>PVLA01000049.1:539209-947630 GCA_004027455.1 Hydrochoerus hydrochaeris
TGGAGGAGGATTTACAAAATTCCTGTGAGACAACTGCCCTGAGACACTGGACAGGCAGCCAGAGACGGGCAACTAGGACACATATGTTACGCCACCAGCCGCCTAAGACAGGCACAGGACCAATTGCTGTCCTGCAGGCCCATGACGGGTAAGGCCTGGTTGGGTTCATGTGAAGAGTCCTTGACCTAAGACAGGTGCTATCCTCACAGGGACTGCTGCTCCCATAAGTGATAAGGGAAACAATGTAGGGAGCGGCAAGATAATCTCACACATCTCTTCCTCCTGGGGGTGTCAGGGTGCGTGGGCTTACATTTCCCTGGCTGACTAAATGACAAGATTGAGATGTTAATTGATACCTATTGCCCTGAGCCTGGGGCGCTTCCTGCTTGGAGTTGAGGTCAATTAAAACCTATTGTTTGGGATTGTCCCTGCCTGGCCTTGGGCCTGGGGCGTTTCCTGCTTGGGGCTGGGGGTTGCTGCCAGGGTTGACAAATATATATTCCAGCTTCTAAAAAATAAAGGTGGATTCAGATTCACTCACAGACTGGTATGCAGTGTCTTCTGTCTCTCACTCGCCGACTCCCTGTCCACCTTTGGGAAACCCTAGCCCTACCGCAGCTGGACTCTGGCAATTAACATTTAAAGAAATAGGCAGAGTCAGGAAGCTTTACGTTTACCCAACATGGACAGGGATCAATCAACTGAGGACCTGGGTAGATAGATAGATGAGAAATTCAAAGGAAAGATGCTTGTCTTGACCCTGGGCATCAGAACTCAAGGGTCACTGGTCTTGAGTAAAGTGTGCCATTGGCCTCCAGTGTTTGAGACTTACACCATGAGTGCCTTTATTTCAGATTTTTAATCATGTACTAAACAATTCCACCAGCCTTCCTTCTACTTTACCTCAAAAACCTGTTATGGAACTTACCAGCTTCTATAGATAAGCTACCAATTCCTCTAATAAGGAGTTCTATCTATCTAGTCTGCTATTTGTTTTGTCTCTCTGGATAAACTTAATACAATTAGTTTTTGACTACTTTTTTGTTTTGTTTTGTTTTGTTTTAGGTCTGCTATGATCACGTACAAGTAAGGGGTTATAACAGAAATTTATTTTCCCTCAGTTTTGGACATTAAAGTGAAGCTAAATGAAGGTAGCAACACTGTCTTGGTTACTTTTCTCTCATTGCTGAGACAAAATACTTGATGTCCAAAATGAAGGAAGGAAAGGTTTATTTGGCTTTCAGGTTTTGAAGGTTTCAGTCCATACTCAGATGGCTCCAAGGCAGGGAGGTGGGGCTAAGGGGCAGTCTTTCATGGTGTCTGCAAGTGACAAGATTGAAAGGACAAAAAGGGAAAAGCATGCTTCCTTCCTTCCCTTGTATTGTACGCCGGCTACCTGCCCCTGGGCGGGTACAGCATTCACACCACCAAACCCAGGGCTAGATAACAACCCAATTAGAAACACTAGTCTCAGCAACCTTTGAAAGACCTGCCCTTTCCTGCCCATGACTGCATGAGGCTTTGAGGGGACTTCTAGTCACAAACCATGACAAACACTGTTGGAATTTATAAAAATTGTAAGAAAGACTGAGAGGGCTAGGAGTGTAGCTGTATAGGAGAGGCACTCAGCATGAGTGAGGCACTGAGTTTGATGCCCAGAACCAAAGACAGGGGAGCTCTGCCTCGTGCCTTTCTCCTATTTGGTGGTAGGCAACATTTAATATTCTTTGGTCTGTAGTAGCAGAACTAATCCTCAGATGGCATTGTTCATCTATCTATGTCTCTGTGTTCACGTTTCTCTTAATGACATTGTCATAGAGATTTAAAGTCCTTTCTAAAGACTTATTTTAATTTACTCATCTGCAAGGACTTTGCTTGTAAATAAGTTCACATTCAGATGCAGTGAGTGTTAGGATTTCAGCAAATTTTGGAAGATACAATTCAAATCCACAACCACCTTAGGACTGCTTTGGAGTAGTTCTTTTTTTTATTTGTCTGTCTTTGTAGTACTTGATGTTTGCATTCACCTTGGAGAGTGCACTGAACATATCTTGTTTCTTTCTATTCCCTTCCCACTGCCCACCTGCCTTCCTTCTACCAACTCTGGATCCCCTTTCCTCAATTTTACTACTACAACTACTACTACTACTACTACTACTACTATTTGTAGTTCATTCTTAGGACATATACAGATTGTGTTCACTGAGGGTAGCTGGTAGGTGCACATCATAGATGTTAAATCCTTTTACGTCTGCTTCCCCCACTCTAATTGGAACCCTTTTACATTTGACAAATCTTTATATCCCTGTTTTCTCTGATCAATCTTTTATTTTGTATTTATTTATATTTTGTATCACTCAAACAAGACAAATGCACTTAAGCATGGGTGCCTGATTTATTTCACTTAACATTATTTTTACAAGGTGAATCCATTTCCCTACAACTGTCTTAAATGTCTTTGAGTCTTTTGAGAGAAGTACCATATTTTTAAAATCATGTATTTTATATTTTATATTATTTTGACACTTTCACGGGCCTAGATGTTTAGAGACTGCCCTTTTCAGGAATATTTCACTCTCTAAAAAGATGAACAACTTTTATTTTTTTAATTTTTAACTTTTGGAGGTGGTAACCTTGATAATATAACAAATTGCCGGCCCTGTTTGAGGTTCTCCATCCCTGGCAATCAAGCATATTTTTAACATAAATTAGTCATTGTGACTTTATACCTATAGTCAATTCCTTTATTTAACTTTCATATACCAAGCCAGCATTTATTTTGTTCCAAGCCTAGACTGCATAGAAACAACTAGAAAACTAGCCAATACCAAATTGCTTACCATGAACTGTTATGCATTTCCTTTAGATAACAAGATAGTCATGGACCAAGTCTTCCCCTTAGTCCTACCTGTGCTAACCTCAGTGCTTCCCTATATGATCTTGTATTAGTGATTGTTACCTAGTATGGGGAAAAAAGTTTTTAGGAACAGGTAGAAGAGAGAGAGAGAGAGAGAGAGAGAGAGAGAGAGAGAGAGAGCACATACCATCTGTATAAACAAATTTGACTCATATGGTTATGGAAAGCCAAGAAATCCTGTTATCTATAGTGAATAGCCAAAGTCTCAGGACAGCCAATAAGTTAGGATTAAGTGTTATCAGGTTTCATTCAGAAATCCTAATGTTTCAGGTTGAAGACAAGAAACATTAAATGTCCCAGGTCAAGGAAAGAGGTCAAGAGAAATTTACTGAACATTCTTTGCTCTTCTTAGAGCTCCTACTGGCTGGATGAGGGTCTCTCCTATAAAGAAACACAATCAGCTTCCCTCAGTCTAATGATTTCTAAGTTCACCTCATCTAGAAATATCTCTCCAGACACACCAGAGTAATGCCTCACCAAGTACTGGGGCCACCTTGGTCCTGTCAGGTTGGCATACAATTCACCAACACAGGCCCTGCATGGCTCGGTGGATCACTTTCTCACTGGTCTCTCAAGGGTGCTAACTTCTGTATGTCATCACTCAGTGGCTCCATAGACTCCAGCCTAGCAAGTGCTGGCAGGAGACCTGCGGGACTCTTTCAGGACGGGTGTGAATCTAGGTGTTTGATAACCTTCACTCTTCTCCAGGCCTCTCTCCTCCTTCTTCCTCTCCCACTCAGACTTTCAGAGGAAGCTTGCACCTCCCGTCATCCCACATGGTCATACTGTCTTGCCTTGAGCTTTGTTATCCATGGGGTCTGACTAATAATTTTAGAACTAGAAATATGTGAAAGGAAAAATAGATAAAAAAGTCTTAAAGCCTATACATTAATGTTAATTTAAAAGTTCTAATCAATAAAATAATAATATGTACAACCATAGCCAGAAAGAAAATCAATACAAAATTTAAGTTCAGAAATATATTGTGTCATACGTACATGATCAGTTGTCACAGACAAGTAATTTCTTCCAAGGGGTAAAATAGGACTCCCAATTTTTATATTAAGTTCAATGAATTAATCACTATGAAAAAATACCCTAAGAGAATACCGGAACTCAGCAGTAAATCATACTTTATTATGATATTTATTACGACACATTCTAGTAACTAGTTAGTACCCAGTAATGGAAAGAACCAAAGAAGGAAATGTTTGTCATGTAAATTATGGAAGAAACTAAATAATGCTCTTCATATTGGAAAATATGTAACAAATCTGTGTGTATTCTGTCTGTAAATATATTAATATCAAAAACTTTGAAATGTATCTTAATTTTTGAACCAGTGACTCAGTTTCAAGCAAAAATTATTTAAAGTAGATTCATGTATGCATATACAAAAACCAAACTTATTGATAATTATAGGCGAATGTACAGGAGGAGATTATATAAATGAAGATCTATTCATGTCACTTGTCCATTAAAATACTGGGAGAAAATACTTATGTTGACATGTAAAGGAACGATTGATATATCATTGCATGACAAAAATAATTTATTAAACCTTTTGTGACTCAACTGTTCATAGATTATAAAACATTAAAAGATATACAGTAAAATTTGGGGGAGAGTTATAGAGTTAAAATTACTGATTTTTTAAATTTCTTCTACATTTTAGTGTGAGTTTTCTAAATTCAGTGTGACAATGAAAGATTCATTTTTCTAAAGTTTTCTAAATATTATTTAATAAGAAGAATATTTATGAAACCTTAGAAAAAGGACAATTTAATTTTTTCAAACCAGAATTTTAAAAGTATGTATATTCTTTTTAAAGGGATGTGGGCTACAAAAGGGGGAGAAGGAGGTAAACTACTGATGTGGAACCGAATATAGCTCTGTTTTAATGTTCGTTTATTTTTTTGTATTGAGAATTGAACACAGAGCTTGGACACTGAACTATAACCTTCCCACCTGTTTCCAAGACAATGTGTCCTTAAATAGTCCAGGCTGAGTTCAAACTAGCTCTTCTTCTGCCTTAGTCTTCTGGAGTGCTAATATTACAGGTAAGCACCACCACACTAGGCTTGTTTGTATTTTAATATTTCCTTGAGCCAATTTTGAGACCCAGTCGATGGGAAGCCGGTGAGCTACCCTTCTTTAGCACGCTACTAAGCTCACGCCATAGCCAGCTCCCTCTTCATTTTTATGTGGTGGATCATACACACCTATCGCCCCAGGTACCAAAACCCAAGCTAACTCTAACCTGCTTGCCAGAAACAATGTCCTGTGCCCAGCTCCCGATTCCTGTTACACTGTGCACTGCTGCAGCACCTGGCTGATCCTGCCAAGCAGCCTTCTCTCCCGGGGAGTCACAGTATAGACTTCTACTCTTCCTCTATGCTAGTAACGTGTCCTGGGTTCCATTATCCAAGCAACACTTAATTTTATGAAACCAAATGATACACGTCTCTCCAAACAAGTACAATCATGTATCTTTTCTTCCACAACTTCTGCCCTCATTTAAATTTTCATTATCCCTATGGCAAATGATTGTAATGTTCTTCTAATCCAAACTTTCCATTCTCAAATTAGCAATGCCTAATATTTTCTATTAAAAATTGTTTTGGCATGGTTTTGTTTACATATTCTGCTTTTAGATGGTGTTTCAGTTGTGGATTCATACTAGTTTTTCTATCCTTAATACATGCATTGTATTGGACAACAATGGACTTAGAAAACTTTTTACCTTTTTTCCCATGTAGTCATTGTTGTCTTATCCAGGATGAAGTCCACTTCTCACTGCTCAAAAACTAATGTTAATATGTCCTCAATCCCAGCATAAGATTAGTAGCTTCTGATTTAATAACTGTGATATCTAGAAAACATCATCACGATGTGAATTATTATGTATCATATCTGTGTAGCTACATTTCCACTTCTTAACCATAAATGAACTTTCTGAAATTGGTGAGTATAGTTAATTTTCCCCTCTATTTTCTCAGTCATCAATTACATGATGAATAGGCCATTTTCAACAGTCTGTTCAGTTGAATTCCCTGGAACTATATATTTGTAAACCTTTAGTTAGAATATACTTCTTTGAATATGAAATCACATTTAATTCAACATCTTTGAATTAAGAAAAGAAACTAGAAAGAAAATAGTTCATACTTAATTTCCCAACAACATAATATCTGTATCTCTGACGCCTACATGAATGTTTTGTATGGCTCAGAAATAGTTAAATTATAAAATATGCAGATATTTCAAAATATTTTAACCTAGAGATCATAAATTCAGTGATTCTCTCTGGTAATATTTAATCTATTTTTTTCTATTGAAAGTCAGGCAGATTTATACACAATATCCAGCAGGAAGAAAATGCCATCTTGGCAGTCCTTAGAAGGACAGATTTATATCTATAGAGAGTCATAGCTTCCAAATCCTGCATTTTTATGTTTATTCAGCACCACAGAGACAGTGACTGTGAGAGCAAGATTCATAGGCATGAGTTCCTCATGCTCTGCAGAATTAACACTCTAGAAATTGTAGATGGTATGAAAACTCCACTGGCTTTTGTTTTGAAAAATAACTTTAAGCTAAATAAAACAAATTGCATAATGACTTACAAGTTCAGTAGAGTCTCTGGAGAAATATACCATGCAAGGTGGGAGAGTTGGTGAAAAGGTTAAAAGATTTCATACAGAGTTATACTCTAAATTTGTTAGTAAAAGAGAAGAAATCTTTAAGTTTTCCTGTAACCCTGTATGAATACACATTATATTATTTTTGTGTGTGTTGCATATTTACTCTTATATCCAAATATATGTTACATATTTCAACTAATTAATTATAGACAGTATATTGAAAAGTCTGACTCAGTACACTGATTAAATCTTAGATATTCATGCCCCTCCTTTTTCTGTCATATTAAATGTCAATATTATTTGTACCAGATCAATTCAAGTGACAGTTCTGGATATGAAACTGGGAAATTTAGAGAGGACATCGGCAATTAATAAGCTTTCTTCACAAGGCAAAGAGGAAAATTAAAAGATATTTCTCCCTTGAAGTCTAACATTTTACTTTTCTGTACTTTAATATATTATTAAATTTTTACTTGAAATTTTACCTTTATGCCTCTGTTATTTTTGCTCAATTTGAAATAAGAACTTAAAATAATATTAATAAGTAAAAATACTTGTAGGTTTCTTTTGTTCCTCAAAATTTTTCATAACCACTGACGATCTATATTTCTTTTTCTTGTTTGTTTTTGTTTTTTGTTGGTACTGACATAGGGGAATCAATCTTGGTGGGAGACCTCCAAATAATATAGGGGAAATGAAACTCCCAACCTACAATGTCTGCGAGTTAGTGTTCTCTAAAATCAAAGAATGAATTTTAGGAACAATGGAGGTGAAGAGCAGAATATATTTATTGAGAGAAAGAAAGCTTCTGTTGAAGGGAGACAGAAGGGGACCCGAGTGGGTTGCCCAGGACTCTGTCATTTCCAGGGACTTTTATAAAGTAAAATCATGGGTTCAAGGTGAGGGAAGACTGGGAACTCACAAGGCAGACGGGCATAAGGTGGGACATAACTATAGTCAGCCAATAAGATCAATAGTTCAGGTAAAATTAATTACATTAAGGACAAATGGGGAAGTAAGTCATGTAGGAAGTGGGCATTCTTGGGGTTGTGACCTTTACCCTAGAGGGATGGGGTAGTGACTCCAGGGTGAGAGGGAACTTATTAGAATATCAGTCTTTAGGATGCCGATTCACTTGTTTGATCCTTTGTCTTGAGGCCTGGCCACAGCAGGAGGTGCCTGTCTCCCCCATAGTTGCCAGGTGCCTGCACTGGCTCCATTGAGGACCTAGCCCTGTCTCACTGTCTATAATATTTTTTATTAACTCAGCTGCCTGTAGCAGCACCAGGCATCAAACTCACAACCTCCTGTTTGCCAGGCAGGCGCTTATGCTGCTGAGCTAAATCCCCAGCCAAGGATCTGTATTTCATAGCCAGTGTGACTTACGCCACATTAACATGAACACGTTACCCACTTGCAATAACAATTGAAGAGACTGTAGTTCCATCCCAGTTGCTCCTGACACATAAAAGCACCATATGATTCAAGGCAGCATTTAACCAAGATCCTTGGAAGAGTCTTCACTTTCAGTGAGAAATGGCAAAATGAAGCCCACTTTCAGTAGCAGAGTTGAGAGTCTAACATATTTGAATTACCATTTCTGGGTATTTTCCTTCATTTATTTTTACAAAACACAAGCATCCAGTTCATAGAGACCTTCTGTTCATGTTCTCTAGCCATAAGGAGCAGATGGCTGCTTCTGTTCTGGATAGACATAGACCAACAACAGCGTAGCATACCATGTTTATTCACTCTTGGATCTGATCAATAATGGCGAAGCTTTGTAGGTCATAAATGTGCAAATAGCAGTAATAAAGCATATTGCTCAACAGCTCTTACTCTTATATGCAATTTGTGAAGGATGAGACTTCTGAGAATTGGAAAGAATTGAAAATATATATTCATAGATCTATATATTAAATATAGATTATGCATTAATTCACAGGAAATACTAGATTGTCTCTTATATTTAAAAAGAAATAGTATAGATTACAACATGAGGATTGTAGTATGTGTGGTAAAGAAAAATGATATTTCAAAATATTAATGGTCTACAAAAGAAAATAAGATTACAAAAATAATGATTTCCTTTCAAAATGTAGAACTTAAAGAGTGATTCAGTTGGTTTAGTATTTATTTTACTTTTAAAAAATTAGCTATTTATGTCTTTGGAATCCCTGAATGAGCTTTTTAAACTGCCTATTGTTAATGAGGAAAACAAAGTAACTCATCTCACATTGTGTCAAACTATAATTAGAGGAACATTTGCACACAGTTAATTTTGTTTGTATTCACTTAAAAATACCTGCTGAGTAGGGATTGTCAATGTATTCAGGGTGTGCCTGAGTTGCCAAAAGGCTGGAAATATCACTTAGCATACTAAATTTTCTCAGCAACTAAAATACATTTTGAAAAAATACAAATGAACCATTTTTATCATTTGAAAAAAACTGGTTAATTTTTTAATAATGATACACAGGAATATTTGCAAATTTATAGATGAAATAAGTTGTTTTGTTTTCCTAGTATTTGACAGTATCTTGCTAACATTATTCTGTTGATGGAGAAAAACAGTTGACCCTCAAGTTCATTTTGTTATCTAATTTACAAACTGAAAAAAACTCTCAATATATACTGTAGAATTATCCAAATACCCATAAAAAACTACCTAATTACTGTACCTAACATTTCTAATATCTAATATTTCTAAAAATTCATTTTAGACTCCTTATCTAAAGACTGTTTTACATACATATCTTGAAACCATTTACTTCTAAAAGATTTTATGAAATGTTTCAGAAATATGTGACCAGAGTTTCTGGGAAATTACAACTTCCAAAGGAAACTAGTTAACTCTTTAATATCAGTGACTACAAGGACATTATTATTTTTTTCATTATTACAGTGCTTCCTCTTAAGTCACATTTGAAAAGCATTTTGTTGCAGTCCATGTGTGTTTTGATAATTATTCAGTTGGCAAAGAAAATACAACTACATCTTAAGGATCCACAGTCCAAATAGTTCTCTATCACCCTGAGGAACCCAGGCGTCAGCATCCCACCCACTACAGGAAGGGCCACTGCTGTTTAGCATGCCTGCTTACTACCTGACTGGTTCCCCTACTTGTTCCTAATTTAATCAATTTTATCTGAGCAATTAATCTTATGGGTTGACCACAGTTCTGTCCCACCTTATGCCCACCTGGTGAGTTCCCATTTTTCTCCACCTTGGACACCGCTCACCTCATGATTTACTCTATAAAATCCCTAGAAAAGACACTCTGGCAACCTGCTGAGGACCCCTTCTGTCTCTCTCAGACAGAAGCTTTCTTTCTCTCAATAAATATATTCCACCCTTAACCTCTGTTGTTCCTAAGATTCATTCTTCCGTTTTAGAGAACATGAACTCAAAATGGACATATAGTATGTCAGGAGTTTCATTCCCCAATATCACTAGGGAAGCTTGATTTTCTAAGATCCTGCCATTGGAGACATTTTTCAAATTTCATCTTTTTAAATGTATGTGTAAACAAAAATTGCAATAGAAAAACGCAACCAGAATTGGAAGATTTTTTAAAGGGGATTGCAGAAGGGAATAGAGACCAGCATACAAATGACCTCAACCGCATTGAAATAAATGATAAGGGTGGAGCTTTTAAAAGCTTAGAGAAAAGGATGGAAAAGGGACAGATCTTAGGCCGTTTGTGTTTGTTGATTTGTCCTTCCAAAAGAACAGTTAATATTGTCCTAATTCTATATCTTCAAGACAGGAGATAGTTTTACTAAGTGGTAGAAAGTATTCACTGAAAAACAGATTAGTAATCTCTGAAGAGAGAGTTAGGATTGTGGTTAGTTTTAGCAGCATGTGAAAATCCTCTCCAAATGTCTTTGACCAGATATGGGATCCCAAATAAATCATGGATGATTTTCCCCAGTGTCAATTAACTTTCATTAATTAGTTTAAAATATGCACACCTGTGCCAGTTTAGTACACTCACTACCCATTTGCAAACAACTTCTCCTAGTACCTGCAGGTATAGGCTCAGTTTCTGCAACCTCTTTGTTAAACAAACCTCTTCCTCCTATAGCAAGCACAGCACTTGTTTCTTGAGTCATGGTGAACCTTAAGCAGTGTTATGAGTGTGGAGCAGAATTTCTCTGCAGTGTTGTCCTCAATTAGTCGCCTGCCAGCTTGTTAGTATTCACATTTATAACCTCACCCACACCGGAAAATAGGGATTTCTGGGCATGGGGCCTGAGACATTTTATTTAAAATGTCTCTCTAGGTTATTTTTTATGCACATTAAATTTGAAAATTACTAGTCTAGGAAAAAATGAGGACAAGTGAAGGAAAATACTGAGGAAGGCAAGAATAATCTTATAATTCATCCATGTTAGGTGGACTCTTGTAATTTTTCCAAGTGAAGGCCAGACTCTCCGATAAAGAGGAGGAGGAGACTCTTTTATTATTTGAAAGAGTCAATCAAATCTATGGGTTGAGGTTTCTCAAGAAAGTCTCTCTTGATGTCTCTGCTAATGGTCACATCACTTCATTTCTTTTACATCAGACTCAGTACTTTAGCATCACGTATTTA
This sequence comes from Hydrochoerus hydrochaeris, assembly GCA_004027455.1. Lineage (NCBI taxonomy): Eukaryota > Metazoa > Chordata > Mammalia > Rodentia > Hydrochaeridae > Hydrochoerus > Hydrochoerus hydrochaeris. Next base: position 550,365 of record PVLA01000049.1, read on the forward strand.
CCTGTTCCCAAAATTTACCTGTTGTTATCAGAAACTCATTCATAAGAGGAAGCCTTATTAAACAGGGCAACAACATTCTCTCAACTAGGTTGAGACTTCTATAAGTCTTTCATTTTTTTTCTTTTTCTCCTTCAGGAATTTGACTTCACATTGGAATTTGATATGTCTTCAGTTTCTACAACTACTAATAATTTGCTTTTTCTAACATTTCTTAACTATTGTCAATGTTTGTGATTCCAGTTTGAATCCTTCCATCTTCACTCCATTGTTAAATATGATATCCTTAGAACTTCAGAAGTTTTATTGTGCTAAGAAATACTCTCCCTACTGTATCCCTACAAAAAGCCAGAGAATGACTGAACACTGAGTATGGCAATTCAGACTAAGGATCTTACCATTGCTATGTGTGTGGAAGAGGGTTACCTACAGCACTATTCCTGAATCTGCAGTATCATTCTGTGAGCTTGTTGGAATGCACATCTTATGACTTCATCCTGATTTTAAAGCCTATCTGGGAATGGGACTTAAGACATTTTATTTAATCCATTGAGATGATTCGAAACTCTCAAATTTTACACCACTAAGGATTACTAGTCTAGAAATAACATTTTAAAGAATCCACTAATATCATCTGCTGTGTTTGCTATGGTTTTCTTAAAATCAACCCTGAATCAGAAATTTAAGTACACATATTTTGTTGGGAGGTTATCTTTGTTACTTTTCTCTCATTGCTGGGACATAACACCATACACCCAAAATGAAGGAAGCAAAGGTTTATTTAGCCCACTCTTTGTGGAGGTTTCAATCCCTAATCAGTTGACTCCAAGGCAGGGTGGCTTAGCTCTGGGACCCCACTTCAAGGTAGCAGCAAGAGCAGAAAGGGGGGAACAAGCCTCTTCTCCTCCTTTATCTTGTACACAGGACAACCCCTCCTCCAGGCCAGGTGTAACACTCACAAGATCTCTGCACCCTCCTCTTGCACAGGATGAGGATATTTACAAAGTAAGGATCCTGGTTCCTTTATGAGTCTCAGTTGAACATCTATACTGCTTAAGTTGAAACAGTGTATCAACCATAACAGAGATAAATTAAGAAAATAGAATAGTTGGAAGAAAATTTTAAACAACTAACAAATACAAGTAGTATATTATTCAACTTCAACTTTGATTGCACATATATGATCAAATCTTTTCTCTTGTATCTTATATAAGGAACCATATAATGGTTTCCTATTCAGGGCTAGTTAGTAAATATCTTGGGTTGTTTAGATACATGATGTTTTTCACAACCAAGAAACTTGTCATAGCATAATTACAGTCATAGATAATATCTTACCAAATGAGCATAGATGTGTTAAAAAAGATATTGTTTATGGAAAAAGGTAATTAGTTGGCTTTGGGTCTTATACTTTTTGAATTAAATGGAAGGATTGTTTTTCTAAACACAACATAATTTCTATATCTATACAATTGTTTATACATTGAAAATTTTGTGAGAGTAAAAGAATGGATGGTTTAATTTAAAATTTGTAAGTGACATAGACTTTGACACTGAGATAGTCTTTCTCTTTCCTTTTGAAATGAACTTGAAAATATAGTTGTATTTTAAATTGAAGCTTAAAACTCAAACCTAAGCAATCATGCATAGTTATCCTGAAAGAAGAAATGCGGAGTTGGTCCATAGATAGTACATTTTAATTCCTTTTATCATCTTCTTTCCCCTTTGCCTCTCTCATCCCTTCAACTCTTGACCCCTCCCCATTTTAGAAAGATCTATCAAATTACTTCTTATTATTTGTCTTTTAGTATAATCTTTATTTATAATTTTAGCTTCATATATAAGAGAAACTATGTGATACTTAAGCTTGTGTTCTAATTTATTTCACTCAACCTCATGGTAAAAATGCCAATAACACAAGTTTATCTTTATTTAAGGCAGAGTAGTATGCCACTGTGTGTAAAAACCACATGTTTTTTAGCAAGTACTTGCTGATGGACATATAGTCTTCTTCTAAGATTAGACTAACATATATTGTGATGCTATAAAGATGGCTGTGCATGTAGCACTGTAATATCTTTAAAAATTTGGGGAAGATACCTAGAAGAATACCTGGGTCAAATGGAATTTCTAGTTTTAGCTTTTTGAGGAATTTCTAATGTATTTTCCATAGAGGTTTTACCAAGTTAGATTCCTGTGAGCAATATTGGGAGTGCTCCCCTCTTTGCCTCATCAGCATTTGTTATTTTTCATGTTTCTATGATAATAATTATTTCTTAAAGCAGAATCTGAGTTGTTGTAGTTTCAATTTCTCTAATGCAAATGATGATGAACTTTCCTTCACGTGTTGACTGGCCACCTTTACTTCTTAGGTGAAATGTCTATTCATTTCAATTGTCTATTTTTTTTTCACTGAGTCTTTTATCTAATACTCTTGCATATTCTAGAAACCTTCTGTATCAGGAGTAGGTGAAATAAACTTTTTGCTATTCTGTAGGTTATCTCTAACTCTGCCATTGTTTCTTTTGCTTTAGAGAAGCTTTTTATTTCCACATGATTCCATTTGTTCATACTTGGATTTATTTCATGTGCAATCAGCTTTCATTTCAGTAAGTTCATGCATCCCCCTATGACTTCAAAAGCTTTATGTAATTTATTTTCGATCTATCTAAATGTCTCTGCATTGATACCTATGTCTTTGATCCATTTTGATTTTAATTTTGTGTGTGGTGAGAGATACAGTCTTCTTCATGGAGAGAGCCACTTTTCCCAGCATCATTTGCTAAAGAGGCAGGCCATCTTTCCTCCAGTGTATGCTTTTGGTTTCTTTCTCAAAGACCAAATGCTTGAATTTGCTTTGGCCTGTTTCTGTATCCTCAATTCTGTTCCCTTAATCCTAGCATTTGCCTTTATACCAATCTATCCCTGCATTCCTAAAATGCAACTTCAAATCCAGGATTGTAATGCCCCCTGTTTTGCTGTTGTTACCCAGTGTTGCTTTTAACAGTCTAGAGTTTCTCTAGTACTGCATGAATTTCAGAAATGCTTTCTCCAGTTCTGTGAAGTCTCTATTGACATTATCATTGGGATTGTCTGAAATTTACACATCAGTTTTAAAAGTATAACCATTCGGACTAAATTGTTTCTGCCTAGGAACAAGGGATGTATTTCTATTCTAATGTCTTTTTTTATTTCCTTTTTCAGAGTGCTGTAGTTCATGTTATACAAGCTCTTCATCTTCTTAGCTAGGTTAATTCCTAATAATCCAGTTTTTCTTGGTGCTATTTTGAATGACATTTGCTTCTCAATTTCCCAGTGAGCTAAATATTGCAAGGAAAGCAACTGATTCTTGTATGTTGATTTTGGATCCTGCTTCATTGCCAATCCTGACTATTAATTCTAGGAATCATTGGTGGATTTTGGGGGGTTTTCTATGCAGATGACCATGTCATGTGCACATAATGACAGTCCATGTCTTCATGTGGGGAATTTAGACCACTCGTGTTGAGTGTTATTACTGATAGCTGTATTCCTATCATTGCCTTATTTCCCTGTTGCTAGTTCCCTGCATTTCCCTCTTGCTTAATTACTTAACTGTAACTAGTGTATTTGACCTTCTTCTATCACTGTTAGTTTCATTGTGTCATTGTCTTCATTGTTTACATTTGTGGAGGTATTTTTAAAGTGCTGGAATAAAATATTTCTTTGTGTTTGGTATCAGTCTTAGTTACTAGATATATGAATACAATTTATTTTTTATCAAAATATGTACGATATCAATTCTATCTTTAACTGGACTATGACCCATTATTTTCTTTCTAATCAGTATAATAATTTTAACAATGTTTTCACTTGTAAATTCTAACTAGTACCTGATCTTAGTGTCATGTACACAATATGAAACATGGAAAATAAAATTTGAAGCAAAAAACCCTGAATGTATAACTCCTTGATTTATATAATATTATTTGTTGTTTTGTTCTTCATATACATAAGACATCAGTTTTTGTTGAAAATATTCTCCACAATAACTTGGAGAATAACTGTATAAAGTCATGTGCTATACGTATTCTCTTCTGCAATACAACAGAATTGTGAATAATTATAGAAATTAATGACCTTGCATTAGTGTGGTATTAAATCAAGCAAAGCCTCTAAATTATGTTAATTGCAGCATCCAGCTAAAACATTTGTTCAATGAGCCTTTACGAATTATATTAATGTGCAAAAATAATTTTGCTGCAATATATATCATGCTAACACATGTTTATAATGCCTGACTTTAAAATATAATCTTTCTTACAATGTTATCTCCTAGAATTATACATTTATTTCCTAACTTTGCATCTTAGAAGTCAACTTAATCTTATACTATATTGGCATTGAAATAAATTGAAAATCGTGCCTTTTTACTCATACACATCACACATTTTCCATTTAAGAATAATATACACTTTAACTGTAGGTTCTTTTATTGTTGAATTGTTAGCATTCTTGGCCATTTTTAAAAAGCACATATTTGTTATCTCAAATTTTCTTTGGATCAGGCATCTGCACGTGTTAACTCATTCTTCATTCAGAGTCTTCCACGATTAAAATCAAAATGTAAACTGAATCTGTTGTTGAGGTTGGGATCTTCTTCCAGACTCATGGTGCTGAGAGAGCTCAGCTCATTCTGATCACAAGATTGAAGTCCCTATTTTCTTGTTCTCTGACCGCCAGAGTAGGTTCTCAACTCATAAATGTCGCCCTAGTCCTCATCATATGTTGCAGAGCAAGGTAGCCTACTTCTTCAAATACTTTCCTTTTGGTCAACGAAGTCAGTATCTTTGATAACACAGCACAATTACAGGAGTCACTATCACGTCATATTCATGGGTGTGTCTTACAGTCCCAGTTAGGGTAGCTAAGCCCAGGGTTGGACCCCTGAGGACCAGGTTAGTATTTAGCCTGTCTCAGTTCCCGATTACACTACTTCAAGACAAAGGCTGAAAATGCTTTCTTCTTGGTCCCAAGTAAATCATTTATTGTCACAATTTTTCTGCAATCACCAAATTAGTTAACATTTATACTCGTATGAAATTATCACTTCTGAATGGTACTGTATATTTTTTTAAAGAGAATGAGGAGTTGAACAATTGCTGAGTACTTCTAGTCATTAGACTATTTTCCCTTTATCTGTATATTAAAATACAGGCCATCTGATATGCAATGTCTCACATGAAAATCCATTTATGAATTAGTGAACATATAGCCACATCCCCCCAAAAAAGGATTTCAATTCTTATAATTAAAAATAAGGACACAATTCTATAATTTAACATTCCACTACTGCATATATGAAAGAAGATGTAAGGAAACAAAGGAAGAAAGAAAGAAAGAAAAAAGAAAGAAAGAAAGAAAGAAAGAAAGAAAGAAAGAAAGAAAGGCACAGAGAAATCAATGTTTATCACATGCAAACTCATAATATTAAATAAATATAAATAGTGTATGTGCTCATCAGCTGATGAGTGAAGAAAACAGCATACTTTTGTGAAATGCAATATTACTCCAACATAAAATAGAATGGAATCTGGTTATAGTTACTGTTGAGAGGAAGATCTTCTGGTATACTCCTATACTGTAGAGTCACTGTCAATAACGGTTAACTATTGCAGAATTGAAAAAGCTAGAAGAAAGCATTTCAAAAATTGATAAAGAAGTGATTTATTATATATATATATATATATATATATATATATATATATATATATATAAAGAGAGAGAGAGAGAATCTGATAAATGCATTTCACATACACATTTTGAAACATCATTTGACCCCATGAATACATACACTGCATGCATTAGATAAATTTAGTGTTGCAAAAAGAGTAACATTATCAACTATTTTTTTTTTACTTTTTTTAAACTTCATTACTTTATTTCCAAATCTTCCTCACACAAATACCTCAATATTAGTGAATGTTTAGGCCTTACGGAAATTTTTTAAAAATATATTGAAAATTTTTACAATGCAAGCTTTATTGCCAAAATGAAGGATGTAGTACATAACATGAAAATCAGGATATCAATTGTCAAGTTCAAAAGCAAAGAAATATCTCCATCAGTTTGTTTGCACCTTATGTAATTTAAGTGATGCCGGTACAGGTGCATCCAGATCGAGTGAAGGACATTTGTATCAGTTCTGATACATTTTGCTTGACCTACTTGAATACTTAACTTTGTATATTTCGGTAGCTTCTGTGATAATCAAATACCTGAACAATGTTTGCAGTCTTTCAGAATGTCACTTTGGGACATGAATTGGTGTTAACATACACATAAATCATTCCAACACGCAAGAGGAACGGAAGCAGAGCTTGATCTTAAATAGTAACATTCTGAGGTAAAAAACAAGTGCGGTCCGTCAGCTGAAATAGATTCTTTTGCTAAATTATTTATTTTTACTTTATTTTATCCCTAATAAATTTAAGTGAAAATCATTGTTACTAAAATTAAAACTGATTTTATTACGCATACAACTTATCATAAACAAAACATGGCTTTTGATATTGAAGCTAAAAAACATTCAAGAAGAAAGACTTCATATTTTAGAGTACCAAATACTGAAAATTGACTAAAATTACGGGGGGGGGTGCTTTTTTGTGACTTTTTTGTGACCCTTATAGCCAACAGATTTAGAGGGCAGTGGTATTGGAAAAAAAAAAGAGATAAAATAGCAAACATTAATTTCATGTCATTCAAAACTTGCCAAGATTATTTTGAGGCTTTGTGTCCTATGAGGAGATCTACTTTTAAATCAAGTATTCTATATAACACTTCTAAATAGTAATCTTTTCTGAATTCTCAAAAAAACACAATTTGAAAACACAATCAGAGATTTTCAAAAGCCACAGGTATTTCAATTCTGTGTTTCCTTTCAAGAAAATTTATAATTAAATTTCATGTCTTAACTAGTGAAAACTGAGAACATTCATCAGGACATTAAAAAGAGTAAAGTTAGTGTAATTTAATTTGAAGTGGCTTTTAATTAATAAGCTTGATGATTAATATTGATTGCCTACTTGATGGACAATCAAGTTGGTGGATTAGTAAAGAACATGTGTGTGTGAATCCTGAGGGTGTGACCTTGTGGATTATATGTTTCCGGGCGCTCTCTGGCACTTTCCCTCTGCCCTACATCCAGATTGCTATGGAGTGCACAGCTGTGCCCTGCCAAGCTGTTCTTCCATGAACATTCCAACTCGGAGTCATTTAACTATGGACTGTAAATGCCAATTCTGGAGCCAAAATTTAATTTCTTCCTCTTACCTTAAAGTATGAGTGCCAGATACTTGGCAAATCAATAAAAATTGACCGATACAATATGTATTTAAAAATAATTTACTTTTATTACTTCAAAGCATAATATCCAAGGCAGTAAAACTGGAAAATCACATAAATCATTTAACACAAATTTTGATGATAAATATTATGAAAGGCCACTTGTAGAAAAATCTTAGAAAACATTAACAGTTTAGTTTGGGGCAAGACAAAAGGGCATATGGGAAAACTGTTGCCATAGAGCAAACAACTGGATTGAGAAAATATGGGCACATGAAAAAACCAATATTGGCAGGGAAAAGTACAAACTGAATAAAGAAGGAACTTTCTATTACTCTTCATCAATCTCATATACAGCACCCTATGTGGTTAATATACAGTAGTTTAGAAAAACTGCAGTATGAAGGGTATGCTTCAAATTACACATATACATTTTACTTACTCAAAAAATAAACTTCTTGTCTCATAGATACATTCTATAAACTTCACTACCAGCATTTTGGTGGTTTAGCAAGAAAAGAGCCTCAGAATTATCATTAGTCTCCTTGCTGTCAAATTATTGCCTAAATCACATTCAGTTTCTCCTCTTTCTGGGTTCACACAATGTTCGATCCAATTTCTCCAACTTTCTGCCTTCTCTGTTTCTGTAGATGGAAGTGTCTCTTTCTGTCTACATAGTACTGGGATAAAAATCCCCAAATCTGGCTGCTCCAAAACTACTGCTTTAGCAGTGTTATCTGGTGTTTGCCACAAGAACACCTGGGCTTCAGGGACCCATTGTGCCTTTAAACTGTGAACTGTGAGTTCTTCAGGATTTCATGTGTGTTGTGGTACTTATGAGTACACACACACACACACACACACACACACACACACACACTTAGCATTCTTTGCTGTGCCACATAATTTAACATTTATTTTTCTTCTTTCTTGCTTCTAAAACTCTTAGTTTTTCTGCCTCCTATCTTTCACACATGTTATTTATCAGTTGATGCAGTTTATTATTTGATTTTATTTCACTGTTCTCATTTGAGGAGAGCAGGGAGAAAGTGGCCATAAATATGTTTTTAAAAAGTTTGAATGAAAATGTTCCTTTGTGTTCAAATTCTTGACTTACTTTCTTCAAATAGTACCTGCATCTGATTTCACCTCTTTGATTTGTTATCCCTCTTAAAATTCCACCACTCAGTTAGAATTCTTTGCTGTAGATTTGTCCTGAAAGTGCAATATCCCAACGTGTGCCTGCATGGGGATGTGATCTTGTTTGCTGTTTTATTGCAGACTTTCAGTGTCACTATATGGTGATGAATGAAAAATACATAGCCTATTCTGTCTTGAAACATACTGAGATCTTGTTTTTACTGCATTTTTTTACTTCTTTTTTAAAAAATTATGTTGGGCTTTATTATTAGTACTCTTTCACTTACTGATTCCAGAGCACACATTACTTAGTTGATATTCATTTTGTATTCGTGTAATAATTCCACCTGTATTTTGTCATTCAAGTTTAACTCTTAGGTGGCTATGAATACATTTGCCACTGGTTCATTATTATTTTGCAGTAGTTGCTATTGGATGCAGCATAATCTGATAACTTTCAGGGCTTCCTCCTGGAATCAGTATACTGTATTCCAAAACTGCAGATGTGATGTAATCTTAGGAATCTTATAATGTAATTCACCATACCTAAAGATTAAAGGATGGCAGTCATCTTCCTCCCACAGAGCTAACCAGGGATATTCTGTACAATGAAAACATATTACTAAAGCACAGTGATAGTCCCACAAATATCCTTATTTGACTCAAGTGAGTTATGCAAGGATTATGTTCTGATGTGAGGAATGGGTGTGTGCCATCATCACCCTTGTGCTGAGTCATTTTATGTAGTTCTTCTATTATTTTCTGTTTTTTTTTATTTCCTGTATTGAAATTTACTCCAGTATGATTGGATGTCCATCTGGCCCACAATTCTTTTGCACACTTTTAGTTCCTTTTGGGTGCTTCTTAATATTTTTTGGTGATTAATATTCTAAAATTTCATTATAAAATGGCACTATGTGTACCCTCTCTTTTTATTTATTTTTCCCTGCCATTTTCTTATTTTTTAACTTTTTATTTTATTAAAAAGAGAAATAAAAGAAAATTAAAAAGACAAAAAAACTGAGAAAACAGTAGAATGCAGAATTCAAAAAAATTAATATTATAAAATCACTAGTTGATACATTACAATAGTAGTTAAATTTAAAAAATCAAAGCACAAGAAGTGGCTGGACACTCAGACACTGACAGTGCAGACTCTTCTGTTCAACGATCTAATAGAAATCTTACACACTATACTTACTGTTATTCCTTTAGAGTACTTTCCTTCCATTTCACTTTGACCATATCTATTATGCTTTTTGGATCCCATTATTCTGTCCATTATTATTTTTACACTAGAGGGACAATGTGATATTTACTAATGTGAGTCTTGATAATTTCACTAATGACCATATTCTCAAGTTGCCTCCATTTACCTCTAAAAGCCTCAAGATCATTCTTTTTATAGCTGAATAGTATTCCATTGTACAAAAACACCACATTTTTTTCATCCACTCTGCCATTGTTGGGCATTCTGGTTGTTTCCAAGATTTAGCTACCACAAATTGTGCTGCTATGAACATGGGTGCACATATATCACTGTGGCATGACATTTTCAGTTTTACTGGGAAACTACAGAAAAGGGGAATAGCTGGATTGAATGGAACTTCTAATCCTAGTTTTTTGAGGAATCTCCATACTGATTTCCACAGTGGTTGCACAAGTCTGCACTCCCACCAACAGTGGAGAAGTGTTCCTTTCTCCCCACATCCTCGCCAATATTTGTTATCAGTTGATTTCTTGGTGGCAGCCATTCTTTCTGGGGTGAGATGCAATATCAATGCTGTTTTAATTTGCATTTCTTCAGGGACCAGTGATGGTGAACATTTCTTCATATATTTATTCACCATTTGTATGTTTTCATCTGAGAACTGTGTGCTTATCTCTGATGACCATTTTTGGAGGGTCTTCGAATTTGGGGGGCTTGATGTTTTTCAGTTCTTTATATGTTCTGGATATAAGTGCTTTGACTGAGGGATTGTTTGCTACAATTATTTCCTATTCTGTGGGTTTTCTTTTCACTTTGTTGCTGATTTCTTTTGAAGTGCAAAAACTTTTTAGTAATATGAGATCCAAGTTGTTGATTCTTTGAAGTATTCTCATGCAGCTTGCATTTTATTCATGAATTCTCTGCCTACCCCTATGTCTCCAAGATTTTTAACTACTTTGTCTTCTAGTAGATTTAGTGTTTCTGTTTTAATATTTAGATCCTTGATCCATTTTGACTTTAGTTTAGTGTGTGGTGATAGGTATGGGTCTATTTTCTGTCTTCTGTATGTGGAAAGCCAATTTTTCCAGCACCATTTGTTAAAGAGGCTATTGTTTTTCCAGTGAACATGTTTAGCTCCTTTGTCAAATATCAGGTGGCTGAGTGTCTTTGTAGTAGTGTTTGCATCTTCTAATACGTTCCACTGATCCTCAGGTCTATTTCTTTGCCAGTACCAGGCTGATTTTATCACTGTGGCTCTGTAGTATAGTTTCAAGTCAGGAATTGAGATGCCTCCTGTCTTGCCTTTGTTGCCCAGAATCACTTTTGCTAGTCTAGGTTTCTTCTCTTTCCAAATGAATTTTTGATGTGTTTTCCCTAAGTCTGTAATGTATATTAATGGCATTTTGATTGAGATTGCATTGAATCTGTATAACAGTTTGAGGGCCATTTTTACAATTTTGGTGCATCCTAACCAAGAGCAAGGAATACCCTTCCATTTTCTAATATTCTCCTCAATCTCCTTTTTTAAAATAGTATAATTTTCAGCATATAGGTCTTTTACATTCTTGGTAAGATTGATACCAGATACTTCATTTTTTTATATGCTGTTATGAAAGGCTATATTTCCATAATTTCTCTCTCATGGAGTTTTTTGTTGGTGTACAGGAATGCTATTGATTTTTGAATGTTAACTTTGTATTCAGCTATGCTGCTGAATTTCTTTATTATCTCTAGTAGTCTTTTAGTGGAGTTTTTGAGGTCTTCTATGTCGAGTATTATGTCATCTGCAAATAATGATAACAACTTCTTCTTTTCCTATTTTTATTCCTTTTATTTCATGCTGTTGTCTGCTTTGGCTAATATTTCCAGAATTGTATTGAATAGGAGTGGTGATATTAGATATCCTTGTCTTGTTCCTGATTTTAGATTGAAGGCTTTAGTTTTTGTCCATTTAGTGTGCTAATGTTGGCTGTTGGTTTGTCATAGATGGCCTTTATGAGATTGAGGCACATACCATCTTTTCCGAGTTTCTGTAGGGTTTTTATCGTGAACAGGTGTTGGACTTTATCGAAAGCTTTTTCTGCATCTATTGAGATGATCATGTAGTTTTTATTTTTGGTTCTGTTGATGTGGTGCGTTACATTTAATCATTTGCATATATTGAACCATGCCTGCATTCCTGGAATAAATTCCACTTTGTTGTGGTGTATAATCTTCTTGCTGATTTGCTGCATTCTATTTGCCAATACTTTATTGAGAATCTTTGCATCAGTGCTCATTAGTGAGATTGGTCTATAGTTCTCCTTTTTGGTTGGTCTTTCTCTGGTTTCGGTAGCAGAGTGATACTTGCCTTCTAGAGTGAGTTAGGGAGGACTGATTCTCTTTCAATTTCATTGAAGAGTTTAATGAATATTGGTGTTAAGTCTTCTCTAAATTTCTTATAGAATTCAGCCGTGAATCCATTAGGACCTGGGCTTTTCTTTGTTGGCAAGTTTTTAATCACGTTTTCGATTTCAGTAGCTGATATTGGGTTATTCAAAATTGTTATATCTTCTTGATTGAGTTTTGGTAGTTCATATGTTCCTAGAAATCTGTTGATTTCTCATGTGAGTAGAGATTTTCAAAGTAGATGTTCATGATCTTTTGAATTTCCATAGGATCTGTAGTATTTTCCTTCTTTTCGGTCCTTACTTGTGGATTTGAGTTTTTTTCTTTCTTTTTCTTGGTAAAGTTGTCCAGGGGTTTGTCAATTTTGTTTATTCTCTCAAAAAACCTGCTCTCTCATTCATAAATTCTTTGTGTTTTTTTTTTACTTTCAATTGCATTAATTTCTGCTCTAATATTTACAATTTCCTCTCTTCCATGAGCTTTGTGTTTGACTTGCTCTTTCTTATCTAGAAGTTTAAGATGTATCATTGGGCTATTTATTTGTGTTTGTTCCATTTTCTTGATGTGACTATTTATTGCTATGTATTTCCCTCTTAGGACTGTTATCATTGTGCCCCATAGCTTATGGTATGTTGTACCTGCATTTTCATTATATGGTAGGTATTTTTTTATTTCTTCTTTAATTTCATCTGTAACCCACTGGTTAGTCAGAAGGTTGTTGTTTAATTTTCATGTATTTATGAAGGCTTTGCAGGTTGTTTTGCCATTTATTTTCAGTTTTAGTGTGCCATGATCAGATATTATGAAAGGGATAATTTTGATCTCTTTGAATTTAGTTAAGAATGTTTATGGGTTAATATATGGTCTATTTTGGAGAATGTCCCATGTGCAGCTGAGAGGAATGTGTATTCTGATGTGGTTGGGTGGAACACTTTGTAAACATCCACTAAGTCCATTAACTCACAGGTATGATTCAGTTCTGTTATTTCTTTGCTGACTTTTTGTCTAGTTGATTTCTCTTTGTGACAGTGGGATATTAAGGTCTCCTATTACAATTGGGCTCTTGTGCATTTAGTTTTTTATATCCATTAGTATTTGTCTTATATAGTTGGGTGCTCCTGTATTTGGTGCATACAGATTTATAATTGTTAGTTCTTCCTTTTTGTAGTCTTCCACTTACAAGTATGAAGTGGCCTTCTTTATCTCTTTTATTCCTTTTAGATTTGAAGTTTACTTTGTCTGAAGACAGAATAGCTATCCCTGCTTTTTTCTGGGTTCCAATTGTATGGAATACTGTTTTCCATCCTTTGACTTTAAATCTATGAGTTTCTTTTTGAGTTAGAGTGTTTCTTGTTTATAGTGTATGGTGGGATCATGTTTCTTGATCCATTCTGTTTCTTTTGATAGGTGAATTGAGCCCATTTACATTTATGAATATCACTGATATGTACCATTTTGACTTTGCCATGTTGTGTTCCATTTGCTGTTTTCCTGCTTTTCTCCCTTGTTTAATTTTTTATCCAGCCTGTTGGTTTCTTTCTGTTGTTGTTCTGGAGATTTTGGTTATTTTTATCTCTATCTAGAGATATTTCTACAATGCCTTTCAGTACTCTCTCTAGGGTTGGTTTGGTGGACATGAATTTCCTCAGTTGTTCTTTGTCATGGAAGTATCTTGTTTCTCCATTAAATTTGAAAGACAGCTTTGCTGGGTACATCAGTCTGGGTTGAAGCTGTTTTCTTTTAGGGCTTGAAATACTTCACTCCAAGCTCATCTTAACTTGAAGGTTTGTGCTAAAAAGTCTGCCATGATTCTAATACATTTTCCTTGATAGGTGAGTTGTGTCTTTTCTCTGACAGCTTTTAGTGTTCTGTTTTTATTCTGTATGTCTGGGATCTTAATTATTATATGTCTGGTATAGATTTTATGTTGGTTGTGACTGTTTGGCATTCTGTATGCCACATTTATTTGTATAGCAGATTTTTTCCCTATGTGTGAAATTTTGTGTATTACTTCTGTGAATAATTTTATTATGTCATTTGCATTGACTCCTGCATCTTCACTGATGTCTATTAGTCATATTATTTCTCTTGGCATAGTCTTGAAGCTGCTGGATTCTCATTTCATGCTGCTTTGTTGTTTTTATAAGTTCTGCCCTTTCATTTTCACTATCTGTCTCAAGGTCTGAAATTCTATCCTCAGCTTCATTTAAACAGTTTTTCCAGCTTTCAACAGAATTTTTTGTTTCTTGGATATCTCTTTGAATTTGTTTCATGGATTTTGCATGTTTTCTGCATTGTTCATTCAAAGTTTCAATCAATTTCCCATGCTCCTGTATTTTTTATCTATTTCTTCTCTAGCTATGTGAGCAACTCATTTACTAAGGTTTTATTTATGTCTTTATGTAAGACATTATTTCTAATTTGAGTTCCGCTATAGCCTTTTGGATTTGTTTTTTTACTTCATTTGCTATCTTTTCAGAGATTTCTGGTATATGACTTTTAAAGTCCTCTATTTCAATGTCTCCTGTACTTGCTCCTGATGGACTAGATGTCTGAGATTGCATTTTGCCTTTTCATTTTGTCATTTTCACCTTTTGGGTAAATATTTGGTCTTTCAATCTCAACAGTCTGCACTGTCTGTAGTGCGAAATTTAGAGTCTTACTGTGTGGTTGATATTTGTCCAATTGCTGGGTACCACAATGCAGAAGAGATCCAGTCACCTAAATTCCTCCTACAGGGTCTGTTGGGTGAGTCCTATATTCTCTCTGGGCTAACTAGTCTAGAGTATTGATGTAGGTCAACTCTCAGTTCCTGCTATTGCTATGTCTTCAGGTTGGTGCAGGTCAGCAGATCTACCTGTCTACAGTGTTTGTGTCAGTTGATGCCTTACTGTGTCACTGGGGGTCTCATAAACTCTTTTAATTTTTCCCAAGTTGGGGAAGGCCTTATTGGTGCACTCCTCAAACTGTATGATGTTCTCTGTATGGAGGAGGGGATTATCCACTCTCTTGCCAGGTTCACAAGGTCTTACAGTTGAAGGGAGTTTCACTTCTGCTCTTATTTACCCAGTGCAGCCCTCTATTTTAAGGGCAAACTCACCACACTGACTGGAGCCAGCTACGGTCTGTTTGGGTGAGGGATTCCTGAGTCTCCCATCCAGCCAGCACAGTAATCCACTGAGTCCAAGGTTATGGAGAAGAGATTGGATCTGAAGGTCAACTGCAGTACTAGGTCCAGGAGGTGGGTGGGTTCCCCAAAAGATGGGCCTGTGGTGGTCATCAGGGACATCCCAGGTGTGCCAGGGACATCCCAGGGTATTCCCAGCAGAGATATCCTCTCTCCTTAAATAAGCTATTTTTATGAACCATCTTACTATATTAAGGCTTTAGGTTTGGTGAAATGATAGTTACTCTTTCGGTATCTTTTATTTTTTCTTTCTTTCTCTGGGGTTCATCTGAACACTGATAATTCTAACTATGTCTTTTTGGTCAATTGTGCTTTCCATCAAGGTTTGTATCTTTTCATCTCTTCTTGATACAACCTGCCTCCTTATATGTCAATTGTATTTTTCCATCTGTGAATTTGAAGTCTGATTTTCTATCACCTATTTATCACATATATAACCATCTCTGGAGAAATGTTCTTACAAATGAAAATTGATATCAATTCATGTTCCTCTGAATGAGATTATGTGGAAGAATTATGAAGTCCTTAGAATGACTATTTTGAGCCAAGGTTTTGGTCTCCTGTGTGTTGACATGTCTAGTCATTAGAGGACTTCCTATTACCCCCTCTAGACCTTGATCTTTTCTCTGAGTTTTCTGCTTTGGGTTCAAAATACCCTACACAAAAATCAGGAGAGAAATTTTCCTGAGCTGATCTTTCCATCTGTGTCTCTCCTTCTCTCATTAGTCCAATCAAATCAAAAGCAAAAGAATGTCATCATCTGTCTTTGAAATGAAGCAGGCTTGGTTATATATTTGCTTTCTTTTAAAACTTCTTTCTTTCAACAGGGTGTGAGAAATTTTCTGCTGAAATAATGATGATGAGATAAAAATAAACACCTCCAAAGTATTGCTCTTATTCACCCTCACTCATCTAGCTTGTTCTTCTCTGCCCTAGACGACCCCTGCTTGTAAAGGAGGGAAAACCATTTTATGCTCATAATTTTAGAATCAAATAGTTGAATTAATCTTTAAATCCTTTAAGTTAGAAATATTTTACTACGTAGTTCTTATTTGATACATTTAGTATGTTGGCTTCCAAAGTTATATACTATAAATAATATGAATATTTCAATAAAATTTTCTATCAGTATAATTTCTAATTAATCATACATACATTTATTTTCTCATAGCATAATTAATGGAACAAAATTGACTTCTATCTATGCTCACTGGTCCATTGACTATGAAAAAGAATCCCCTTATTCTAGAACAATTTTTTACAAAATTAAGCATATTCTGACTCACTATAAGGGAAATTTGTCTCCTCAGTATATAACTGATTTCTTGATCAAATTTTAGCTCTCTACCATGTTTTTCCATGTCTAAAAACTGTGTATAAAATCATTTTATTCTTCCTTAACCAAAAGGGTCACTAAGCCAAAGTTCTCCTTCGTCATTTCTTCAACTTCTTGCAAACCCAGTATTTATTTTTAGATTTATGTTATTTATTAGCTCATATTACCTTCTAATGTACATATTTTATTTACTGCTTAAATATTCCAGTTAGACTATAAACTCCAAGCAAGTAGAATCTTGTTTATTTGTTTGCTGTTTTAGTCCCTATTTTTTGGGAATATATGGATTCTCAACATATAGTAATCATTCAGGAAGTGTTGCTATTTTAATATTGTAATCAATTAATTTACTACATAGAAACAAATGTAATGCCATACAATAGTATTATAATTTTGTTCAATATGACAAGTGTTAGTTTAGTAACTTTCTTTATATATTTAAAGATTATTATAATCAGGTATAGGGTATTTTTATGATATTGACTGGCATAATTTTCCTTTCTTTATATAGCTCAGGATAAGCAGAGATAGATATATAGTTTTAAAAGTGTTACCTCAAGAAATATAGGCATATGTTATTCAGATTAACACACATCCACAAAACTTATTCTTTCAAATTTCACGCACTTATTATATCATAACAAAGATTCTTCCTATTTTACAAAACGACATTCTCATAAGACAGTGAATATATACTTCACTTTAATTATTCACATTCCCAATCATTTCTGTAATTCCCTAGGGAATTCTTCTGAACGCTTTGGATTTGTTTTAATGTTGTGGCATTTTATCATGAAGTGAGGCAAAGCAGAAATTTATTCACTGAAATTGACATTATGCTTGCTTAGGCATAAATGCTCACCAAACTTGAAGTGGTTTAAGATAATGTCTCACATATTTCTCAAGCATTTTCTGGCACCAGTGATTGACTTGAAGAAAACTGGCATATGTTCATAAAATATATTTGGATATTTATATACCATTCAGGCTGAACTTATATCATCTGAATTCTCTTATATAAAAATGTTTCAAAAATCCTGAAGTGTGTGTTCTCAGAATGACATAACGCATACCTATCCCCATAGTTAAGCGAATGTTAAAAAATTCATTTTATATTTTCAGCAATCAATTATAGATGGAGTGGAGGCTTCCTTTTATACATTCACTGTTCTGTCTCAGAGAGGTGCACTGTTTTGCAGTCAGGATAATCTCTACAATATCAATGTTTTAAAAATAGCATTTATGGATAAAAGTTTTCTGCATTTCAAAACTTACAACTTATAGAATAATATGAGAAGTATTATTCAAGAAAAAATGTTCTCCTGATAAAAGCTAAGAAGATATGTTATCAAGATTCAATAAAAGTAAACCTCATTCTGTCTCTTTCTGCTGTCCCATTGACAAAGCAAGGGCAGCCTTTTATGTAGTTGTCCTTAGCACTTCCTTCTGTGTTAACCAGTGTGAAATCCGGTCAAAGTCTCAAGCTAACAGGTACGGGAAAAAGGGAGGAGAATTTCTTTAAATAGAGAAGACTTTGCACCCAAACTAGTAGGCATTTTCACCTCACATTCTAATATCCTGCTATCTCCTGCAGCTATACCTGGCGGGCAAAGAGAATTCATAATTGATGCACATAAGTGATTATTTTCAGAAACTAAAGCATTCTTTCTTACCCCTTTGCATGGTGTATTCTTTCTCAAATTTTACACCTTGTGTATAATATGTTTAAACAGGCCTTAATCAACTCTCACAGTTACCATTTGATTTTATTTATTTCAGAATTTTCTTTTTAATATGCGATTATTTAGAGTGCCTGTGTGGATTGTCACTTTATGTTTGCTATGCATAATTACTGCTGTACCCAGTAATTACCCAATTGGTTCTCAGTTTTACTTTTATTTTTATATAAAACCTAAGATGCTTAAGTATCTAACGTCTCTTATGGCAAAATATAGTAGTTCTCACCAATTTTTTGCTCACTTACTAATATTTTCCAGATGGTGGTTTGGCTTTTCATTGTATTTGTATTAAAACTTAATGAATAAAATTTCTTCATTTTTATAGTCTATTATTTTACATAAAAATCCATTAGCTCTTATTTAAGCTTTATAATATTATTTATCTACTTCAGTGTCATGATGCCATCCTCCTTTGCTTTCATACAGAAGAATTAGCATTTTATCTTCTAAATTCCATAGCTATAGTCCATCATAAATTTGTTATGCTGTCTCATATGATGCAAAGGTTGAATTTTATTTTTCATAAGGATACCACAATGCTAAGTAATAGTGACTGTGTTATGATTTTTTCCCACATGATGACCTTTAGTTACATTATAATGTAATAGATCTATTTACCAGTGTCACTCTCCCAATTTGTGTACCTCTGAAAATATAAAATAATGCAGAAAAATTGAAACATAAAAAAGCATATTCTCAAAAGAAGACTGAAAAGAACTATCTTATAGATAGAACAACTAAAAGATAAATGTGAAAGACTTAAATTTAACTATACTCATGATTATTATTTATTGAAAGGCACACATTATCAGTTTGGATTTAAAACCAAAATGTTCTAACCATAGGCTGATTACAGAAAATCTGCTTTCAAAATGAAGTCACAGTTTGAAAGATGGAAGTGGATGTGTTGTGTATTTGTCAGCTTCATTTCATTAAAATGAACTACCTGGCAGTACTAACTGGTAAGGAGCAAGGCTTGCTTAATTCAAAGAGTGAAGATTCCCACCCAAACTCAGTTGGCCCACGTTTTGAACCCCTGGCAGGTGAGGGGGTGGAATGTTTCAGCAGACCACTTGTATCTTGCAGGCAGGAAGCAAAGAGAAGACAGAAACAATGTTTTTCCACACTCTTTTCAGGAACACATCCTGAAAGACCTAAGGACCATCCACCATCATCCCATCCCATAATGATTCTACAGCTTCCCAAAAGTGCTACCCTGGGGACAAAGCCTGTGACATGTGTCATTTCCGACCTCACTGATCCAAACCACAGTGTTATTCTAATATTGGTCAAAAGACACCTGAAATATTTTCAGTTGATGTTAGACCAAAGAAAGAATGGAAAATTGATTCCATAATGAGAATTGGAAGCTTTTCTTAAAAGGATGTAAGTATGGTTGGCCAAGAAGACACCAAGCTGTAAAATTTCAATGCGCTCACTAACTGAAGAGTTGCTCTGAAAGAGAATTTGCATAAATTTTCTTTGACCATGTATTCATAAAATTCAGATGATGTGTTATTTTGTTGCAAACATAGTATAACTTTTGTTTGGAAATCATTATCATTATTAAACTCTCCCAGTCATGTTTACTGGGACAGTTTATTTTCACATGGGACCAATTTTAATGGTCCTATGTGTCGCATGACACATGCGAGTGTCATGTAGGGGAGCAACTTGTTGGAACAGTTACCATGAGGCAGAAGCTGTTACTGATCTTAGCAGTTAAGGGGCTAAAGGGATCAGTACTGGTAATCTAGAGAAGCCAAGATGATTAGCTCTCATAGAGATGAACAGGGCTATTTAACTGACAAATATATCAAATCCAAAAATTAGCTAAGAGAAAACCTCACCTCAGTTTTCATCTTCCTCACAATTTCCAACTTCCTCGCGTTTTCTAAACTCTTCAGTAGTCTTCTCGGGTTTCTAGTTTACTGAATTTTACTCTAAGCCATGGCATATAAGGTAAGTGGAAAATAGTGTTTTATGACCATAAAGACCTCAAAAACATTCTTTAGTAAACTGAAACAGAACAGGTTGCTATGCGTGGAAATAGTCTTCAAAAAGTTATACCACTCCCTGAAGTCTTAAATGCCAGTACTTCAGAATGTCAAGATATTTATATGAAATATGGTCACTGCAGATATGTAGTGATAAGTTATGTACTGAGGAGTTCATTTAAGAGTATCATGAGATCATAATCCTATATGGCTGAAGTTCTTATAAAGAGAGAGAATGTGAATATGAAGACACACACAGACACAGACACACACACACACACACACACAGAGGCATCACTAACAAGCTGAGTTAAAATAGCTGGGTGTGGTAGTGTAAACCTGTAATCTCAGGAGTTTGGGAGGCTGAAGTAGGAGGAGCACATCAAGAAACTCACAAGTTAGAGCCCAGCCTGTCAATTTAGGGATTTAGAGAGATCTTGTTTTACAATTTATTTAAAAAAAAATGTCTGGAAAGGTTACTCAGTGAGAAGTCCCTAGATTCAACCTCCAGCATGATGAAGAAAAAACAAAAAAAAACAAACAAAAGATTGGTTTATCCCACCACCAACTTAAAAATTAACATAAAAAAAAGGAAAATGTGAAATGAATCCTCTTTTATCGTCTGGGAGAGACGAGGACTATCTCTCAGAAATTGAAAGTGGAACCTGTTTTCTAATATATCTCAGACCCGTATAATAATAGGGTGCATTTTTATCAAATCCATTAAACATAATTAAAATTTATTAGTGAAACATTTGCTGTAATATAATATGTTTGATTATGAATCTAGTGAGTATTGTGATGGCTAATATTTCAGTGTAGCTAGATAACAGCACAAGTTATTTAATCAAACATCTTATGTAGGTGTTGCTATGAAGGTACTGCATTAATGTTAACTCTTCTGACCAGATGATCTCAGGGAAAGAAATTACAGTCAGTTAAGCAGTTTATCTTCAATCAAAGAAGCAATCTTAAGAACATTAAGAGCTCCTGTGGAGGAAAATTTTTGTCTCAATATAGCAGCAGCATCAAGTTCTTTTTGAATTTCCAGAATATTCACACACCCTGCACATTTTGGATTTTAAGCCCTCACTGTCACATGGACCAATTCCTTTGTACATAATCATTTATTTCTGTAGAGTGCCCTAATAAATAGAGATTTCCCTATTGCTTTTAAGAACATATGTATTTCCATTCCTCTTGGTTTTCGAAACTGAATACGTTTCCCTTTTTGAATAAGCCATGACAATCTTCTCATTTAGCTTTGAATTACTACAGTGTCAGACTATTTACAGGTTTCAGCTCCTCTTTTGCTTTTACAATCCTAACTCTCTCCTCCTCCTCCTCCTCCTCCTCCTCCTCCTCCTCCTCCTCCTCCTCCTCATCCTCTTCCTCTTTCTTACCCTCTTCCTCCTCCTCTTCCTCTTCTTGTCTCTCCTTAGGAGCAGGGGAAGGGACTGAGCCCTTCTCAGACTGGCATCTCCCTGAGGGCTTGGGGTCATCTCTAGAGTCAGTGCCTGGCAAGGGGAACCCAATGAACCCGACTGTTCAGAGTCACTTTCCACTGAGGAAAGACAGGACAAGGACTCATGAGTTAAGACAAGACCATTTTTAACTCTTAGATAGAACACAAAATTAGGTCATGGTACTTTCCTCAGCTTCTCCCCAAAGTAATTTTATGTAAAATTCCAATTTATCCTCACTAGATGAGATGTTTAACACTGGAATGAGAAATTCACTTTGGCCTTATATGTGGGCATTTACAAAAAAGAAAATTGAAATAGGAAGATAATGAGGCTAAAATAAGTACTTGTGAAAATGACTAAATTATTATAATTCACAAAAGGTAACATTGGACTGTATCCTCCCTTAATTACTGAAATCTCAGGTCTCTGAACACTCATTTGAGGACATCTGTGACAGAAACTGTTTTTGATACAATCTTTGTGAATTCTAAATGTAAATCAAGTAGTTTTAAATAAATTTCTTAATAATATTAGTGTTTAGTTTATCTCACTAAATCATGTACAATAATATCCTATTTTCTAAAGTGAAGTATAAATATCTCCATTTGTGTGTGCCTTTGAATTATTCCTGTTCATTAGAAAAAATAGCTGAAGTGGAAAGACTGCTGTGAAAATATCTTTAATCAAAATTTATTTATTTCAGGAGTAACCCTTTTGTTTCTATAGAATTATTCAAGTAACGTATTTTCACAATTATGACTCAGAATTCTAATGAACATTTTGATATATCTCTTGATTTTCAATTTTTAATTAAAAATGATCTCTCAAAACTAAAGAGTGTTATCTTTTGGGAAGACAAAGCTTTCTGTGCTCTATAATCATTTTATTTCTCTTCTCCTTATATGTTTCTTTTCATATGTCTCTGTTGATTTCTTCAAGAATTAATCCAAAACATGCTCACTTTTTGTGTTAAAGTCTTCTTTGGCTAATTGAATTCATTACAGGCAACTAAATATATTCATTGTTCTCCCTTTCTACCATTCACATGATTTTTCAAATTTTAATTTTTAAGAGGCCAGAAACATATGCACATATTTAGGGTCACAATATAATTTGAGACATGTATATACATGTAGTGATCAAACTTAAGCCTTACCTTACTTTTGAGTCATTTCTACTTTCCATTGTATTCTTGTATTTTTTTTCTAAGAAAGGCACTTCCATAAAATTGTAATTCAATCAATTTCTGTGCATGTGTATATATATTTCTATCTGGATATACATAGAGATGCATGTGTGTGTTCACATATATACATACATGTGCACACAGACACATATACACACAGCAGCTCACAAGATCTTACTTTTTATGGAAATTCAGCATCTGTTTACTAAGTACATGACAACAAGAAACTTGTCTCCGTGTTGTCTAAGTACAACTTTCTTTTCACGTCCTTTCTTTAGCATCTTTAAAATATTTATTTCCTACAATCCCCATTACATTTCTCATCTCTTTTCTAGTTTGATCAACAGTGTTAATTGTATCAGTGCTGTTTTCTCTTTTCTGAGATAGTATTGATTTTTTTCTGTCTTGCACTCTTTCTGTCATGGCTCCCAAACACATTTGGATTTCTAATCACACTTCTTTCATTTTTACATCTTGAAAGTTTGTGACTTTCCCTCTCTTCATATGTATAATTCAAAGGAAAATGGCAGTGGTTAACACAAAGTGTATCCAAAGAATTATTAATAAACCGAATATGATGACAATTGTACTATCAGCTCAAAGAAAGATTCTCCAAAAGAAGCTCCAAAATAATCCACATCTATTATCTAGGATAGCCACCATCAGCATTTATTTCAATCCAATATATTCTAAGGTAGCAATACCTTCCTGTTGTAGAATTACTATAATCTTCAAACTGAAAACTACATGTCTTTTGGTGGGAAAGTTATGTACTTTTCTAGGAGATAACATGGTACTTTCATTTCATATAATGATAAAAGTCAATAAATATCTTTCCTATAGGTGTTTAACAGTCTCATGGAAGCCTGTGGTATTTCTAATAATTGTATAGAACACTACAAATCAATGATTTTCGGCACAAGATATTTCTTTCTTTCAAGAGAGTGAAAAGCCAGAAGTAGGAATGAACTGTGTGTTGGAGCAACTTAATGAAAACACAGACTGCAAGAAAAGAATCAGTGCATGTGAAGTCAGATGAACAAACTTTTCTGCAAAATACATGCAAGTCAGTAACCAGAGGCAGCATTCCATTGAGCGTTCAGGCTTGCTACAACCTTTATGCATGTTTCCTCTCTGTGAAACTTTGGTCTAACTATGCTATGCTTTTTAACACCACAAGTCATCTCCATTGCATAGATCTTTTCTCCCAGTTTTGCATCACATTTAACTGGTAACTCATCTCCAGTTCTGCAGAGAGATCCAGAGACCAGACCAGTGCCTAGGAGGAGCACCTGGGTTATCTAATTATGCATGGTAGAAGAATTCACTGTCTAAATCCTTTTTGGATTTGAGCTCGCAAGTGAAATTTGAAAGAGCAAATGTTTCATGTAGTCCTCACAACCGAGGGCCTCTGTAGCCAACTTTTCCCTTTTCTATATCCAAAGCTTAAATATTATGGTACGGAGAAATTGTTGTTGAATCCCTTACACTTAAACATTTTTAAGCACCTCTTTGTAATCACTTTACTGAACCTATAATTTGAATTTTAAATAAATGCAATGTGAATCTTTAACACTGTAACTTGCAAAAATTCAATGTCTTCCCAATGATCTGTAAATTCATGAGTTTTCATTCTCTTGGACATCGTTTAGTTTCATAAACCCTTTCCATTAAATGATCTATTTTTCATAACACTAAATAACTGATATTTCAAATTATATTCTAAGATTTCTGCTAAATTGCATCTAAATCTCGATTAATATGTATACATGGGATTTTGTATTTTAAGATTTTTTTCTGGTATTTTTCTTTAAAGGAAGGAGATTGGATACTTGATTTGCCATACTGGCCCCTAACTGCCCTTCCTGCCTGTCCTCTACATTCAGCCACCCTTCGAACTCCGCTCATTCCTTGATCACCCCTGCTCTCTCTTATCCTTCAAGAACCCTAGCACATCCTACACTCAGGGAAACTCATCTTACGCGATCTCTTTGGAAACTAGATGACCCATTTCTTGGAAATAAGTATGTCTCCATCACTTAAAAAAAGATATCTCTTGGGCCAGGGAATTAGCTCAGTGGCTTAAGCGCCTGCCTGGTAAGCATGAGGTCGTGAATTCAATCCCCGGTACAAAAAAAAAAAAAAATATCTCACCAATATAGACTTCAAGTTTTACAATTAAAAATTATCTAATGCTTCATAAGGCTCATCATTAAAAATTGTAAAAATTATTGAATGTGACTCAGGCTCAAAAATTGCTAGTGATCTCTTTAAAGAACTACAATACACATGATAAGAAATAAAGTTCGAACAATAGAAATGAAATGAAAAATAAGAAGAGTGACACACATCCTATTTGAACCTAGAATTTGATAAAATAGAAAAATTAATATCAGTGAGAAAATAATGATTTATCATAACCAAATGGATGTATTTACTTAGTAGCTTCTTCCATCATATAGTACTAGTACAACATCTACTGAGAATCATTTTTCATAACTAATATTTGACATTCAAAAAAAATCAATGCTTTCTAATTACTTTCAAAAGTGAGAGAAATATTTTCAAAAATTATAGTAGATAATGATAATATTTTGATGGATTTATAGTGAACACGTGATAAGCATCTGAAGTAAATTCCATTCCAATGTAAAACTACATATTTTTAATAAAATGAGTGTTTGTGAAAATTCCCACAATTAAATATTATGAACTGTCAAAATTTGAACTCAAGGGTTTCAATAACATCATTATATGTTTAGATACCAATTATTCAAAAGTAATTTGACTTAACAGATAATAGTACAAATATGAATGTTTTTAGCACTCTAATTGTTTAAAAGATTTTGATTTATATAAAATTATTTTACATCATATGAAAATGTTTTATTTTTACAGTAACCTGCTTTTTTTGAAACACTTGCTTTTTCACTATAAGATTTTGTTCAGTTCATATCTATGTTCCTTATTTTAGCTAGCATTGAGATTTGCATGTGCAGTTAAAATGAAAATTATTCAAAAATAATAAACACTGGAGATAAAATAGCAAGAGGTTGAGAGGAACTCAGAGCTGCTCTATTTATGAGTTGCACATACTGCTCATTTCTGTCACTGCGATTGACCATATTGAACCACCACGCAGAATACTAAACTGCCCTTTTGAAAGCACCAGTGAATGCCTGATATGTTTTCTCCATTGTAGTTTCTGTAAACTTTGATCTCTGGATTTCTCAGTCAGATCATGCCTATTCTCATTCAATAGTTTAGGACCTTAGAATATCCAGACTCACCGTGATTCTGTCTTTGGTCTTTTTGTGTTCTTACTGTTGTTCTTTTTTTTATTTTGGGGGTGCAGTAATAGTAATGTGATTTTGAGGTGCAGTAATGTAATGTGATTTTTGCTGTAATAAATCTTTTCTTAAATTTTAAATATTTTTATTTTTTAATCTGATGTATCTTGATGCTAGTAATAATAGAGCAGTAGTGTATATATATATATATATATTATGCATATAATGTGTGTGTGTGTGTGCGTGTGTGTGACATCTGTGTGTGGGGGGGTGAAACGCTTTCAATAATCTTTTGAATTGCTACCTTTAGTTGAAACAATAATTGTAATTACCAGAAATTAAAAGATATCTGAAGGTCAGCTTCAGCATTTCACCCCCCCACACAGATGTCACACACACACACACACACACACACATTATATGCATAATATATATATATATATATACACTACTGCTCTATTATTACTAGCATCAAGATACATCAGATTAAAAAATAAAAATATTTAAAATTTAAGAAAAGATTTATTACAGCAAAAATCACATTACATTATTGCACCTCATAATCTTCCCCTCATGTCCAATAGCCATTCCAGTCACTCTGGCAACCTCAAGAAACAGTTTTAGAAGCAGTTTGTTGTGAGCGTCTGAGTTGTGGAGTCACGCCTACCTTCCAGTTAGTATATTCAGCATTCACTGTATTTTTAATCACACTTGCTGAACCACTTTTGTAATTGAGATGAGCAATAGGATAGTGGTGTTCGACAGAAGCAGAGGGTGTTTTGAAGGGTGTAATGGATTTGTTTTACATTTAAACATTCATCATCTATTTTTATCACCCTTGTGATGATCAAAATTAACCTTTATTCACATTTTCTCAAATCAGGAAATCCTCAAGCATTGTACATTTTATCACACATTTATAAAATTATGTAAACATCATCCTCATTTCCATCCTCATATCAAGTGAGAAAATCTCCACTATCTCTTATTGTCACTAAATATTCTAAGGCATTACTGTCATTAGGATTCTGATTGTTATTTATAAAGTATTAGTCTTTCTAAATGTAATTATTTTAAAAGTATTTGTTCAAAAATGATGATGCCATTATTTTGATATTTAACTTTATCTACAAAACTGTAGGGAAACACGCACAGTATTATCAACAACAGTGTTAACTGACCTCACTGTTTCCTCTCGAGCTGATTTCATCTCGGTGTGGAATGTGAGATCTTTGCTATTGACATTTTCTCCTTTGTAACCTCAGTTTACATGGACTTTGGAGAGCTCTAATCTGCTTATAGCTTGTGTAGCGAAAGTTATGCTCAAATATTTTCTCTTTTCTAAATTTTACTGTCTTTTGAAAAATTTCTAATACAGAGTTTTTCAGGATATTTGCTGCATTCCATGCTCATCTTCCGGGATCATTTCTGTGTTTTTTCATTTCCATGACTGTGAGGGCTCATTTTACAACTGTATTGCAGAATTAAGGCAGAATCAAAGTCAAAATTGTACAATTTTATATTGTTATCCATGAACATATTTCCCATCAGATTGGACATCCTGAAGACCAAAAATTCTTATTTTTATGTTTAAAATCAAAACCCATAGTAGTTAACTTCAGATACCAATGTATTAGTAATATTTTTAAATTAATTAATTCACCAATATAATGTTTTGTATAAGACATGCATCCTTATTTCATCTTCAACAAATAACCTCTCGTTTTCCAGTGTTAAGATCCTCACAAAATCATTTTTCCCAATTGGCTGTGTGACCTTAATAAATTGAGAGCCCTCTCTTTCTCATTTTCTTTCTCAAGTTGTCTTTTTCAACAGCTTCTTTCTTTCCCGTAGCTGCAGAAACACAAGTGGGTAGGACTTACTATTAAAACAGACATTTAGAAAGCTTGCTATTCAAAATATTTCCTTCTTTCTTCCATTTCTTTCCCTCTCTAGTTCTTGTGGAAGAAAAAAATCTTTTATTCTACCAATCCTTTCGGTCTCTCGGGGTTCCCAGGGGTTGATCACAACTCAGGAAACCCATGCGCTCTTGCAAATTGGTGCCTTTGCAGAGGCATGGCCTGCAGGCTCGGCTGGGCCCCAGAGTGGCTCTTGCCAGCCTTTTCCTTCTGCTCTGTCAGGTCCTCACCCTCACTTACCCCCGCAGAGCTTCTTCTTCTGCAGTTGAGCACTACTCCGCCTCACAGTGATCCCACCGCCCCACGGTATCCCACCCACACGGTCCCCCCTCTCTTCGTGCGCATCTTCACCGTGCAGTGGTTATCACATATGAAAACACCAACTTTCTGGGGCTGAGGATTTAGCACCGGCTAAGTGCCTGCCTTGAAAGCACGCAGTAGTGAGTTCGATCTTCGGTACCGATTTAAAAAAAAAAAAAAAAAAAAAAAAAGGAAGAAAACACCAATTTTCCGTCTCTCTTGTAGACCTGGTTAGCCCTCTAGGGTTGTTTTGCTTTCTTAGGGTTGGAGCATAAAAATCCAGTGCCCTCACACTGAGCTACATCAAATACTCTTTAATTAAATTAAATTAATTAATTTAATCCAATTTAATTTAAAATCAAGTCTCACTAAATCCTTAGGTTAACAAGGCTGGACTCAATTTGGAATTCTCCTATGTTGGCCTCCACAAGTGCTGATATTACAGGTATGTGTTTGCACAGGCTCAGCTTCCGAAATCCTTTTCATGAACAGTTTTTCAAAGAACATAAATTTTTGTCTGTTTGTCATTTTATTGGCTATGCCTTTGACATCATGTCAAAAAGAATGTTTCTAAGTCCTACTTTTGGGAGTCCTTTGCCCTAGTTTTTTTTTTTTGTTTGTTTAAAGAGTTGTGCAGTTTTAGATTATACATGTAGGTAATAGATTGAAATAGTCTATGGATCACAAATTAATTTTTGTATATGACATTATACATTGGTTAATTTTGTTCTTTTGTTTATGGATATTCAGTTTTTTCCAACATAATTTTTAAAGAAAAGTCTTTGCCTATAAATGATCTTGATACTCTTATCAAGAATCTTTTATCCATATAATAAAAGCTTTCTTTTTTCTATTCTCACTTAATGCCAGTACAATATTGTTTTGATTACTAGTATAAATTTACAATAATTT
This sequence comes from Hydrochoerus hydrochaeris, assembly GCA_004027455.1. Classification (NCBI taxonomy): domain Eukaryota; kingdom Metazoa; phylum Chordata; class Mammalia; order Rodentia; family Hydrochaeridae; genus Hydrochoerus; species Hydrochoerus hydrochaeris. Next base: position 579,755 of record PVLA01000049.1, read on the forward strand.
TTCAATTTGAAAGGCATGGGTTCTCTAAGTTTGTTCTTGTTTTTTAGGATTATTTCAGCTAGCTGAAATTTATTTGACTGTGTGAATCTAGTATACTTTTTCTTATTTATAGAAAAATATTATTAGGATTTTGATAAGAATTGCATAAACATATGGTTCTCTTTTGGTATTGATATCTTTATTAAGTCTTCCAAGCCAAGTAGACAGACTTTAGTTTTTTTTTTTTTTTCCTGTTGCCACTTATTTGTATTTTCATTTAATTAAAAAAAAAACAGACTTTCACATAGTTGGTTAATTAATCCCTATTCCATTGATGTTATTATAAAGGAAATATTTGTATTAAATTTCTTTGGGTCTGTTCAGTGCTAGTATACAGAAAGCAACTGAGTTTTGTGTGTTGATTGTATATACAGCTAAATATATAAATGCACTAATTAGATCTAGTGTATTCTGGTGATATCTATAGGCTTTTGTGTGTATCATCTGCATAGAGATGATTTTACTTCCTCCTTGCCTACTTGGATGCTTTTTGTTTCTTCTTTATGCGTTATTTCCCTGGCTAAGGCTTCAAGTACAATGTTGAAAAAAGGAGAGCGAGCAGGCGTCTTTGCCTTGTTCTCCTGTTACAGAAAGAGCTTTCAAGCCTTTATTATTGAGAATGGTGTTCATATGAGTTTTCCATCTATTGATATTATTGTACTGAAGCAGATTCATTTTATTCTGAATTTGGTGAGGTGTTTTAAACCTGATAGTTTATTTTATTACATGTTTTTTATTTTTTTTTTCATTCATATGTTTCTCTATGAGTCCATTTTCCAATAACCAGAACACAGCACCCAAAACTCAGCATTTAAGGGATGGGAGGGTTAAATCGTTCCACGGAAAGGGGTATCTAATCCATGACTGGCTGCTTCCACAGCAGAAAGATCATGGTGAAAGGGTGTGATAGAGAAAGCTGCTGAGCTCATGGTGGCTGACAAACCAAACAGGGGACCAGTGCTGGAGAAGAGGGTCAGAGATTATATTTAGTCCTCAAATTAAAGTGTCCATGACCCATTCCGAAACACCAAGAATTGTGGTTTTCTAATCTTTCTAGATATTCAAGTCAATCCAGTTAACCCAGTAAAGCTTAGCCACCATGATTAATGTGGTCTATTATATTTAACAGTGTTCATAGGCTGAAAGATTCTTATATTACAAAATTCAGTTGTTTATGGTGTAGAATCATTTTAGTATGCTGATGAATTTGGCTTTCTAGTTCTAACTTGATAATTTTTGCATAGAAGTTCAAATGGGGTTTTGGGTAGTCAGTTTTAGCATCTTTCAGTTTGAATATAGGCACAGCACTCCTCTCTCAGAATGAGTTAGGGACTATTCCTTTTTCATTGTGATTATTGGAAAGTTTGAGAAATACTGGTTATAGTTCATCAATAACCATTAAAGCCATCAAGTACAAAGCTGTAGGGACTGCAGTGGAGTGTCAAACTGATGGGCTTTGAGAGCCACTTGGTAAATTGGGAAGAAACATTTCTAAATGTGGTCACGGAGGCTCAACCCAGGATTTTTGTCTTCTCTCTCAGCTGTCCCTTTCTGGAACTGTCCATCTACTCTGCATCCCAGCTGCCATGAACTAAGCAGTTTTGCTCCACCATGGTCTTCCACAGTGGTGCTTCCACCATGGATCCAGGTGACTAGAGATTAAGTTTCCTTCAAACATGAGCCAAATTAAACATCGCCTTTTTAATTTGTAAGTGTCTGATATTGTGGTCAGCAATGAAAAATGCAGAGAAAGGGGTATTGCAGTGGGGGGCCACTGCTGTCTGTGATCACTGCTTGACTTTGCAGTTTAGAAGCCTTTGCCATGTTTGTTGAAGGAGTTTAGAAGGTTTGGAGATGAGCAGTGGAGAAGTCGTAAAACGTTATGAATACAGCATGATGGGTGACTCTGGGTAGAGCTCAGGAGACCAGACTGTCATCAGGAATGCAGATCGCAAAGGCCAGGCTTAAGGAATTGCAGCTGAGAACAAGGTCTTTGTTGCATTTGGGGTAGAGATCATGTGTGTTACACTCTGGTAGATATTTTGTCTATGTTTTTTCTCATGTCTTATGACTTTCCCAAAGATTGAGATGAAGGATTATGGACTAATAATTCATAGACGAAATTTCAAAACAGACCAAATTTTAAGCTACACTATGGATACTACTGGCTGCTTTTAGTTACATTTAGAGTGAGAATTTGAGGCAAGGCAGTGAAAAAAATTGTTGAAAAACTTAATTTTGACCCAGAAATAACAATGTGCAAATTTTAAACTAAAGCAACTGTGACATTGAAGAGATAAATCTATTCTACTTGTACAGGGACAAGAAGACAGATGCCTTGAAGCTTCTGAGAACTCAGCAACACCCTCCCATCACAGCATCCAGGGTCAAAAGCATAATACTTACATTTGAGAAAAGAATTCCTGGTCCCTTGCTTGGGGGCTGCCTAGGAAATTGGTTCCCCAGGAACATTTCATTCGGCTCAGGCATTCAGGTTCTCAGAGGCTGCTGGTAACCCTGGTCCCAGATCATTGGCTGCTATTCATAATGACAACAGACCTGTGATGCAAGTTTTATCTGCACACAATATGCGAGTTGTGCAGTCAGGGAGGCTTTCAGCCAGATATCAGAAGAAGGCCTGGGAGGGCAGTGCATGAAGCTATGGGAATGAAGCCAAAGCTGCAGACCTCAGACACTCATTGATGCCAGAAATGTGGAACATCTGCTCAGTAAAGATGCAATGTGAGAGTGGAGACAACCAAAGGCTAAGTCATTTAGGCTGCAACCACTAAACTCACAGAAGTGGAGCTGGCTGAACTCACTGGAACTCATATTTTACCAGTGTTTCCCCCAGATGCCTGATATGGAGCTACAGGACTTGAAGGTTTCTATGGTGGCTTTTGGTCTTGCTTTGGTATGATTATCTTCTATACTCCTATACCTTCCTTTTAGGATGGGAGTGTTTACCCTGTGTCATTGTACCCCAATATTATATAACTTGTTTTTTTTACTTATTGACAGGTCTTCCCAGCTAAGAATTTGCTTTGAGTTTTAAAGAAGAAGTTGGTTTAGAGTTTGCATCAACTGTGGGACTGTAGAGGCACCGAGAGAAGGATTACTGCATTGTTGATTGTGTGCAGAAGACTTGTACTGTGCGAGACGTAACTATAAACTTGCCTTTGTCTTGGAAGTTTAAGTATGGTGTAGAGATGTGTCTGTGTATACAGTTGCTGTGTTTGCATATGAAATAGAATGTGGTATTTAGGACAGAGTGTTCACCTGATGGGCGTTGTGAGCCACCTGATGGATTGGTAGAGCACACTTTTCAATCTGGGTGGATAATAGAAGTATGGACATGGAGGTCTGTGGCAGGTCCTCTGCCCTGTTCTCTCTGACATTGTTTCCTAGCTCAGCCTCCCAGGAAGCATGAACTAAGCAATTTTGTTTTAGTATTCCCTTCCACAATGATAAAGGAAAAAGCAGAGGTGAATGCTGTTGTAAAATATAGCAATAGCTGTATATATCTGTCATGGTTACTTTTCTCATTGCTGAGACAAAATACCTGACACTAAAATTAAAGGAGGAAAAGTTTATTTAGCTCATAGTTTTGGAGGTTTCAGTCCATAATTAGCAGGCTCCAAAGCAGGGTGGCATGGCAGAGGGGCAACAGTTCATGGTGGCAGAAGACAGCAAAAGCAACAAGAGCAAAAAGGGACAGTAAGCTTCTATTCCTCCCTTATACTGTTAGCGGGCTACAATCCCTACTCCCAGGGTGGGTGTAGCTTCCCACCACCCCACAGCCTCCACTTGCACAGGCTGAGGATGTTTACAAAGTGAGACCCCTGGCCACTGCTGAACTGCTTGGTTAACTTCTAATATTCTCAGGTTGAATCAATATATCAACCATTACAATAACTTAACTAAGATATTTCCTTTTGCAAATCACTTTGGATGATTACCTAATTCATACTTGTTTCACATTAATTCCACTCTTCATTTCTTTCAGGGTAAGTCTAGTGGTAAACATCAATCAATCCATCAATCAATGAATCACAAAATTCTCTGTTTTTTTCTGTGAATGTCATAACTTTTCCTTGATTTTTGAAGAACAATTGTTCCCAATACTCTGTACTTTGTTGATGGTTTTCTTGTCTTTGTTGTTAATTTCCTGGGAGCACATTGAATGCTCAGTACTGTCTTTTACTCTCCCTAGTTTTTGTTGAGGCAGTGGAGTACAATCTTATGAATTTTTTCTTGCACGTGACCAAATGCCTCTTTTTATTTTTGCTGAGATTGTAACCCTGCTTGTCTAGTGCAGGTACACAGTGAGATACTGCTTTGTAACTGTAATTTAGCATGGAAATCACTCAGGCGCTGGTTATGGCACTGTGTAAAAATGTAACTATGTGATAACAACCTGTATGTGAATTATACAAGATGCAGGTGACTCCTGCACAGCCTGCACTCTCTTGCATTGTGTGCAGATGTCTTCTTGTGCCCTGCTCGGTTCCGTTCTGCTTACTATTGCTACTGGTGTCTTGCACCTATGCGTTCACTCTTAAAGAAAATTTCCCTTGCCCTCACCTGCCCTGATCGGACCAACAATTACATTGTACTTATAATGTGACTTGGTGCAGTTTTTAAAATTTACACTACCAAAAAGTTTTTGAGTTTGGGGGATATTTTATAACTAATATAACTTTCATCTAATTTTGGAAGTTTTCACCTATTATTTCTTTAAAGTATCAGTTTGCCTCTTTCTTCTGTTTCCAAAAGAACTACAGTGTCAGTGTTAACCAGATCCATGTTGGCTCACAAGTTCCCTTACACTCTGATTGCTTTTCTACATTTTTTGTCTCTTCCTCTCACCCAATAGTTTCTATGATTTTATCCGCTGGTTTACTGCTCAGATATGCCTTATAAATTTTTCATTTCTGTTATTGTAGCTTTTCTCTGTGTTCTCTGTGGGGGATTAACTAATGGTCACCCTGTGTACCCAGCTGAACTGAATGAGCATGGTGCTGGGTGTGGAAAGCCCACCTGATGATCGTTGCCAATGGCATAAGAAGAGAAGTGGAGGGGAAGATGGAGCACTTTGGATTCTCCTGGAGAAGCTTGTCATGCTAGTTTTCCAGTGTCATGCAGACTTAGCTTTTCTCAGCACCAGAGGAACTTGGGTCCTCACTGTCACTGAGGATGGATGTGATTTTCTTTGGGGGAGCCCTGGTCCTTACTTGAGCATCACCTCCTGGCTCCAGTGCAGATCCCGCAGCCTGCTGACACAGATCCTTCAGCCCACTGGTGCAGACCTTGTAGCTTCCACCACTGACCTTTGCGCCTTCCCTGGGAAGATCCTTGATTCAGATTTGCATGAGAGGTTGAGGGGGCTAGGCCTCCAGCTAGACTTTTGGAGGACATTGCCATGGGATCCAGAAACTCAACTGGCTTCTTTGAGTCTCTCGTTTATGGAAAGATCTCTTGTGATCTTCTGCATTTGACTCTTTGGGTAAATATCATGAAATAATACTATAAATTATGTGTTTTGTATTAAATGTTTTTCCTTGTAAATGCTGACTACAAAAATCTCCTTTTGATTTATTTTATTTTAATTTATCCACATCTTTATTCTCTGAGCACCCTTAAGACCATTCTCATTATTTAACAGATTTACCTCATCTCTTTCTTGTTGGGAGTTGTGTAGAGGCTCCTCTTTATTATGAGTACTACATAATTTCCAGTTTCTTTGTACACTTTGCTATTTCTTATCAAAAGACTTAACATTTGACCACAGTAATTTGGCAACTTCGTAGCTCATGGACTGCCCACTTCCCCAGCAAGTGCCAACTTTTAGAAGGTGGTGTTTTGTTTACTATTTTAGATATTCCAGAATCACCCTGAAATGTAAACTTGAAATCCTACCAAGTCTTTTGTCTACTTAATTTCTTAGGCTTTACAATTTTTTTTCTCTGTATGCAGTCACTTTTCAATGTCCCAGTCTTCAATGTTTACTTCCTTAAATGAAAATGAGAGAAAAATACAGGAAGACACATACTAGCCCTTTAAGTCTCCTACAAGTCATTTTATTCAAAGGAGAGGATTGAAAGCAGGTGCAGAAAAAATGGTCACTGCCTGTTGGTGTGTTCCCTTGTGATGAAAAAGGCAATCAGTGTGCAGATCCCCAAAATGCAGTACTTTGAAGATAAGGTATTGTTTTATTTTGCCTTGACCCATATGAGCTCTGTGCAAGCATTCTAGGAGCATTCATGTTCTTTGCCGTGGGGCTGAGAGGTACAGGATAAGATTCTGCTGTCCTAAGAGTTTAAATGAAACAAAATTAACTGCAACTTCCCCTTCTAGCCTTGAAGGGGCCTTATAAAGTACAAAAGGACTAGAGATTTTCAAAATAGTTACTTCGGATTTTTATTCTCTACAAAGGAGGGAATGGAAGAGATAGAATTCTAATACTTTCTATTCTGCCATCTTCTAGTCATCACACTATTTATGTGAATTTATTTTGCTCTTTCCAATAATTCCAATTATAACACCCACAAATCAATAGCTAGATCATTATTTTCTGTTCTATTAACAGATGATTCCAAAATCTTAACCATATTAAGAATACGGGTTTCGGGATTTGGTAAACCTATATTGGCTGTGTATCATTATTAAGGTAATCCATCTCTTTAATCTCAAATTCAATTTCATAGAGTTTTAAGACTTAAGAGATTGATAAATGATAAAAATTATTAGCTCATGGTCTGTCTTTCAATAATTATTAAATTACTCCAAACACAAATTACTGATGTGTCTTTTTATTGATGATTTACCAAACCACTATATTCTAGGGAAAATTCCAAAAATAAAAAAATCTGAAGTAAAAATTTTGGACAGTATCAGGCTTTCACTGTAATTGGATTTGTATTATAATAGGAAAATATGTATAACAACAATTGAACACACAAGGTACATATAATTAGATAAATGTGACAGAGAGAGAAAATTGCTGGCATATAAAGACTGTGACCTCTAGTATTAAATTTTTCCCAGTTACCTCTCTGTGCTAGACCCTTTTTTTAGTAGCATGAAAAGCCAAGTATGGACACTGTGGTTTTGCCCTATTACCTTACTGTACCATTCCTACCTTTGGGACACTTGCTCTCCTCTTAAAAGAGAAGTAATAGTGGTATCTCAAGTGGTTATTGACTTTTAGTGGGGTCTCCTTGTAGTATTCGGTACACCTTTCTCTTTTATTTAGTTCTCACAAAACACAATTCAAACTTTATTACCTATCTGCTAAAATGTTTTGAAATTGCTTTCAAATCCCCAAATTACTATTAGCCCAGTTTTCATATTTCTCCATTATGTTGGGTTAATTAATGTTCTGCTTAAGCGAGAATACCCAACTGAACTGTGTCATCATGGCTTTGGGCATGGAAGACCCACCTGAAGATCATTCTGGGGAGGCCTAAAAGCAGAATGGGGGAGAAGGTGGCATGCTGCTGATTTCTCTGGAGAAGCTTTGTCGTGATTGGCTTTCCTTATGCCAAAGGGGTTGTCCCCTGTAGGAGAAGGATCTCAGGTTCTCACTACTTCTAAATGGGATGGCTGATGCTGTCTTCCAGGGAGCTCTGGTCTTCACCTTTGTCTTGTGAGTCAGTTCCTGGATCCAGTGCACAGCCCTCAGCCTTCTGGGATAGATCCTTCAGCCCACTCTCAGAGACTTTGTAAGTTTCCACCACTTGTCTTATGGCCTTCTCAGGGTAGATCTTTGATACAGACTTGCATGAGACATTGCCATGGGCTTTAGGCCTTCAGCTGGAATTGTGCGACATTACTGTGGGATCCAGAACTTCAGCTGAATTCACTGGGTCTCTAGCATGCAGACGGATGTCTTGCACTCTTCTGCATTTGACTTCATGAGTAAATATTATAAGACAATACTATAAATATTGAGTAAACATTATAAGATGAAACTATAAACGTATGTATCCTGCACTAATGAACTCCCTTGCATGCCTTCTTTTGCCCTATGAACTTTAGACACCCATTATTCTGTCCTTTTTCTAGGACCTCCCAATACATCTTCCTCCTTTGGCCTGTGATATGGCTTTTCTTGACCTTCCTCTATTGTTTTTTTTTTCTTAATAACGAACATTACCAAAATGTGATTTTTAAAAACATGGTCTCTCTATTGTTCTAGGGATGTTATGATCTTTCTTAGTAGTTTTTGCAACTTGAGCTACTATTAAAGAAGGTAGTCAATTATTCTCCTTGTGATTTGCTTGCTTTAGAACTCCTTACAGCAGATTGTAAACTCTTGGATAATTGGCAACCTATCAGTACACCAAGAATATCAACAATACAAACTGCTGGGCTAGGGATTTAGCTCAGTGGCTTGAGCACCTACCTGGCAAGCACAAGGTCATGAGTTCGATCCCCGGTTCAAAATAAATAAATAAAAGAATACAAACTGCCTGGTTCTTCATTTACTTAAGTACTTTTCTGTTTCTGAGAGTGGAAGACCTGATACAAAATGTTGCTCCATAAATATTTGCTATACTGCATATAAGTTAAATCACTAAAATTGTCTTCTAAAGAATATTATGGTACTTTATAGTCTGAACCTCAACAGAGCTGAACTCCCTAAACATACATCTCACCAGCTCTTTCTGTCTTTTTTAGAAGACACATTAGAAAATATGGGACATTTTATTTGTGTCATATGAAGTTGAAGGTTGAAACTAAAATGGCTGAAATTTAATGTCCACTTGGAACGGAGATGTCCATAAGGATGCTTATATAGTTTGCTTTAATGAGTGCAGTAAGGGAGTATCTCAAAGGAAAAGTCACTAAAAGTCTTGTTGACTATACAGTGTGAATGCAAAAATAGCTATCATCTCTTAATCAGAAACAGAGGAAAGAAAATGTGTCTAAAGTCCATCAGTGTTAACTCCCTGTGACAGGAATGAAGGAAAACACTTTAATAGTTCAAAAAATAATAACACTGAAATCTTTCTGCAAAAGACTGAATGTAAAAATAAAAAAGTGTACATAGTTGTTAAAAAAGGAGTTTTTAAATGTTTATTTTCTATGCATTTTTAAATTTAAGTGATAGTTTAATTAATAAACATGTGAAGTTTATTGCTGCAAAAAATATTGTATTTTTATGGTTTGAATACATTGACCCCATAAACTTTTTTTATTCACTTTTTTTTTTTTTTGCAATGGATTCATGTGAGAAATAAAAATCCTTCCTGGTCTTCAATGGTTTACTCTGTGCTTCTTTGGTCACAGTATTTGAGCAATGAATGTGTCACTTCAAGAAGAAAATCTTCTTAACTTTGAAGGATTGAATCAGGTGTGAAATGCTCTATTTGATACATTTAGAGGTGTCCCTTTGTAGATTCCTGCTTTAAAATTGAAAAAGCTGTTCTAGAATCTGAAGTTTGACTCAGACATTGGTGAACCAATATCTGCAAACATCACCATTCCTTAGGAAAAACAAAAACACTGATCACAAATTTTCTACAACAAAATGAATCACTTTTAACAGCACACAACATAGTAGGATGCTCTTTAATTGATCCGAGTCATGCAGATTCCTCCAGGCAGTTTCTAGTGAAACAGAAAAATGTCAGTGTATGCAGTTTTGCTCCTGAAATTTTTTGGATATAACTGAATATGAAATATTTTTTGTCATAAATAGCACGCTGCCCCTCTGCAGCGCTTCCTAAATAACGATGGATAAAAAGCAGGTATGTGTACTTTAATTTCACTTGGATAAGAAGGGGTACATTTTAAATGCAAAAATCTGCAATAACACTAAGCTTGTTTTAAGCCTCTGTTCTCTCCAAACCTATTGCTAAGGGAGACAAAATAATGAGAAATACTTCGCTAAACTGCTGGCAAAACTCTTATTGTTTGTACCACTCTTGGAAGAGACTCTTGGGACTAGCAGTGGAATCCTTGCTATTGATTGGCTGGTTAAATAGAGGACTATTAGCTTCAGACAGGCTAGATTGATTATACAGCAGCAGCAGCAGCAGCAAGAGCTAAGACTCAGAGCTGAGTGAGCATTAGGGTAAAAGGGAGAGAGAGGGAGGTGTGGAAGGCTGTGCACGTTCCATAGCATCACTATGTGACTGCTGCCGCCGATAATCTTGCTTCCAGCTCCCTCAGTCAACAACTTACTGAGGTGCCTTTTCTTTTACAACAAGGATGTCTGCTCTGAGACCCAGCAAGGAATAACAGACCTCACCTTGGAATAGCTCATCCCACTTCTGCATCATTAAAGTGGATTTTGTAAAGAAAACAAAAATCAAGCCCCACTGCAGCCCCTCCTCATTCCAGCACTGAACAAAAACTGTTTCATGCTCCAGGTAAGGAAATTAAATTGTTATCTCTGTGTTTCATTTTAGTCATTCCTGGTAAAATATAGGATAGCTTTGCGTGCTTTAAAAGCAGAGTTTGCAATCATGCATTAAAGTCAATTCTATACACACAAATGTAGATTTAAGAATATAAGAATTCTCATTTATATAAATATGCTTGCTTTTCCCCTCAGGTGTGTGTGTGTGTGTGTTTTAAAACCACTAGATCAGAAGTTTATGTGCCAAATACTCCATTTAAAGGACAGAAAAAGCCAAATTCATACCTTTTTTTAGTATAGGTCTTTTGCTGACAGCCTTAAATATGTTCATAAATATTATTTTTAGGAGTTAAACAACTTTGGGAAATAGCATATCAAGAAAGGATAATTATTACATTAACTGCCAAGTATTATATTTCATATAGACATAAAATCTATGTGCTTTTCAGTCTTTTTTAAACCTGCCTTTTGATTGCTATGTTAACTTCAAAATAAACATAATGTACCCTATGTGATGTGACATTAGAATGCTCTCAATGTAACTATTAACGGCTAGTGCTTGTTCCTAGCAAAGTACTGAGCAAGGCAATGAAATATAATGCTGAAGCTGTCTAGCTGTTCTATTCTAGAGTTCATTGCTAAGCTGCAGTCCTATCAATTAACGTTTAAAGTGTCACTGATGGTATGTGCAGAGAACACGTCAATGAATTGAAAGGAACTTTCACATGTTAAATTCTCTACTGGGAGCAGGGCTTTTACAATTATTCCTTAGGAAAGAGATGGAATAGAAAAGGAAAAGCCAGCTGTGGCAATGCAGTACTGATGTAGTTGGTCGACCTTAGCTTTATGGGTCACAAGTATCAATTATTAAAGAAAGAATGTTGTGACACTGAGGATTTGTGTCATAGTTATGATAAAATTAAAATGTCTTTTGGCATTTTGGATATCAGATTTTAGGGAATCAATAAAGAGATATTTTATCTCAAGAACTATTCTGAGTGTCTTTTCAGTGAAGTTCTCTGAGTCACTCCTTTAACTGAAGAACATACTGTAATAAGTAATTACATAAGTAATAAGCTAAGAAAAGTCTTGTTTTTTTAAAAAAAAAATTTAATGTAGAGAAAAAGAAACTACCTGTAAATGCCCTTGAGAGAGCCAATAAATGTGAGGTTTACTGTACACACTACATTGTTTTACTGGTGTTTATTTAACCTTTGTTTTAATGTTAATATCAACCTGTGAAAAACAGTTATTCATGATATCAATATTACCACTTCAATGTAACATTACACTGAACTGCTTCCCAATGATAGAAATATTACAACTTCTTAAATATTTCTGGTGGTAGTAATCATATCAGAAGAGGAAAACTTTAAGGTTAAGAGGAATTTTGAAAAGTATAGTTTGTATGAAGCAGTATATATATATATATATATATATATATATATATATATATATGAATACTGATATCTTTGTCTTTGAACAGTTATCTGAATAAAGTATATATATATATATATATATGTATATATATATATATATATATATATGCTTCTCCTGGATATTGAGCAAGGCATTATAGATTATACTTTCATGTATGTAGTGACAACCACAAATATAACAAATCCACATTCAACATTTGTAAAATTTTATTGTAGTCTTGCTTAATTATTTGGCAAACTTTATATAAATTATGTGTTTTTTTAACACATTCGCAGTTGTGTCTTTAGCAATATTATTTTTGTGCAAATAATCTTATATATCATGGAAGGATATAATGTGTTTAGATTCCTCAGTTTTTAAACCATAAAATTATTTAAAATTCATCATTTTCTCACAATATAATTATTTTATGCAGAAGTTGTTTTATAGCATGGATGTGCTCTGTTGAGATATACAATAAGGGAAATTAATTCTCAATTTCTTTTTTTCTGTCTGTAATATCCAATCGGCTTTTAGCATGAGTATATTTAGACATCCATATTTAATTTTTTAATGAAAAGTGCATCTTTTCTTTCAGAAGACTTTAAGAATTGCTTTGTAAGCTGTCATTACACTTAGACATTCAACTTACCTTACTCTCAGAATTACTTTCTTCTTTTTCTTTCTTATAAACTATGGAATTTCTCTTACAAGAATTTTAATTTTCTAGCTCCCTTCATAGGAAATATTCAGTGATTGGATAAAAAGTACTTTCTTTCTAAAACAACATTTCACACCTTCTAGCAGTGTGATTAACACATCTCCTGCATTCCGGATCAGTGCTTTTCAGCAAACATGATTGAAGAAGACAGCTGCCCCGGGAGTGATTGCTGTGAGGGTCAATGTGATTCTCAACTCTCTTTGCTTACTTGACCAATCTACCTTAGCATTTCTCACTTTTTCTTGTGTGTTTGAGAGCAGAGCATTTGACTTTTTTTTTTCTTTCAACTTCTTGTTCATTTCGATAGCACCACACGGCTTTCCTGATTATTCTTGTAACCTTGCGGAAGCAAGGATTCCGAATAAGCAGCCTCTCCCGCTGTGATAGATACCACAGCCGTTAGGGGGCTCCTGATTCCCTGCTATCCTCAGTAAACCCTGCACCGGTGACGCTGCCTTCTTCAAACGTTCGCTGCTTGACTCCTGTACCACTGGAAATAGCGTCTGACAGTCTCCTCTCCCAAAAAGGAACATCTAAAATCAATAAGAAGTCTTTATTTTTGCAAGAGAAGTAAATGTAGCCTATGCTTTATAAAAGTGTGACTTCAGATTTATTATTTTTGAATGTTTATAAAAATAATGACTCAGAATATAAAAATGACCTATTTATTCCAGACACATTTAAACATTGTTTTATCCTCACATGCCAATCTAAGTCTAAAATAAGATGACGCTGATAGGAATTTTTTTTTCTTTTTACATTTTTTCCAAATGTTTGCCTGCAGCCTGGTGAAGGCTGTTGATTGTTAGGTTCCCTGCAATTTGCTTTCAGAAGAAATGAACAACAGGCAGCTGAGAGGAGCGTCTATTTTTAACAAAAATAAGCATGGGAACACAAAAGTAATAGGATAGTTTTACTTTATATATAATGAAAATTTCATAATTATAAAAAATTTTAAAGTTATGAAATTTTCATTATTTGGAAAAGTAATACAAAAACTAATTATGGAAGAAAGTTATTGAACATATTACTTTTGAAAGATAGTCATTTTGAATTTCATTTCAGACTTTCTTTATACATGGAAACATATTTTTCCCATCTCTACAGCAACCAAAGATAATCCTCTACTATAGGGCTGAACTGAGAAGGTGCCAGCATTGGAGGAATGGATGGACCTGTGATCTACTTAGAAGGACTAGGCTTTTCACTAAATGATGCTGTCTTCATCCACCACTAAGGGACAGAAGTGAAATCCACCACTAAGAGATATTCCTTTTGGAAAATGAAAGAAGGGGAGGGTCTTTCTGCAATGAACCTTAGAACTACATCCATTGTTCAAATGGCTTGTTGACTTAGCAAGGAAGAAGCTGGTGTTTAATGATAGGGAAAATAGGAAGATAGAAATTTTAAAGAGTGCTTTGAACATAGGAACTAGGAGTTTTGTTCTTTGTGTGAAAATACACATAACTTGAAAGGAGAAAATTGTGCATACAACTATATATATATATATATATATATATATATATATATATATATATATATTTCTCTCTCTCTCTCTCTCTCTCTCTCTCTCTCTCTCTCTATATATATATATATATATATATATATGGAAAATAGCTCAAATCTATCTGAATTGTAGTCTGTTGCATCCTTCATATACAAATGGTTTCTGGAAATATTCATTATTGAATAATATGATAAATGAACAATGTGGTGCTATATTTTATGTAAAAGTATGAGAAACTCTAAGAAATGTAATTTTCTCTGAAAAGAAAATGTCTTTTGTGCCGTAGTAGCCCATCATAGTAGATGAAGAAAAGGGCTGACATTGAAAATAAGACAACTTACAGCAACTATATGTGAAATTTTGCATGGCAAAAGTTGGTCCAGAACCAAGAGAAAACCAAAACAATGCAAGAAATATTTTTATGCTTTCTATTTAGTGATAAAAAATAGCTATACCACTAAAGTGGAATGTTTTACAACTCACATGAACAGGAGAGAAAGCTACACTCCAGTGCAGGGGGTAGGGAAATTGGTAGCTGTTAATAAACTGAATATAAGATGTCTCATTTTTGTGGAGTTTAATGAAAATCAACACATGGAATTAATAATTATAAAGCAGGCAGTTACTTATAATTGTTATTTTTACAGTTAACAATTAGTTAAATTGTATTCTTTATAAAATTACCTTTGAGCTCATCTTTATTAAGATATATGTGTGCCAAGAATACAGTTCAGTGGTACAACACCTGTCTGGCAAGCTCAAGGTCATGAATTCAATCCTAGGTACTAAAATATATGAATAAATAAATTTTTAAAAATAAACTATATTTGTGGTTGGTAAGCATGTAGGTATATGGTTATAGTTGCTTTTATAGTTTGAAGATCATGTATGAACATATCAGTATTAACTGAACAAATAACTGAATAAATTAATACTGATTATCTAAATTAAGGATATGGTTATGGTTATGGTTTGAATACCAGTTTGAGTACCATGAAAATTAATCACCTGGATTATGTCACAGTTTGTGTTCTGTAACGTCCATGAAAATTTGAACGAATATCCTCTTTATATTCAATCCCTCCCCAAACACCAATGTACATAAAAAGTTCTTACATACTAATTATTTCTCATCACTTATATCATCATTTTTACCTCTTACCTTAGAGAGGCCCATCTGAGTCCTCTGTCATGCTGTCTGCTGTAGTTTAGAACTCTTTTTTCAGTCATGAAATGTAGTCCTTGAGCCCAGATGGCCACAAACTCTACTCACTCTACATTTCTGATGAAAGAATTTGTCATAGGATTTTTGAGACTAAGATTACAAATGAAACCAGGACTCTCACTTTATCAATCATAAAATAGATAACATGGTGTCATGGTTTATGTCAGTGGCACCCAAACCTTAGGCAATTATGGACTCAACCAAATCTAGTGTTTGTGATTGGGTCATTATCTAGTACTTTGATTGGTGCTGTGAGTGTTACATCCATGTAGGGATGGAGCCAGCACACTATGTAAAAGTGGGAAGGTATGTCTCTCTTTTTCTGGTTCAGGTTTGTGGCTTGCTGTTTGCAGCAGTCATGGATAGTGGCCCTGCCATGCTACGCTGCCTTGCAGCCAATTGAGTATGGACTGGAACCACCAAGAACTATAAGAAATCAACCTTTCCTTCCCTAAATTTGTATGTCAGGTATTTTGTCTGAGTGACAAGTGAAAAGTAACTAAGACAGGAATTGATACCAGGAGAGTGGGGTTATTGCTGTTATGTTGCATGGACACATGACTTAAAAGCCTTGGATATTAATTTGGAAAGTTTTTGAGACTGGCGAAAAATCCTGTATACTATAGAACATATTGGAAACTCTTCTTGGAGCCTGGAAAAACAGAGTCTGATGGAAATGCTGCTGATTAAGATGAAGCTTGGGAGGCTCCTGTTGAGAAGGACTGCAAAGGCTGCTGAAGTCCAGGTAGTATACTGTGCTTGGGCCGAAAGTTGGTCTTCCTTTTGTTTGTGTTTAGAGATATTACCTGTGTGGCAGGAAAAATTCAGTGCAGTCTACTGTTGTGATGGTACTCCATGGTTACTCCAGAGAGCTTTTGAGCAGTTCTGTGTTGGAAATTTAAAGAGTCAATAGAGAAATTTAAAACATTTGACCAGAAAGAAGGATCTAGTGAAACTCTGGGTGGTAAAGATGAAACAGGATAACACAATTGTTTAGAAGAACAGGATAATTGAAAAATGAACTGAAGTCTTTCACCTCAAGATAAGAGTGTATTTGAATTGCAGGAGATTCTTATGTTTTAGTCTTGCCATGCCATGTTAAAAGTTAACAGGAAGTGAGGACTGTGATTGTAATCGTTTAGTTTGATTTTAATGTTTTTCTATATGTTACTAACCAGATTACTTAATCAAAGTATTGTGTTTTAATGTTGAACCTTGGTCACCCCTTTGAATATTTTGATTTTGGTGCAGAAATAAGTGTAAAAAGAATTGTTTGTATGTAATTGTTGTATTAATGTAAATATGAATAGACCAAGACGTATTAACCTTTCACATATCTTCCACTAAAGACTGTAGTTAAAGGAAATGTGTATAATTATCAAGTTGACCAGGGCTGGATTGTTATGGGTTAAAAACTGGTGGGCAACACAACACCAGCTGAATTAAATCGTCATGGTGCTGAGTGTAGATGGCCCACCTGAGGAAAGTTGCCAGCATAAACAGAGGTGTGGAGAAGAGCTAGGCCTTGTGGGCTCTTCTAAATATTGTTGTTTTAAGCCATTGGTTCTCCTGGGGGAGCTCGTCATGACGAGCTTCCCTGGTGTGAGTTCAACCATTGTTATCAGAGGAGCTTCGAACCTTGTTGGTGAGAGTGGCTGTGGTTCACTTTGGGGAGCTCTGGTCCTTATATCAAGCATCGCTTCCTGACTCCAGAGGGAAGATGCGTGCTGTTTAATCTCCAGGAGAAGCTTGTCATGCTGGCTTTCTGGCATATACTCAACTCTCCTTATCATGGAGAAGCTGGGGACCTCCGTGTCACTGGGGATGGCTGTGGTACTTTTCGGGGAAGCCCCGGTTCTTATTTTGAGCATGACTTCTCAGCTGCAGTACAGAACCCTCAACCTACCACCCCAGCTCCTTCACCCCGCTGGCATAGACTTCCTAGCTTCCACCACTGACCTTTGGGCCTTCCCGGCGCAGATCCACAAAACACACTGGCGTGAGTCCTTCTTGTGGGCTCTGGAGCTTCAGCTGGACTCATGGGAGGCACTGTCATGGGCTCTAGCTCTTTGGACACATGCAGGACATTTCTGTGGGATCCAGGCCCTCGGCTGAATATTCTGGGTGATCAGTGTAGTGGACAGATTTCCCGCACTTTCTTGTGTTTGATTCCGAGTGACCATCATAAAATCATGTTATAAATTATGTGTCTTGATTCTAATTATTCTCCTCACAACCCCTGACTATGACACATGGGTTTAGAGTACTACATGTTATTCATGGGTGGAAGATGAGAAGGATGCAATGTGCTTGACAGAGACAGTGGACCATCATGTCTGAACAACACACTTTCAGGACAAATGGCTTCCACTATAAATAGCACTCAATATTTTATGAATAGAATATTTTATGAATAGAACTTTTTAGATCAATTTTAGGTTTACAGAACAGTGAGAGGAAAAAATAGAATTTTCTTCTATCTTGGCATTCTCATGCCTTTCCCCACAGAAAGAATGACCATATCAAGAAATCAAATCATCACAGATACTGGCAAGGCTTTGAGGAAAAAGTAACTCTTCTACACTGTTGAGAGTGTACACTAGTGAAACTATTATGGAAAAAGCATAATGATTTCCCAAAAAAATATATAGGGTCAGGGTTTTAGCTCAGTGGTGCAGCACTTTTCTGGCAACCATGAGATCCTGAGTTCAATTCCAACTACAAAAAATATCGTGTGTGTGTGTGTGTGTGTGTGTGTGCATAAATTCCATTTAGTTCATTCATAAGACAGTTAAAAATCTCAAATTAAATTGACGCATTCATATCCATTACTATGGCTTACATCTGGATGTTCCCTAAAGCCTTGTTTGGTCATAGGTAGGGCTTTTCTGGGTGGCTGGATTTAGGGTGGCTGAATATGGATTGAGGGCATGATACTGGAATTAACAGTTTGCAAAATGGAAGTCCAGCCCTAGGTATGAATGTCACCAACCATTTTTCTTATAGCCTGGATAGAATACAGGGTAAAAGGAGGAAGGTAGGCTTACTACTGCTACTTCTGAGAAAAGAAAGGCTAGCTACTGCCCCAGCTGGCTGAAGACCTTGGTGTCATACACATGGTGTTCACTTTAGTGCATGCAGAATGAAAGAGTTGAGGGCTCAGGGTAGTTTAAGCCCAGACTTCAGAAGGAGACTAGGGAAATATGCCCATAAAAGGCAGTGTGTCAAACTGTGAGTGTAAAGCAGAAGGTGCCCTGGAACCCAGAACACTAGAGAAACCAGGAATGGGCATCATCATAGGAGGGCTGCAAGGAGTGAGCAGAATTGGCCCAAGATGGAAGCCATGGGAACTATAAACACTGGTGGTCCAGTGGGGTGGAGTCAGCCAAACCCTTTGCAGTTCTCATCTTCTTGCAGACTGGCCCAGATTTGCACATGAGATCTCATTTCTTTCTATATCTCTATATGAACCTTTTTTGAAATGGCAACGTTTGGGGCCTACGATTTAGCTCAGTGGCTTAAGCGTTCACCTGGCAAGCATGAGGTCGTGAGTTAGATCCCCGGTACCAAAGAAAAAAAAAAAAAAAGAAAGAAAAAGAAAAAGAATGAAATGGCAACATTTATTTTGTACTCTTGAATGTTGGAAGTGTTTAACTTTCTTTTCATTTGTACAGGAACTCACAGCTAAGGGTTTCCTTTAACCTATAGATGAGAGTTTGATTTGAACTTTTCAGAAATGGTGAAACTGTTAGGATTTTGGCACCTCTTAGAGATGGGTTAAATGTCTTTTGCATACAGGGATGTGGATGGGTCTTTTGGGGGCCAGGAGCAGAACATTATGGCTTGTATCTAGATGTTTCCCCAAAGCCGCCTGGCCCGTAACTGGGGCTTTTGGAGGCAGCTGGATTTAAAATGTGTGAATGTGGATTAAGGGTGTAACCTTGAGATTAAGGATGTGGATAATGGAAGCCCCATCCTATGTGTGGGTGGTGCCAATCACTAGGCTTATGATTTGGGTGGCATTTGGGAAAAGAAGGTAGGGTTGCAGCTGCTGCTGTTGCTTATTGCTTCTTGCCTACCCTACCATGGACTGTTTCTCTTCTACAATGTCCCTATGACTTGCTTCCCTGCCTTGAAGCCATCTGATTATAGACTGTAACCGCTACCAAACAGGAGCCAAAATAAACCTTTTCTTCTTTGGCCACTTAACAGTTTGCCCTGAGTGTCACAAGCAACACAGTTATGTACTGCCTATTCCAATTGTTATTCAAGTAGATGTCATTTCACCCACTTGGTTCTTGCATTGAATAAATTTGATAAAGTTGTCATTTTATATTTCCTGTTATCTTATAAAATTAATGAAAAAACATGCAATTTTTGGTCACCCTATATTTAAATGATTGATTTTGATAAGTGATTAAATTTCCTCCTACATGTTGGATATTTTGTCCCAGAAATTATAAGATTAACTAAGACATCTATGTTTATAGCAGCACAAGTCATAATAGCTAAACCTTGGAAGAGGTCTATGTCTATTCATAGATGATTTGTTAAAGAAAATATAGTATTTATACACAATGGATTATTATGCTGTCATAAAGGATAAACTTCACTGATTCATAGGAAATTGGATATACCTTGAGAACATAATATTAAGTAAAATAATTCAGTCATGCAAGCTTAAATATTGCGTGGTTTCCTTTTTGTGGAAACCTAAAATAAAAATAAAGAGATAAGTAAAACATAGGTATAGAAAATAAGGAGATAGTTTTCTTTTGTTTTCAAACAGGAAGGTACCAAGAAATAGGAAGAACAGGAATAAAAGAAAAGTATTTTCATGTACCAAGCCCCCGTGATGAACATGGCTCTTATGTACTATAAATATGTACTAATAAAATTTTTATAAATAATTAATCCGTTTAAGGTACGTAAGTAATCACATAACTCAGAAATTACCATTTTGTAGGCCCCCTTTTCTGTGAAAACACTGTAAAAATAACCTAAAAATTCCAATTTGGTTTCTTTTTTTTTCTTCAAGTATTTTAATGTATAATCTAAATATATTTTTAAATATCCCTGAAATTATCTGGCTTCAAATTGTTTATAAGAGAAAATCTAAAGTCCTCAAGGAAACCAAGCTTCTTTTATTATCTACCCAGGACTGGAGTTTCCAAAACGTTCAATTACTTCTGGCTATAAGTGAGCTACATCTTCCATATCCACTATGCTTCCTTCCAACTTTCCACTTACAGCTTTGATAAGTCTTTACTTGATTTATCTTTCTCACCCTGTTTATAAACTCAAGTATTGCTAATCTTTCCATATCTCTTTGTTATTTCTGTTGGGATAATCATATAAACACTTTCCGTATTAACTTACAATTTGCTGGGTCTGCATAACATCTTTCTATATGACTGTATGATTCAAAATAAGAAAGGTGATCCTTTGCATTTCTTTTAGATTTTTGTCCTCAAAGCACAATTTTCATGGTATTATTTGAAGTAAAAACATTGATATCTTAGTATAAGTTTTATTAACTATTCTTGAAAATATACCTTGCTTAGAATTTTCTTTCCTAATGCCCCTTATCTTTCCATCTGAAATAAAGGGTAATACAGTAGGTCAAGCAAGTCTCATGGTCTAATCTTTATACAAAGTTGAATATCTACAAAATTTGAAACCATATCACTTTTTTTGTCTTTTCACCGAAAAGAAAAAAAAAAATTCTGACTGGTGGATTAATGTGTGTAACTCCCTAAAAATGAATAGAACTGTGGATGCATTTAAGAGAATCATAGTTTTCAATATTTTTTGATAACAAAACTTAATGTTTTTGTTGAAGTAGAGCAATTTAAGGCAAAATTTAGAATGTGGAGTATATTTGTATTTCCCCTGCATCTCTTCTTGCTGAGGCAAAGTATTTCACACCCAAAATGAATGAAGGAAAGGTTCATTTAGCTCACAATTTGTGGAGGTTTCAGTCTGTAATTACCTGGCTCCAAGTCAGAGCGGCATGGCACAAGGGCAACTGTTTGTGCTGGTAGAAAACAGCAAAAGCAGCAAGAGAAAAAAAAGGAGGAGCAAAAAGTGATGAGAGAAGACACTTTCTGTCTCTTATATTGTATATAGTTCACATTCACTTAAATGTTGCGGCTCACACCAATAACATCAGGATAGAACCAGAAATTCTACAATCATTTGCCTTCAAAAGGCCCAACCCCCATGACTGCATGAGGCTTTGGGAGGACATCCAGACACAAAGCATAACACCCTCTTAAGGCATGTGTTGAATTTAAAAGATGTGGAGATTTGCACCAAAGAGTTAGGTAAATTTGATAGCACACTAATTTTTACAAGATTTCTTGAAACAATGCAGAGACAAATATAATTCATTCTCAAGGTTTTTGTCATTGTCTCCATCTCTGTGTGTGGATGCATTTGCTAACATATTTGTACCTACAAAACTGACTTACATTTTGAGATATGCACCCTTGACATTTTCTTAATTTATGTGGGCTTTTAATATTCTTTTGTATAAAATTAGCTTTTGGTTGGCAGAGATAACCAAGGTATCATTTCAATCATCTAGTTACTGAAAACTTCTGTCGTAGAACAATATAACTTTAACTTTTTGGCTAGAATTAGAGAACTGATGAACTCATTGCCAAGCATACTTCTTCTGATAAGTTTTCTCAAATCTATTGAGAGAGCTATTTGATGCACAGCAGGAAAATTAGCACCAAACACACTAGAAATTTCTTAAAATAAATTTATAAAACCCAATTTGAAATTTATTTCAAGACTGAAGTGTTGAAATTCAAAGTCAAGTCCTTCTATCTATGACGTGGATTGCTCCATACCATGTTATATTGATTTTATCTCTAGAAATTTAGAAAAAATTATTTGAGTAATGTGTCATCTCGAATTCCACCTTCTTTATGATAAGGGCAATAATGGCAAAAATATTTCAAGGAGACAAAATTGTTCATTGAGATTAAAGCTTTTAGAACCTTGGAAAACTGCTGACAAAATCAAAGTCATGTGAACAACAGTGGCACTCACCTTAACTTAAGTGCTTCTGGATTCATAGAGCTTAAAAATGTACCAACGAGGCCTCAGCAACCTTCACTCGGTCACTCAAGAAACATTTGCTGAGCAACTGACAAGCATCATATTTTACTCATAATGGTTTGTATGGCTGTGAAGACAGATTAAAACAGATATTGCTTCTCAAGCAGGCAAGGAAGAAAAGTATAGCTATGCTCTTTTCCCTCCTAATACACCATTCTGTGCTGTTTTCTGAGGTGCTGGGTTGAGCCTTTTGAAAGAACATTTCCTGGTTAGCTTTCCGTTCCATTCTACAAGAAATACTTCACATATTTAGTTGGCAGGAGGGGAGAGAAGCAGCTTGTCATTCCTTGTTTGCCGCTTTGCTCTTCTCATTGTGGCTAGTGCCTGGCATTTCAGCAGCAGCAGCAGCAGGTGACTCAAAGAACATGTGCTTCTGATACTCCCAGAAGTAAGCTAGTTGTGTCCCCTGAAAAGGCAGCACCAAGAAGGATTTTCTGCAGCTCCATTGTTTCCCTTCTCTGTTATTCATGCACTTGTTTCTTTAATAAGTGCTGTCATTGAGAAAGCAAAGCCCTGCAAAGTCCTTGTTAAAGAAAAGGAAAAGTGGTTGAAAACAGGACCAGCTTTGTCTCCTACACTTACCTGCTCCCCTTCATATACTGCAAGCAAAGTGTTTACACGATATAAATATTAAACAAAATACTGTATAAGATAAATATATAAAATACTATATTAGATATAAATTATACTGATACTTTTTTAAATATTAAAAAATTAAAAAGGCAAACGTGCTTCAAAGCAAGGAGTAAAAATTAAAATTTTCCTTATGTGACCTCATTAAGAGCTCTTTGGAAGCTAACAGATCATAGAGAAAACCAAGGAAGCCTTCCTTGTCCAACTGTTCCACAAGTGAGGGCTGCATCCAGCACTTAAAATCTCTTCATGTCACTGTTCCAGTCTTATATTTTCAGCTCCGTAAGATGCACATTAAACTTCCTGCTAAAGTGACTGGTCTGCTTTCAGTTTTCCTGAGTTGATGTTCACTGAAATGAGTTCAGACTTCAAGCTGGTAGTACAGGAATTGATAACAGAAAAAAGTAATTTGAGTTCTCATTGTTGTAATTAGGGGGTTGGTATGGCCAGGTCTTTGGCCTTGGGTGCAGTTCTGAGCTATTCGCTGATAAGAAAGCATGCACTTACAACCTGAAGCATTCGAGGATTGTCCTCAAGTAATCACATAACCAACGATGTCTTCTTGTGCTGCGGGACCCTCTGAGGCACAGCTCCAGCAAGTACCTGGTGTGCCTTTCCAGTAACAGTTGTCCCTACTGGTAATTACAAGACCATAATGACAAAAAAATTGCTTTAAGTACACCTGAGAGCTAACAAATAAACAAGAAAACAAGTCAAAGCCACACATAAAGGATATGGCTTTAATAAAATTGTTAGATCCGATCATTACAAGAAAATCAGGTTCTAGTACTGCCTGAGTGGGTGAGGGTTAAGCTGAAACACTAAGATGCTGAGTTCCTCTAGGCCTCTTTTGACAGCAGAAGCAGCCTCCCTTTCTCAGCCTGAGGAGACCAATCTCCCTTGACTTTCAAATCCAGTAATAAACTAGGTGAGTTCCTTTCTCTGCCAGGTTGAAGATTTGCTTTCCAAAGCTCCCTCCTCCCTATCTGTTGACCTTACTAATTAGACCCAGGGTTCATCATACTCCAGAGGGATTTTTACAATATCTAACGTGAGAAAAACTAATTAATATCACTAAAAAAGTAGTAAGGTTTATACGAGATACTAGATTCTAAGAAGCTAGATAAAATATTACAAAATGTAAGACTGGGTTTGGCTAAATTTAGTTATAGAGTATAACTGCAAGGATCCTTTTCTAACCCATTTGCTTACACTCCACAGTGTAGCACTAAGAGTTTACTTGATTGGTTGTCTGCAATAAGCACTCATGTCCCTCAACTTGCCATGGGGTATTGACAAGTCTATATAACTTGTAAATACTCTGAGTTGCAATGCATTTCCGATATCTAATATATCTTAGCAACACAACTGAGATGGTTTCCCTTCCTGATTTTGTGGCTCACTGGGAACTGTGGTTCACTGCTGCGACCCTGATTGCAAGAAAGCATCATACCAGCAATTCATAGCCTGGGAAACAAAAGCACTATTCTGACTTTGAAGTGCATTTTTTTTTCCTGAGGATGTATCAGTTTTGAACCATCTTAAAGTAAAAAGTATCACATCAAATCATTGTAAATTGGAGAACATCTGTATTCATCAGTAATCTAAATCAGGCAGGTGGCAATGGCAGCATTTATTTATCATAACTCAGAGGAAAGTGAAATAAAAGTGCTTGAGCAGATTTACGGTTTTTCGAGATTCTCTCCATCCTCACTCTTACCTAGCAAGCTCAGAGGATACTAATCTTACTATTAAAAACAAAAACAGGTGTGTGGGAAGCATAATGCTGCTTGCAATGCTTTGTAGTGTAGTCCAAGTATGAGACATGATGTTGGAAGATGATACTATTGAGGCTGGTGTCCCTGTAGAGTGAGGGTTACCATAGTGATAAAAACCAAGCATCAATACCTAACCGCATAGCAAAACTTTAGTAAGGTGAACGTGCTAAATAAACACAAGGCATAAAGAACTAATCCGGATGTTTCTATTGGCAAAATCTGTACTCTTCCATGGATCGGTGTTTTTACTAAAACTTTACTGAATAAATACATAGACTTGAACTTCCACAATGAAGTTTCAGATCCACTCACTCAATTCATGAGGCAAAACAAAGCCATTTCATGTAAATAAAACCATGTCATCAGTATGCTTGATCCATTTGCACAGAGACCCACCCTCTCTTCCACAAGTACAATCTTAAAATTCCTTCTAAATCTTTTCAAAGGAAACTAGTACCACTTGTACGAAGATAAATACATTGGAGAACAAAACACCACTCTTGAAAATTCATACCCAAAGTCAGAAGTAATATTAATTTCTCATTATTCAAAATACATACTGACCTCATTAACCCATGAAAATATCCTTTAGGTAAAAGTAGTTGGCTGAGCATAGCATCCTGGATTAGATCTCCGACTTTCAGAGTGAAAAGAATGAATAAAATGGAAAGTTCTGGGAGGTTTCCCTCTGAATAAAGGTCTAATGGATAACACATGTATTTGCTATTATTTTAAAATCAAGACACTTTGGAAAATGGTGAGACAATAAAGCAAACATTAATTTTGCTTCTCCTTGTTTGGTCAAACAAGTGAATTCAGCGCACCTGATATTTGAGTTGTCCCTAAAATTAGGCAAAATATGCAAGAAATAACTGGGAAAAAAGAGGATATTCAGAATAACTATGGGGTATACAGGGTACTTATATAAAAAATACTTGCCAAGTGTGGTCTTTTTGTAGGAATGAGTGCTTTTAATACTGGAAAGATAGACTGTTAAACAGATAACCAAAATGTATGATATATTATGTTGCAGAATAAGGACTTTGTTGATAATTAATCTTTAAATACTTTTAATCCATGATGAAACATGATCTTAGTTTATTAAATAGTATAAGGAGTTGTGTCAACAATTAATAAAGACTATACTGGCTCTGGGACCTTTTTATAATGAGAAAATATGGAGGCTAATATTTTGTATGTAGAGCTCTCAACTAGTTTTTTTCATTTCAAATGGCTGAAGATTAGAGTCCTGTTTTGTTAATAACAACAGTTTAAGTAGCTCTGTTGAGATGATTACTGCACCAGATCTTATGTAAATAAATGAGTTGCCTAAAGTAATAGGAATTCCTTTAGCACTTCTGTTGATATTTAAGTATGCAAAGCCACACTCCAGATTTATTATAACTAGCTCTTTGAATTAAGCTTGTGATTGAGTACCCAAACCACAGCAGTAAAATTTTTTTCAAACCCAAAGTATGTTAATTTGCAAAGATAGTCACTAACATTTAAATATTTTCCTTTTTTTTCTTATTTACTTATTTCTTTAAAAACAAAAAGTAAGTTAAAATTCTTATCAATAATTAAAGAAAGGAGAGTATGGACATGAAGAAATCTTTCTACACATGGATAAATAAGGTAAAATTATGCGAGAGAACTCAGCAGTTCTGCAGAGATGGAACAGGTGAGTTTTAGAATGCTTATGACACAGGATAAATTGTGTAGTACACACTAACTCCCAAGCCACACATTTTGTTAATGTGCTTTTATAGATAAACTGGTATAAATTTAATTTAAAGATTTATAGATAAATCTCATAAATTTTAAGGAAATACTTCCTGTTGACATCAACAGGCTGTACCTTTCCATACCACATGCTTTTGATTTTAACCTCTTTGGTAACTTACAAACAAAAATATATTGTTTGACATGGTGGAGCTCATGCAATTCTGTTCTGATGTTAATAATTCCTATGCTAGTGATGCAAGAGAATACTAAAATAGCAATTATGGCAGTTTTGTGCTTATTTTAGCAGAGCATAACATTTTAGTTACTTCATCCAATTAAATGTTTCATAATGCTAAGTGTATAGAAAATATTCTCTGACAAATTAATTTTTGATAACATGGTTTTATATATTGTGTGTTATTAAAATATCAATTATTATCCCTGTTCAACTTTTTTCTTAATAACTGAAGTGCATGAGAGACTGCTCTTAAATATTCTCTCAAATATTTCCATACTCTGCCACTAAGAATATCCCTCAGCCATTATTAAAAATAATACCCAGTATTCCTTTGTGTGTAGTAAAAATTACATATTACTCTATGTCTCCAAGCAATTTCAAAACTCTTGATAATAATTTCTTTTTCTCCTTTCAGTGATTTATTACATATATGAACTATTTGGTATGAAAATCAATTCCCCAAAATTTCCTTTACCCTTTGGATTTGTGAATGTCCAAAGTAGGTCACCTATTTTCTTTTCTATTATAGATCTTTGGATTTTATGACTATAACTTTGAATTTCATAATTAAACTTGACTGAATTTTACCCTAATAATTTTGAATATTACTGAAAAAATCACGTGACTTTTTTCATAATAGGATATTTGATTTGAAAGTTGTCATGCAGGTCTTAGTATTAATTTTCCAGTATTTATATTTTTAAATACAAAATAAAAATCTCATTTTGAGTTTTAATGTTTACAAACATGATTCTTTGGTACTG
The DNA here is from genome assembly GCA_004027455.1 of Hydrochoerus hydrochaeris. Lineage (NCBI taxonomy): Eukaryota > Metazoa > Chordata > Mammalia > Rodentia > Hydrochaeridae > Hydrochoerus > Hydrochoerus hydrochaeris. The sequence continues at coordinate 607,304 of PVLA01000049.1, forward strand.
AAACAAAGTAGTAATGAGATTATTACAAGACAAGATTAAGTCACTTGCATATCAAAATAATGTTAAACTATGAATTCAGAATTATTTCAATGATTAGAATCATCTGTTTCTGCACTGAAGACATTTCCCTTCTCCATAATTTGAATATTTAAATTCTTTGTGCTGCATATTTTCTGTCTTCACAAAGATTTACTGATACTCATACACTATTACAGCATCACACAGAGTGGACTGGATGCATTAGGAGCCCTTATGCTTTATCTATTCTTTCCCCCTTGCTTCCCCTGGTAACCACTGATCTTTTATTTCTATGCATAAGTTTGCCTTTTTCGGTATGTTTCATTATTGAAATCATATAATAGCACTTTCTAATTGTAGTTTTCCATTTAGTGTTATTTATTTGAGGCCCATTTATAGCATTTCATGCTTGAGAGCTTATTTTTAGTGTTGAAAAGTACTCCAATTTCCTGATAAATCACAACTTACTTATCCGTTCACCTATTAAACAGCATTTTGCTGCTCTAAAAATGGGCAAATATGAATAAAGTTGCTAAACATGAATGTGCAGGTCTTTGTATAGGCTTAAATTCTCCAGTCACTTGGGTAAATAACAAGGAATATGATTGCCCGATTAAATGCTGCGAACAATCCGACTTCATAAGACGCTAACGTACAGCCTTTCTAGAGTGAGGGTTTTGATTTACATTTCTCCCACAATGACCAAGAGTTCCTGCTGCTTCATGTCCCTGGCAGTATGGCTGTTGTCAGTATCTACATTTTGACCATTCTCATGCAGGCTACTTGCTGTTTTAATTTGCATTTTCCTAATAACATATTATATAACATTCTTCATGTATTATTAGTTATCTATATATATTTTGATGAGATCTTTGCTCAGATCTTTGATCATTTTTAATTAGAGTCTTAGTCTCCTTATTGCTGAGTTTTCAAGATATTTTTGTACATTTTATACTAGCCTGTTATTCCATTTGTCCTTGGTCCAGCCTGTGGCTTGTGTTCTCACTCTCTTGATATTACACACAGTTTAAGAATTTATAGATAATCTCTTTGCTTGTTGAACTTTCAGTTGCCTTTATCAAGAAAACTTAACTTCCCATGTATCCCAGGCTTAGTCTAATGGAGGTGTTTGGATATTTTTTAGTGATCTCTCAGTAGAATTTTATTCTGAAGATGTGTTCAGTCTGAATCTTCCATGTCACCATTGTAACAGTATTAAATTAGGGCTGGGACCTTTAGGAGGATATTGGATTCCGAAAGGGTGCTGACACAGAACTGTGCTCATTATTGCAATAGTGACTCCTAATTCAAAAGCCGATTTCTATCCAATTCTTTTCTTTTTCTCTACCTCTTGCACTTTGTTATATAATGCCATGCGAACAAGCCCTCACTTCCTGTGGTTTCTCAATGTTGGACATCTTAGCCTCTTGAAACATGAGCTCAATATAATTATTTTGTTTACAATCTACCCAGTCTTTGATATTCTGTTGTAAAAATGGACAAGCAGACTGGATCATCAGGGCTATTTTGATTGGGAGAATCTGACAGGATTACTTGCTAGAATGATCTTGTAAAAAGTACATTTCTATTCTGGACCACTCTGCTCTAGAACTACCTTTCCCTTTCAATGGATATTTGTTTTCTTTCAACTGTTTAAAATCATTAGGTGATTCCTAAAATATTATTCAAACCCTTAAATATTATTTCTATATCAAAATCATATGTGCCTTGAGATTTCCATTGACAAGCAATAAGCCATTAAAAACGAATCATAGCTGTGACTATTAAGCCAGATATTTGCAGTAAGAGTTCTGAAAATAGGTTCCCTATGAGTATCTAGTGCAAAAGATCACTAAAAAGATGTGTTATTTTAGGGGCAGTCCTTTAAAATCATACCTGTCACACAAGAAATGCTGAAATCTGTGACAGCATGAGTGCCTACTGACCCCGAGTCTGCTGATTCAGTCCTTGAATTGCTCCACGATGCCTTCTCACCTGCACTTAGCAGCTGTTTATTGCTTGGTTCAGTGGAGCATATGATGCTAAACCAAGCCACAGGTCAATAAAGTCATTTACAATGATCAACCCTGTGAGCAGGACAGGTGATGAATCAGCCAAAGCGCTAGGCAACAGACCTAGCAGGGAAATTTCCCACTCTAGATAGTAACATGCAACCAAGTAAGTCAGCAGCCTGCATATCTCCGTGATTAATTTTACTACCTTTGGAGAATCAGGCAACAAACTTTTAAATTATTTTTGCCTTGAAGTGCAGATGGCAGTGTTTAGACATCAAACAATTATGGAAACCTTTTAGCCTCAATCTTGTACGTGCATAGAGAGTAATTTCTTAGTTTTTATTTTATTAGGTATAATTCAATATTCACCTTAATATTCCTCATGTTTCTCTAATGTTTTCTTATGAGATTGAAAAAAGGAATTCATTATATTTGTAATTATTTTAAAATGCCATTAATAATTAATACTTCAATAAAACCAACAGCTGCCCTCATTGAGGGCATGTTAAGTATCATGAGCTAAGTGTTTTACATGTATTATTGCAATTAACCCTCAAAACAGGCTACAAAGGTATAAGATTATACCTTTGTGTGATTATACCTTAGTATGTGTTTACCACTGTAAACACTCTTTATGTAACTGAGTTAAGAAAACAAGTTAAATAACATTCTAGTATTGTAGAAAATATGAACTCAAGCACTAAATATAAGTGTTTCACAAAGTCCACATATTTATTTCATTATTAGAAAATAAAAATGTTTATTTAGAAAATTAGTTTCATAAAATAAACAATTGGTAAAACCTTAGTAGTTTTTTTTAAACTTAAAATGTGTGCTACATTATTTTCCATAGTATTTCAGACTGATACAGGAGTGAAAGAACAGCTTGTTATATTTATGTATAAATCACAATGAAGACATTTGTTACCAATTAAATAATTAAAATTTTTGACTCAAATAGGTGACACTGTCATAACTCCTGACTTAATCCTTATATTAGACCTTGAGAATCAAAATGTTATTATGCTATTTGGTGAATGATCAACTCATCTCTCAAGCAAGTGTCTAAGTTTGTATAACATTATATATAATCAGAATTTCATAATTTTCTCCATTTGAACCTGTCTTTTTGCCAAAAACCTAATTTTGTTTTCTTATATAATTTGGACAAATTTTTTTTGCATTTAGCCACAGTTGTGAAAGATAGCAAAAACATATATGAGATGAAACTTTCAGTTTCCTTGTGAAAATTAACTTACTTGTATTATTAACAATGATCCACACTTTGTACAGAGTTATCAAGGCATTAAACATCTAATCAGTGTCAACTTTAGGAGGAACAGAAATAGGTGGAATATAAAGTCAAAGTGTTTTAGAAAACAGACCTTGACTGTTTTTGTGGTTCATAGATATTTCCTGTGTTGATATAATCACATGGAAATGCAAATAATACAGCTCTAATTAAATGAGCATTCAAGAGAGTAAAGTACAGCTGAGTATGGTGATTATGCCTCTAATCCTAGCACTCTGGGAAACTGAGGCAGGAGGGTCAAACCTTTGGTCATACTTAAAAATTTAAGTCCCTTATTGACATAGTGACTTAAGACCCTGTTTTAAAGTTAGAAAGAAAATATTTAAAAAGTATTGGCTTTGTAGTTCAGAGTAAGGGTACTGGATTCAATCTCTGGTCCTGCTAAAAGAAAAAGAGCAGAAGATAGTAAAATGCAGTATTGAACAGCACTTGATAAATATTAAATGGAGTTGAGAGAGTGAAGAATATCTTAGGGTTAAAATGGTCCAATAAAGCTCTGAAAGCTAGAACAGATGGAATGTATATATCAAATGACCACTGGGGTATCTTGTTCCTTATTAAAGTAGATTTATTTGAAATTAGCAAATTTATTTCAAGATTTCAAGCTATCGTAGACATAATGTCTTTTCTAGGAGTTCTACGAATTCCTGGAAAAACAGAAAACTCACACAATGACCTTCAAACTCTCTCTCTTTGTCTGTTTCCTTGTCTCTGTCTCTCTCTCTGTTTCTCTCTGGATGTTTCTGTGTTTCTCTCTCTCTCTCTCTCTCTCTCTCTCTCTCTCTCTATATATATATATATATATATATATATATATATATATATATATATCCCCCAAATCTTTTTTCTTCAAAACTTCTTGCTTCCAAATTAAACTTTATGTGTTCTGAAGAATTATAGATTCCCTCTGAGTATTCCCAGGTAAAATCCTAATGTAACATCTCTGTCCTATGCCATTCTCTGTGGCCAGTAGAGTTTAGTGAGACTTGAGGAGAGCTAGGGGAGAGGGTACATCCCAGAAGCACTGCAGAGCCTCAGCACTGCGTCGTGGCTGTGTGCAATGATTTTGCCATCAACTCACACAGATTTCACCCTAACTCTTGGTACACGTAGTACTTTGTTTCATGACATCTCTGAGGACCTTGTTCTTTAGGGAGGACTCTTTCAGTTCCCTCCCCTTCTTACACTATTTAAGACACTGCCAAGTTGTTCTTACTCAGTATCCTGCACCTTCTTGTCTCTACCATAGTCTGTCTTTAAAATTCAAGTCTAACAAGCAAACAAACTAGCTAACAAAGGCCAAAGGGTATATATATATATATATATATATATATATATATATATATATATATATAAAAGGATGCACTCTCCTTAAGTGGTGCTGATGTGCACGTGGAAAGAGAAGCAGGTTGCTGTTAGGTTCCATTTGCCCTAACTGGGCTGTGAAAGCTTAAGTGGTAAATTGTGAACATACAGAAAATGTAGAATTTTCCAAATGCAAGTGTTTTCTTTTCATCAAAGGGCTCCAGTGAACAGAAAGTGAATAAAGCGTGTCTCATCATCAAAACATTCTTTGTGTCCGAGTTTCTGTCTCTGTAATTTCCCTTCCTTAATGCCACAAGTTTCCAGTCTTTAGCAGGTGGCTTCTCATCTGTCCCACCTGCCTCCATCCAGTCCCTCGTCGTCCTCGTCACTCCGCTCCGAACCTTGTTTTCTTATGGCGCTCGTGAAATGTTTAGGTGAACACTAAATGAAATGGTACAGAAGTGGTTTTATCAGTAAATAGGATACAGGATGCAACACTAACTTGAGATGTAACATTTCTGTTTATAAAGACATTTGGTTTTCTCTTGTAGCTTAAAAGTAATATATTGCGGTTTTTGACAAAAAAAAGTCCCTCTGTACAGTATTTCTCAAAACTCCTTTTTATTTTCTACATATACCCATCATGTTTTGGTGCAACTATCATCATATGTATTTTTATTTTTGTTTTCTTCACTTCCATTTTGCCTTCCATGTCCTCTATGTAATTAGTCATTGAATGGTCATTGTTTTGGATTTCTTCAACTCTATTAATATTTTTAGGTGCTATATGAAACTGTTCTCATTATACATAATATATATCTATATAATATATGACAATTCATCTCTCCATTATAAGGTAATATTTTCTGATATTCCCATTCAAACTGATTGCAACTTATTGCAACTGAAATCATTACACTTAAAAAAATCTCCAGCTATTTTCAAGGAGGAAATAAACACAAGTGTATATATTTCATTGATAGATTAGTTTTGCAACATTTTTAGCATCTTTTAAATTTTAACCTTGAAATTAGTCACTATGATGATACACACAGAAGTTAGTGAAAAAATGATCTGTACCTAGTGCTGAGAGAACTTTCTGTCATGCTGGTGTAAAGCATGCTCGTGGAACACATTGGAAAGTTCTTTTATATGGTAGTCATAATAAATGCATTGACCATTCAGGAGGGATGAAGTATCCAGAATTAAAATTTCTCAGTGATTATCCTCTTCCTTTGACTTTTTCACAAATAACCATTTTTTAAATTATTCTATAGTCTATATACTGAAAAGTTCCATTCAAAATATTTATCTCCTAGACAGAGCTTGTCTTAATAAATTGATAGACTTTTTAAATCTGCTGAACACTTTGATTAGTGAGCTATAAATATTTTTAACTTCAGTTGTTAGTACAGTATGGAAGAAGCTTAATGAACCTTAAAACAATTTTACAATTCCTCTATTGAAAATGGAATATAATGTTTCCATTAGCTATACAAATTTGTTTTGGGGATAAGAAGAGTTCCAGAAGAAGTGAAAGCTCTTAGAAAATCATGAGAAATCAGTGATGTGTTATAGTGTGTGTGTTGATGTGAAAGAAACAGAAGAGAAATGATTATTTTATACTTTTTGGCTTTAGAAACTGAACACAAAAATTACATTTTGAAAAGAGGGGACAGTTGAAAAGCTAGGTAACTAATGAGTTTTCTTTGGACAATTATTACAATGGAGATAAGTGGGAGAATGTATATGCAAAAAGAAAGACCTTCAGGAAATTAGCCTGGGTCTTTAGAAGAGATTGGGGCATAACTTTCATGAGTACAAGATAAATAAAGTACAATACCCAAAATTACCTGAGGATAGCACTGCAAAGAACATGATCATTAAAAGTCAGATTGTTTATGAATTATAACAAAATAGACTGAGAAAAAATGAGGCGAGGCTGGAAGCTATCTCCTACAATAATGCCTAGGAAGTGGGGGAGAATTTGAGGAGTTTTCCCAGTTATTTATTACCTTATAACCAATTTACCCAATGTGCTTCAAATAATGATAATCATCCCATTATTTCTTAAGATTTCTTTATTAAAAATCTGTAAAATATTTGGCGGTGGTGGTTTTGGCCTATCTAAGCCTGGACTTCTCTAACAGAATATCACAAATGGGGCTGCTAAACAGGTGAGATGCATTGCTCACAGTTCTAAAGTCTGGTAAATGCAAGATCAAGGAAACGGAAGTTTGGCTTCATGAATGATTGCTATCTCAAAAATTGCTCACAATACGTGTGTGCACATGCATGTGTGTGTGTGTGTGTGTGTGTGTGTGTGTATGAGATAGAAAGAGAGCAAGAGAGAGAGACACACACTGAGAGACAGAGAGACAGAGGCAGAGACAGAGGAAAGAAATGTACTCTGGTCTACTAAGGATACTACTTACAATTTAAGACTCTAACTTCATGTTCTTTGCTAAAATTTAACACCTCAAAGGACCTAAATCTGCCCCTTTAACTTTTATGAATTTTAGGGGACATTGACATTCACTGTATGACCTGGTTCTGTTGGATCAGATCAGAGTAGCTGAGGCGCACCGTAATGTGTCTCTGTCTTACTTTCATCTCATGCGCTCCTCACAGGATCTCCTCCTATGTGTCTGTGTTACCTTACTGTAAGGTGAGCTCCAGTGCTGGACTGCATGCCTGGCAGCAGAGGGCCTTGGTGTAAACGTTCAGTACATAGCTCTATATATGGCCCTTTATGACGTAATCCAAGAAGTCACACAGTGCTACTTGTGAAGGATCTTGTTGGTGACAAATCCATTAAAATTAAAGTTGTGTGAGATTCTGCCTCTTAGTGGAGAAAAGAAAAAATTCTAGAAGAGCATAAAGAATGGGGAAAACTGTTACACTCTCCTTAAAAAAATCAAAATGAAGCATAAAAACGTGTTCTCAGAGTGTCCAGTATGGTAATGTTTAGAATTTGTCCATTGGATTTATTCCTATGACAATAGTGTGACACAGATTAAAAAAAAACAAGGTAAGATTTCAAAGATTTTAGAATATATGGAAACTGAGGAAGTAGGGTATGAAATTCCATTGCAAACTTTGGAGATGAAGAAGATTAGGAAACATGATCTAGAAGATTTAGCTTTTCATAGGCTGGATTTGCAACGTAGGCAAGACTTGATCATGCTTCTGTGGTAAAGGGAAATACATAGAATGTGGGCCTTAGGTCAAACTTGTCCCGATTATATACCAAGTTTTGTAGGCATGCGATCAATCGTCTTCAAATTTTGACAACAAAATTAAATAATAGTGACCAAGACTGTCTGATCCAAGCAACTCAACAAGTTTGCTGTCACTTCACAAAGAATATTTCCTAAACCATTTAATTTCAGAGAAACGGCCACAAAGTATGTGAAGAGTGGTGTTGTTTCCTTGGAGTATGTTTCCCAAAGAAATATCTTCTATCCAAACCGAATATTTGTCCAAATCTTACACAGCGGCTGGTATATTACATACTGCAGGGGACACTGGAAAATAATTGTAAGAGAAGAAATGTAAGGATAAGAGAAAATCTTTGGTATCAAATCCATCATTCTTTAGGAGTGAAAGAACACTGATGTAAGGTTTCCAGTTAAGTATGGTGTAGATGATAATAGTTATAAAAAAGAATTATTATGTTCAACTCACAGTTTTTTCTGTGAAGTAGTACAAAGTGGCTACACCACTCCGTGTGGTTAAAGAAATACTTTGATGGTTCTGTCCTATGCGGTATGTAACGAGCACCACAGTACAATTAACAAGTTTTCCTTACATGTTACAAGAGTTAGCTTTGTTCACCTAGTGGCATCTTTGGTTTCTGTAATTGTCACTCTGCAGTTGGAGCATTTAGTTTGTAGTCAGTCTTTTTTTGAGAATGATTAATGGGTTGTTTTACCAGGATTCTTCGTAATATATGGAGTTTCCACACTCTGGAATTTTTTTAATAGAAGTTTATAAGATTATAATATGGCTAATGCACATCAACCATTGCTTCTGGGTTTTGTTTTTGTTGTTTGTGGTTGTTAATGTGTGTGAAGAAATCTTGTTTTTGTCACAAGCACAGACTGCCAGTGGTATTCAGTGACAATTGGGTCAGGCCTGGGTAACTGAAAATTTCATCAGAGTAGCATTATTGAGAAAGACTGGGTAGAATATACAGGAATATACTTTAGCGTGATATGAAGCTTTCTTTTAAATAAAAAGAAAACATTTTCAAAATTACTACATATTTCAGACATTTTCTGTAGAACAGGGACAAAAATAGATGTTTTATAAATGCCTGAAAATAGAATAACAGAGTTTAAAAATAACAGAGCCTCAGAACAACTGTAGTAGATTTTGAGAAAAACTTCAAGGGAGTCTAGAGAACCAGGGGGAAAAAAATGACCTGAGATAATATTAAATAGAGGCTTCATTTTGCCAAAATTAAAATTTTATAAATTTTGTATGCAGAAAAAGGAAGATGAAATTCTGTATCTTTTTATCTTTTATTATCTTTAAAATAAAAAATAATTTGTTACATCTCAAATCTAAACATTTTTTCAAATATAATGTTTTATCCTCTTTTTTGAAACACTTCAACCCTTGAGTGAAAGTATCAATACATTATTTTGTCAGAATAAGCATCAAGTACAAAATATGGCCAAGAAAACAGTAAGTATTTTAAATGTGAATGAATTTTCTAAAAATGTGTGTGTATTTGTGCATGCATGTGTGTGTTTGTGTGTGTGTGTGTGTGTGTGTGTGAAATACTTATTTTCACCATTGGCCAGCAAATCTTTGGCAAACACACTTCCGAATGATCTTACTCAGTAAGATAACCTGAGTACCATACAGGATAATTGGATTTCATACCACTTACTCACAGATTTCTACATATTTACTCCTTTTAAGAAATTGACCACAATTTATAAATCAGAACAAGTATAAGTTTGGAGATTTAAAAATACATTTTTAGAGAACATACTGCAATTATCAATTTACATGAAATAAGATGAAAAGGAACTCCCAGTCAGCCTTTCTATACAGCAGTCAGAACAAATAGACTCTTGTGGAAGTGGAGAGCAGCATGTGAGAAAACTGGTGTTCAAAATAGGACAAGTGTTTCTTTCTGTTTCCATTAACAGCCGGTGAAATCAGACACAGGCTCATAAGTAAAATGCCAAAGGGCACTTACAGACTTACCTCTGAGCGATCAAACTAAATTTTTCCTGATAGAACTAGGATGTTGGGCAGGGAGGTGTTGAAGAACTCGCCTTTGAAGGAGTTAAAATGTAGTTAGTGGATTTTGACAGCTCTGTAAACATCAAGAACAAATTAAACACCAAGGAAAAATCTTTGCCCAAGCATCCTTTAAATGTATCTCAGAAACAAGACGATAAAGATTTATCTTTAAAAATAAGAAAGAAAAAAAAAGAGATAGGGACCCTTTAGAATTATTTCAGGCAAGATTTTGCCTCATACCTAAAGTTTCATATTAGAAAGATAAGGACATTTGCTCCTAACAGTGTTTATGCAATTATTTATTGGTTCTTAAAGGGCATCATTTTTAAAACATATACTTGTTTCAACTTTTGCAACAAAAAGTTTTCAGAAACTGTGGGTCTTTAAAGCAGCACAAAATTATGATTCCAAGATGGATAGCACTGGATTAAAATGAAAGTGTAAACAGATTACATTTTCTTTTGGATATTCTGAGGCAGATGCTGCCTCTATTATTTTAGGTCTTTAAATTAATTTATTTTTTGGTATAATTCAGATCTTTATAATTGAAGAACAAGAGCTCCAGGTCCTTCTCTGCCTGCCACATAAGGGCATTCTAGTTACCATCTTCTGCAGTCTTTGTACATGCTTTCCTCTGTGGCTTCTTTGCTTTACTGCCAAAACCGGCAAGTTCAAGGCTAGGTTTTTCTCCTTCCATTGTTGAATTCTCAGGCTTCCGTCTTCCCTTTACACTTTTAAGAGCTTATATGTTTAAAGTAAGCCCTCCATTGCAATTCAGCATATCTATTGTTAAATGTTTTACTATTCATGCCATTTGCAAATTTCCATTTCCATATCATCCCATCTGCCATCATGTATAGTGAAATTTAAGACAATCCCCTGGTCATAATTAGCTATGAGTAACAGATAATGAACAATCAGTTGCATAAAATTAAAATAACACCTACAGTATGTCAGAATAACCTCCATTATGTTGTCTCCAAGAAACTATTTCAGCATATTAGACATTTAAAATGACAAAATTACTTTTTCACTCATGTTACATATTGTGGTTCAAAGGTAGCCTTTGTTTCATGTAATTATAACCCTAAAGTTAATGCCAAAACAGGAGGAACCATCCCAGCATGCTGAGAAAGAAAATGTAGTGGATGACTTATTGGTGATTTTGAAAATGTCTGCTACTTTTGATAGCTGGGTTTCTGCTCACTTTTCACTGATTAACCAAACCATGTGTTTTCCCATGATGTGTAGGAACGATGTAATTTTACTACAAATGTGGGATGAGAACCAGACTGTTTTGGTGGTCCCCAGGAATTGGTATTAAATAGATATGATTAAAGCAGAAGTGGAAATTTCTGTGTTGCTGGGTAAGGGTTTTACAGAGGACTTTATCTAATCTGAAATATTAGAAAAGCTTCCCTGAAGAGTCATCATCTTTTGAGATGGAACCAGAGGCTGAATGGAGCTTTAAGAAATGAATGATTGAGTGGAAGCTGACATTCGGGAGCATCCACAAGTACCAAGGTCCAGTGGGAGACAGCAGGCACCCTGAGGGTTCTCCAGATGGTATGAATGGAGATCTATAATCTGTGATTTAATGTCAAAGACTTGGATTTGAAGCAATATCCTGCACACAATTCTGTGGAAATTTATTTACCCTGAAAAAAGTGTCCTATCCTGAAGTAAACCCTAGCTGAGGTTTTCCTAGGATTTGGAATAATAATTTAAGATAGTTTAACATGTTTAAAAGAGAACTTTAGTCTGATAAACAGAGCTATGTGTAGACTGCTGCTGGCCTGGAACAGATGGACCCGGGCCTGTCCCCGGAGTCAGCATCATTTGCCAACCAGGGGTAGAGAGAAGAAGGCCACACCAGGAAGGAAACCCAATGTGGGAACCAGCTCCATGCACAAGCCACCACTGCACTAGAACAGCTAGACCCAGCCACTTCCAGTGCTAGGGCAGGCAAACATGAAGTACCAACACCCATTCTCCCCAACTCCCAGCATAAGTGACCCACTTACCTGAGAAGATACATAGGCTGTGATGATAGCTATGGAGGTGAAATGCAATTGCCTGTCTGTGATGCGTTGTTGTTTCACTAACACTGCAGGTGTAGGGCTAGTGGTCTGATCATAGCTTCAGAGGACAGCGGTATGCAGTGTGACATCTAGCAGGGAATCTCCTTCTGAGGGCTGCAGCCATTGTTGATTCCCTATGGTCTTGTTTTGTAAGTCTATATTGTTTCCATCATTTTGTTGAATTGGGTTTTATTCTCTTTTGTTTGTTTATGTCAAATCTGATTGCATGATCAGCTATTTCAAAGATAGCAAGATACATTACAATAGCAATTTTGGATTTATTATTAGCTTGTTTTGAAGTCTTTTATTGTATTCATTGTATTGTTTTTATTGTTTCTATTCTTTTCTGTGGTTTGATTTTTACTATGAAGTTATCTTCAGCTTTTTTGAAGACATCAAGAGGAATTATGGTAACTGTTGCTGATTTTGTAATGTTTTGAAGTCCTGTATCTCTTACATTAGTTTTTTTTGATTGATTTAGTTCTGTTTTATCCTCTTTACAAGAAAGTAAAGAAAAAGAAAACTTTAATATTTTCCAAAGTTTCCTCAGTGAATGCTATATGAAAACCCCTGAAGTGCTTGTTAAACTATATGACCTTAGATAACTGACATAATCTTTAGAAGTGGATTAACAAAACACAGTTTTAGAGATACTTCTGCAATAATGGGAAATTTCTGAAATCTGTGAGGTACTCCTATAAATGTTTTTGGAGGAATGAATAGTTTCTCAGACCTTAATCCTTTATCTTGAGTCTACAGGACTATATACAGTAAGACCACATATGTAAACAAATTACATTTATGAAGTTTAGGATGACCAAAAAGACCCAGTACATTCATATTTTTAATACTCCAAAGTCTGATTATTATCATGTTAGTATAAGAGCATTTACTTGGCAATGGCTTCATTTTTTTTATAGCACTGGTCATAGTAACACTGCTGTCATGCTAGTCAAAGTATAAGATCACCTCTATGGTTATGCCAAATTGTTCCTAAGTGAGGTGAAAAATCAGACAAAATCCAGCGGTCATGAATGAAGACTTCCCACTGGGTGCTATTCATTCAAGATAAGGAAAGAAAACCTATTAGTCAAAGTTATATAAATATTGTATACACAAAGACATTTAGATTTGCTTTATATTCCCAACCCTCCTACCAAATTCATTTCCACAAAAGGTCTCTATAAAATTAACTTTAATGATTTGAATTTTCATTTTTCTTATAATGTTATTTGTGACTTATTTTATTTTGATTTTGTACCACAGTGTAAGCAATCAATATGCACACCTACACAGGGTTTGATAGTTGAAGATAATCTTTTAGATTTCTTCTGTTTTTAAAATTGTAGTCCACACTGTTTGGCTTTTTATATCCATTTTTTATTCCTTTATTGTTCATTTTAAGTGTTGCTTTTGAAGAAAAATTAAGCTCATGGATATAAGTTCACATTTCCAGAGTGGGAATATAGCTCAGCAAACAGCACCTATCTGACAAGCATAGGGTCATGAGTTCGATTCCTGTAAGTTCATTATTCTGTATACATTTGCTTTTAAAGTAAATTTGCTGATGTGTCTACCTTGGATAACATTTTGTTTGCTTATCTGTCACTAGAATCTTCTCTTTAAATAAAGAACATGAATGGAAATACCCATCACCTTCTCCTCCATCAAACATGGGCAGATAATGTTAGAGAACTTAGCCATCAAGGCTTATTATTCTATTGCTATTGGATTACAAATTTCAGTTTTACAAATGCTGGGAAAAGTAACATTGTACATGCTGGAGGAACAAACACTTAAAGAAAATAAATTGCTCTTACAAATTTTGGGGTGAAAGATCTTTGACACATCTTTTCCTCTACTGCTTCATCTTGTGTACTAGTTTGTTTTGCATTTGTATTCTAGCTTCCTTTTTGACCTACTAATGCATACTCATCCCCAACTGTGACACATGTTTGAGAACATGTCTCCAATTTAGAAATGTCTCTTTGGAGTTAAAGCTCAGCAGCTTGAGCACCTTTCTGGTAAGTGCAAGGTTGTGAGATATATATATATATATCTTTCAATTATCATCTCTCTGTTTGTAATGCATTTGGCCGCAATCTAAACTGTCAGCACAGAGATGGACATAAATGTAGCATTCAGTCTAATGATATATGTTCCAAAGCATCTTGCACATAGCCAATCTTGGTCTTTAAAAATATCTATTAATGGATATTAGCTGAAAATATTAGAGATTCATAAAACTTGATGCAAAGAAATGGATGTTTTCTATTGTTATAATAGTAACCAAACAAGTGACATGACAAATGGCTTTAGCATTCTAAGAATATATCACTTTGAAAATTCTTGACACTGTTTTATATGACTGTTCAACTAGAATACACATGGTAGAAAGAGAGTACTGAACAAAATGCAGAATTGCTGAACCTACTTTTTTTCTTTGCTTCTGAAGTGAAGATTAATAAATGGAACCAAAAAGGTAGAAATCTCAGAGGAACCAGATAGTAGTCTGTATAATTCATGTCTTGTGATCTCTCTACTGCAGTGTACCCCTTTGGGTAGTCTTGAAGGTAGTAGTGATCAAGAGATAATTCACCGGAAACAGGAAGTTTAAGAAGAGTAACATGTGAGTCTGACTGCTCCATAGACCAATATGTAACTTCTAGTCAATTGAAAATCATATAAAATTTGGGTATTCTTGCTAAATTCAGGAGATTCCATGCCAAACAAATGTGAAAAATTAAAAATTAGCAATTAAAGGTGGATTTAAACTTTTTATGAAAATACAACTATAAGTCTTTCCATATAGTGAAAATATGTGTGTAATTATATATATATATGTGTGTGTGTGTGTGTGTGTGTGTGTGTGTGTGTTTGTGTGTGTGTGTGTGTTTGAGTGTATATATATGCAGTAGTATATACATACTCTTACGTGATTCTGTGTGTGTGTGTACACATATACAAATGCTAATTATAGAAACTAAAATATCAGCAAAAGTCTTTACCCCAAGAACAGGATGTGGTTCCTTTATAGCTAGTTCATATTTTCCTCATGTAATGTAACAATAATGAATGATGTTCCTTTAGCACTTACTATGTACCACTCTTTCTATTCTTACTGATAACCATTAGCTATCTACCTACTATTTTCTAAATAGTTTACAAATATGTCAAAACTGAACTTTAAGGATAACAATAACTTCTCCAGGGATGCAAAACTAATTAATGTTAAATGTTGAAGGTAAACCTAGAGATACTGACTCTATGCTTCACCACGCCATGCAATTACCTCTCACATGGTTCTTCTGAAAGGAACAGAGTAACAATGCCCTGCTGCTTTGTCTTTTCAATGGTGTTTCCTTGGGTTGTAAAATACATTCTTCCCTTACTTATTTCTTCTTAAAAATCACACCAAAGAGGAGCACCTTAAATTTATAAGTTCAGTTATGTGCCTTACTTATCAGATATAGAAGAGTATTTCCCAAATATTGAAGAAGGAAGTAACATTACTTTTAGATTAGATTAGCTTATGAACTACATTCCAGTTTATAACACAGTACAACTCTTATAGTACCATGTATGCATAACTCATTTGACCTTGAATTTATGTTGTTAGTATTTTTTCTAACTTCTTAGTTACTTTCCAAGCCATGTTATTTACATTTTTACTTGTATCAAATTCACTGTGTAAGAGGAAAAGCAAGTAAATTCATTTCAATTTTGTCATTAATTTTCTTATTACCTGTCATTGTACGAGATGAAAGTATTTTAGTTACAGACTTTCAAGATTTCAATGATATAATTTCACGATTCAGGATTTAATGTGAAAGTAACACCCCTTATTTGAAATAAAAGTAGCAAAAAGGTTTGTGACAGCTGATACATTTTAAGAGAATATTAAAATCTCTTTCAATGTCAAATGAAACTCAAGTCGAATAATTTGATAAGGTAATTGTTAGTACTATTGAAATATTTCTGATCTTATTTGTAAATTTCTTTCCTTATTGTGACCTCTAATAAACACTTATTCCTAATTTTGAACCTTTTTCCAGAATGATATTTAATCATCAAATGGAAAGATAGCAATATGCTAAGCATAACATAAGGCGTAGCCCCATTCTAGTTGATCACAACTGAGATTTAAAAAAAAAACTGATAATAAAACTCATTAACTAATGAAGAACATTTTTACTGATTTGCAAGGTTTCACAAGGACACATAGGGGAGTAATATATTGTATATTTGACCAGTGTCACGAATCCTGTTATTAAATTTGTCCTCAGATTGAATATTGCTCTAAAGTGTTGCTTAATGATGTTATGGTTTAATTTCTGCTACAAAAAAAACTAAAGTTTATTCTAAAATTCATATTTGACAAACTGATATAGTGCAACTTTTTAGAATTGCTCCCATTGTTAATGTAGGCATTACTATATTTTATTTATAGCTATTTTCTCCTCCTTTTTAGTCACTCACATCTGTTACATCATTTAAAAACAGGGTCATTGCTTTGGAGAAATCCATGAAATATTTTAGGTTACTGTAGAATTTCATAAAATTGCATGTGACCCAATGTATCTGTTTGAACTGCATATGGTATGTAGTGCCTACTATTTAGCCACCATTATTATTATTATTGTTGCATGGATTAGTGGCAACATATAATTATAATTATCAAATTTTTCAAGATTATTATGTTTTATTTCCTTGACTTGGAGTATATTTTTAAATTAGTGCTTCTTGGAATGTGACTAGTCTGTGTGACTTACTACAGAAAACACTGTAGGAATAAGGGAGCTTCGATGTCGGACTTTGCAGAACAGTATTAATGTACTTTCATACGTATTAACCCAAAGGAACCACAATTTTGTGTCAACTACTAAATGACACAAAATCAGAGCTTTATCATTTTTTTTTTTTTTGGTGCTGTTTTGGGGTTGAAGTTATTATCAAAATTACTAAAGCATTTAAATTTGGATATTAAGCAGTTAGGTGAGTTAGTTTCCTTATACAAATAAATATTTAGTATAATCACTAAGCTTTTTTTGTTTGTTTGTTTTTGTTTGTTTGTTTGTTTGTTTGTTTTTGTGGTACCGGGGATCGAACTCTTGACCTCGCACTTACCAGGCAGGCTCATGCCACTGAGCTAAATCCCCGGCCCCTCCTAATATAATCATTAAAAATCTGGATCAATTCTTTTATATTTTCAGTGAGTACTCTGAGGCTTTGACAAGTGAGATAACTTTTCCAAACTCACACAGGTTATAAATGACAGACTGGGATTTCCATGCTAGAATTTAAAGCTAAGCTCAGTCTCCTTTTACAGAATATTACTTTGTAATAGTATTTAGTTCCTGGTATGTATATATGTGCACCATCAGAGATGATGATTGTAATAAAATGTGTCTTAA
Source organism: Hydrochoerus hydrochaeris (assembly GCA_004027455.1). NCBI lineage: Eukaryota > Metazoa > Chordata > Mammalia > Rodentia > Hydrochaeridae > Hydrochoerus > Hydrochoerus hydrochaeris. The sequence goes on from PVLA01000049.1 coordinate 624,711, forward strand.
TTTGTAAAAGTGTGTCGACAAATATTAAAGTTTCCTTTAGATGTCTACGGAGTCAAACTTTCTTGACTTTAAAAAATGAATTTTATCTCCTTTGCAAGGGCTCAAAAAGTTCTAGGCAACAGCTTCCATTATTTCTGATAAAACAACTCATTCTTGATTGTCATACTGTGGAAAATATCTTTTCAGAAGGTCTTTTGGTTCCTTGTTTCATCATACAGAACTCTGTCTTGACTCTGCAGGAAATATCAGTGGCATTTTAGAAGCTGCAAGCTATCAATAAATATAGGTACTAATGTCATGGTTGAGTCAACACTACAGAGGCAGCATAGGGACTCAAAATAAAAGAACCTATTGTCTCTTTAGTTTCACCATGACTATGATTTATTTTAAAGAAGAATATTGAGCAGAAAATTGATTTGCTATGATTTTTTTTCTCCTATAGCTGTGGCTGACAACTTCAATAATAAATTGGCCACATAGACAGGTATCCATTAATGAAATCACCACACAAAGGTCATTATTCCACAATGGAAGTGATTATCAATTTCATACAGTATGCAAATGCAAATTAACTAACAGATAATATTTTCTTTTTTCTTCAAGTCCTTTGAAAACCTGACAAACTGATTTGAGACTCATTTATATGCAGTAAACATAATAAAATCTCTTCCTGTCATAGCTCCATCCCGAAAGAACAGAGGAATGAGCCGGAGATTAATGGTCATGATTAACTCCATCCAGGTTGTGGTTTCACTGCTCAGTGATTATTCTGTCGCTATTCTGCATGACATGCTACCAGAGTCATATATGCTATCAGCCACAAGTTCGACAGGATTGAAAGGTCAAGACACTTAGCAGGATGAGATTCCTTCATTCTGGCACATGTGTTCACAGCAAAAGTCACAGCAATTACATAATTATAGCGTTAACATGGATCTAGTGTGTGGTGATACGGAATCCACTGTGAAGCTTAATAGACTGGAGTCAGGAGCTGAAAGCGCCTGGTTTTCCTGAAGAACCCAGCGTACAGACCCAAGGTGAATGCATCACACAACTAAATTTGATCAACTTAATTCAAAGTGCTTTTGAAATCAACTTTTACACCTTTGGTAAGCTACATTTTAATTTAACAGCATTCGGTCTCATGAACTGTGGGTTTTGACTTGCTGCCCATTTATGTTTATTCTTTTCAGAGGAATAGGATATTAATTAATTTTGCAGTATTTTTTCTTCCATTGGCAAATATACTCACAATTATAACAGTATAGAGGTCTTAGTGGAGTGTTTTCCATCACGAAATAGAGATCACAAATTGTTCTCTAAAATGCAACGAAAAGTATAAGAACATACCTTGCTTAGTCATACCAATAATTCAAAATAATACATTTCTTAGTATTTCCAAACACCACAAATGGAATATTTTGCTGTATATGACTTCATATTCCTTAAGGGATGTGTCTCATATACCAAAATTTCCCATTATTGTAGCCAAATGTTTTCAGATTTTAAGAATTTTGGACAAATATTTGCATTCATTAATTATTTCTTTCAATAACATTTTTTCTACCAAGTGGATAGAATAGTTGGAAATGTTTTATTTCTATTTATTTGGTAGCTGAGTTATAAGGAATTTAATTCTTCCTGACTCGAGATAAAATCTTTTAAACCCAAATGAACTTAATTTTTTCTGTGGCATCTGTGAGTCTACTATTGCCCTCAGTTCTCTTTATAATAGCTTTTTAAAAATAATATGTAGGAAAATATAATTTAATATATATTTAAAGCTTTCAAAGTATTAGCAAGTCAGGTAACAAAATATATTTTCATTGATATACAAAATATAATTAATAGCTCACTTTTTCCACAAAAATTATATATGGTTTTAATCAAATTAAACATTATTATATAAACTGACAAATATTTATAAAGGGTATCTGTGTCATACAATATTATACCATAATTATACTATTTTATTAAAATTTACTGTAAATACATAAATTATTAGTAAATGAAAATATGTTTTTCACTCTATATTTATTAACTCATCTCCAGTTTTCCCATAAAATTAAAAACAAGTCCCAATACCTGGGGATACCTCACTGATGTGTGCATATAAATACTTTTTCTCAGGGTCCTGAGAATAAAAGCAAAATGTCAAATGGGAGTTCACCTAGAGCATCCATGGTATGAATGGAAGAGTTTTAACATGATAATGTCTAAGCCATTCAAAAACTATTGGTTGGTTGTAAACGTAATATAAAGAACCACTCCATAGATTTTCAAGTTATAATAACTACCATTTTCAAAATCTACTACCTGTTCTCAAAAGTAGAACAACTATAAAACTAACTAACGAAATAGAAGGTAAACATTGATTATACAATGGGATATTTATAACTGTTGGAACTTCCCACAAATCTGTGCTTCCATTGTTACCTCTGGGTATTATTCTAACTTCAAATAGTTATTTTCTAGTAGCTGCACAGTAGACTTATCACACATATACATGCACTTATATTAAGACACTTTAGAAAGTATTCTAAGAAGACATTTCAAACCTATTTATCATAAAAAAAAACAAACAGACAAACAAACCAAAAAACATTAGTGCATGATAAATAACTTTGCTGGTCACTTATTACGTTCTAACTGTTTATGAAGAGATCTCTTTGCTCAGTGACCAGGAAGAAACTAATTAGACATTTTAATGCATTAGCTAGTAAGAGGGAAATTACTTTTTTCTTTTTGGAGAATTTGGAAGCATATTATAAAATATGTATATGAAGAAACTAGACTCCTGTGAACCAAACTGTACTTCCAGCTTTTGATACCAATATTTTTTATGTGAGAAATCCATGAGTGGCTAAATCCTAGTGTGCAACAGATTCTTAGATCAGGAAAGGACAATGCAAGGTAAAGATAGAGCACAGAAGTCTCTTTCCTCATGGGAGCCATGACTGTTAGGCTAGAGCAGTAAGGAGCTGTCTGCTATTCAGTCTAACTATTTTAGAGGTGGACCATCTAAATTTCCAGTGAACTGTTTATATATGATGGGGCTAGGGAAAAAAGATTTTCCAGGTTCATATCCATCTTCAATGTCTTTCAGACCTCTAAAAATCATATAAAGCAGAAGGAAATCAGAACTTATAAAATTCCTCCACTGGGTTTTCTAAACTGTTAAATTAGTAACAATCCATGTTACTTTCCATTGCTGAGTGTATCACACTATCAGTTACCTCTGAGTTAAAAAGCCGTTATGGAAAAGAGAACACAATTTGCAACTTCTGCTGACAAGGAAAAATTCGGTCTTACCAACCTGCTTCTCTAGCTGGTAATGCAGCCATTTCCTCTTGGTCCTAAGCAGACTAGAGTACCAGTCCTAATGTCCAGAAGCCAGCTACACCTGTGCAATCAGAGCATTAGGAAAGTTTATTCATCCCAAATTATAAAGTTTGATCAAACTATATTTGGATCTTAGAGATATATGTATAATTTTAAATTATTATAGTAAGAGACTTGTTACCACATATTCCTCTCAAAATATGTCCCCTTATTTCAAAACCCACTTATTTTTGACACTTTCCGAAGCAGTTCTGAACTCCTCTTTTGTGCCTTTACTGGGTGTTATTAAAAATACAGTAATTCCTGCTGTTTGTTGCCATCCAATAGAAAGGCAGACTTATAAAAAATGCTTATATCTCTATCCACTTTATTTGCAAAATCTGACATCATGCAAATTCCTGTTGTTTTTGTTTTTGTGTTTTGTTTTGTTTTGTTTTGCACTGGGGTTTGAATTCACAAACTCCTGCTTGCCAGGCAGGTGCTATGCTGCTGAGCAGTATCCCTGGCCCACATCATGCAAACTCTGACTCTTCCCCAAAGTCAAAATAACTAAGAAAAGTAAGCATTTTGGATTAATGTATGATACAAAGGAAGTCAGAGCAGTACAACTAAAGACACTTGTGAAAGAGGATTCCCAGATCTGCTTCAGACAGCAGCAGGGCTGATAGAATAAAACTGTTTAAAGCAAAGGTGTATATTTTGAGGGGATTGGCTCTTTACTGTAATAAGGTTTTTTAAATGTTAAATAATCTCTCTTTTACTCCCCCCTTTATTCTTTAAGCTATTTCCTTTTTTAATGTTCACTGAATCCCAACAAGTTTGTGAAAAAAACAATATGTTCATTGTCTATTGAGTAAGTAAATAAAAAGACTTCATTGGTAACCGAGCTTTGAGGGAGACAAAGAGAGTTGCTGATGGGTGTTTTTTCTAAAAGTCTTAAATTGCAAGCAATTTTAGTTATTCTTTAGTTGTAGATAAGAAGAGATAATCATGTGTCAAGCATTTTACAACTAAATATATTTTTTATCTTTTTGAGTATTTTCTGTATTTTACACCCCTCATACTATTGAAACTTAAAAATATGTAACTTTGCAAAAATTCTTGGAGAGTTCTGCATCTGTTGGTGAAAGGAAAGTAACAGATACTACAAACCCAGTGCTCCCTCAAAGGAGGTCAGGTATATTCTGCCTTAGTCGTCCTTTCTCCTTGCTAAGACACAGCACGCAGCATCCATAAGTAAAAGGAGTAGAGGTTTGTTTAGCTCACATTTTCAGTCTGTGGTCAGCTGACTCATGGCAGAAAGAAAGGGAGCCGAGGATTCTTGCAGAGGAAAGCTGTTCATGTCATGGTGGCCAGGGATCACACAGCAGGAATGAGCCATGGAGAGAATGGGAAAGAAGGGTCCTAATTCTTTAGTTCATAGACCCACTAATGAGTGTTTCATCACCATGATCCAGTTACTTCCAAAAGCCCCTCCTCTAAACATATGAAGCTTCACGGGACATTCTAGATCTCAAACATAATAATTATAGTACCTTATGTATTGGTAAGAAAATATAAATCTTTGTCCCTGAAAAATGATCACTCAGCTGGTTTCTTATAGTCAAAAATCTACTCAATAAGGTTGAACAGTTTGTAGAGATCAAGCAGACTTCCAGGTATTTGCTATAAGTAGTTTTACACTAATTTATTAGTTTCTTCATTGTAGTCTCTGTTCAATCCAGAAATGGTTTTCAATGGTTGATTTATTTTACAATAATGTAAGAAGCTCTTATCTATAGCTTCATTTTCTCTCTCTCTCTCTCTCTTTCTCTCTCTCTCTCTCTCTCTCTCTCTCTCTCTCTCTCCCTCTCCCTCTCCCTTTCTTTCTTTCTTTGGGAACCAGGGATTGAACTCATAACCTGTGCTCGCCAGGAATGCACTTATGCCACTGAGTTAAATCCCTGGCCCTAGATTTATATTATTTTTGATTAGGTTGGGTGTTTTCTTAAGTTTTGAACATGCTTCTAATACACAATCAATTCCAGAACAATTGTGGTAAAAGTTAAGTAGACTTTCTTTGTGAATAATACAAACAAAATTCGACAGTATGCAAAATTAATGGTTAGCTTTATTTCTCAAATAATATTATTTGTAAAAATCCCTCTTTGTGATTGAAAATATATAAATGAACATATCTGATAGTAGAGCTGGCTATAAGACAGTGAGTTTGAGCCCTGCACCTACCTATTATTCCCCCCGCCCCAGACACTGTGGCTGGTAGGGAGAGTGTGAGACTGATGGGAATCCAAAGACCCAGAACAAAGCCCAGCACACAGACACACACACACACACACACACCTTTGGATGTCAGAGTAATCACCAAGGTCAGTAACATGGAGATTAAAGCCTCCATTGAAAGCATATGCAACAGATTGAAGGAAAATATAGAACTTCAGATCTTAAAGACAGAAATGACGCTAATGATTATGAAAAGAAAGATATCTTAAAAATAGCAAGAGACCATAGGGTCATGAGTTCTATCCCCAGTAACAACAAAAACAACAAAAAACAGACCATAGAAATCAATCCAACAGCTGTAAGACAAAGCAAAGAAGAATAACACACAATTGATTGAGGTCAGTGAGAAAGATGTAGACAGCATAAATGCCATAGCAATCATAAATATAGAGACAATTAATACAGCATCACCCAACTATTTAAGACAGTTATTGGTAGACCTGGAAAATCAAAGAAACAATAATACAAGTTTGACAGGAAACCTCAACACTCCATTGTCACAGAAAGACAGATTGATTACACAGAAAATGAGCAAAGAAATATCAGAGCTGAACCAAACCTGGGAACAAATGGACTTCATAGGAAGAAATCACACACTGAGGCTATGTTCCAGGAGCACAGAGAGCTCCTGGGAGTCCATAGTCAACCCAGATGAACCACTGTCCGTGCCTCTCCATCACCCCAGGAACCTTGTATCAGAGGAACCCAGGTACCTAGTCCAATCCACTTCACCAAGGGAATGGCAGCCAACGCAGTGATTGGCTGATTCAGAAGAACACAGGAAAACAGCAAGATGAAGGAGCAAAATATAATCTCAGACCTTCAGACCACACACAAGTTTAGGAGATATGGACATTGTAGTAATTAGAAGTCACATACCTGAAATTTCTGAAAAGATACCAATTAAAGTGAAGAAACAACTTAATTCTTAGATTATTTGGTTAATTTTTTCATGCCTATGTCTGATGGTGTGGACAGTTCTTTTGAAGATAGCAAAGGCATTATGGTAACCATTGTTGATTTCCTATTATCTTGTTTTGAAGTCCTGTATCATTTTCATTGTTTTGCTTAGTTTGGTTTTATTCAGATTTTTTGTTTGATTTTATTGTGTATGATGATATAGATAGTTATTTTGAAGGTAACAAGATATATTGTATAGCTATTATCAATTTTCCATTATCTTGTTTTGAAGTCTTATATCACTTTCACTGTTTTGCTTTTATTGACTTTATTCTGCTTCATTCTGTTTGTTTTTATTCTCATTAAAATAAAATTTAAAAACATACATAAGTGTAAAAATATATCCTCCATGAAATATATATTTAATATATATTATATATGGTGCAAAATATATGCAGGAAATGAATTATACCATTTCAAAGAGGAAAAGTGTTAGATAATTTATAGGAAGATGGTAGATCTCCTGAAATTGCATGCATCATTAAAAACATTTTAATAAAAATTTTGCATGATTAAGAAAAATGACATATAGGTGCTGGTAAATGATAAATTCAAATGTGATATATTTTTTTCTGTAAAAATTTCATGTAGAAATTTCCAAGCTGCAAATACATAGTTCAAAACTCGAATGCCACTGTGTGAATCCATTGTCTGAGAAAATCTTGCCTTTTTTCAAAACAGCAAGAGTCTTGTCTTTTTCTCTCTGGTATGCAGATCTTTGACATTCTCAGCATTGTCATTTTCACCTCCTATTCTTACGAAAATAAAAAAAATACCTTTCCCATTGGAAGCTGTATTTTGCTCAAGCATTGTTGTTTTTACTAAACTTTGGTTTCTTTCTTAACACTTTATATTTTGTAATCAGTGAGAAGATTCAGGCTAAGATAGATCACACTCCACAACTATCACTTGGTTATTACTCTGTAGACCATGCATTATGAAAACTGCTATGGAACAATTCCTTTAGCTCACATATATTCACAGACTTCACTTTCAGCTCACAAAGACAAATTACTCAAATAATTGTTTCTGTGGTATTAAAACATGGAACAATATATGAAAGTGATTTTTAAAACTTTAGAGATGACAACAAAGGACTGTGGTTTCTGAGAAAAGGGAAACAAAAGCAGTGTTTTCCAGAATGCAGTGTGGGGAGGGGAAAAGGCAGTGCAGTGCTGTGTTCTGACTGAATTAGGAAGCAGAGATTAGAATTTCTAGAGCTCAAGATGGCAGAATCACAGCGGAAAGACTGCTAGAGCAAATCACAGCACAGCTAGCGCCGTACCTCTTCACTTTTGACTTTTGACTCTTGAAACGTGTTGTCTATTACAACTGAGTAAAGAAGCTACAGAAGTCTGAAAACAGAAGCCTCATCAGATACATCAACAAGGCAAACATATCTCAGATCTGGAGTTTGTGGTGACAGCAGCTTCTAGATTTGAGATATTAATTGTAGATAGATAGGAAAGTGGCTGTATATACACTGGAGATTTACTTGGAAAAAGGAATAGTCATTCTTTTTAAAAAGAATTTTTCAAAAACACTTTAAATAGATTTTAAAAAGAAGTTTTCAAAAAAATTAAAAACCAAGAAAATAAATTTGAAAATCCTCAGTTACCATAGTAAGAGGTTTTGATTTATATACTTTCAAATTATATGCAAATTTGAGTACATTGCTCATAATCAGATTTTCAGAAATTAATGGTCAAAGTTATTTTTACATAGGAAAATATAGTAAAAATTATAGAATTACATACAAAGAAGGTTAATTTATAACAAAGGCTAGAAAATTTTAATTCAACATTTCCTGTACATATACGTATAACCATCTTTCTGTTTTCCTTTCTTCCCTTTCCTTTATTTTCCTATCCCTATTTCTCCCAAACACAAAGAAATACTTTTTCTTACAAGATAGAAATATCCCAAAATATTTAGTGATTTAAAATCTGTATCTTCTTTTATAGCGCTTCTTTTATAATATTCTGTAAGGTAAGAAATTATGTAGATAAGGGTTCCATTGACTAGTGAGCTGTGTTTCAGTGTATTCCAACCATCATTATGATATAGAGAATTTAAATAAAGATTCAGCTAAACTTAGATTTTCCCAGGGTCAGCACACAGTCTGCTACAAACAGAAAAGGAATGCCTTAGATCACACGTATTTCCCAGCCAGCATTCTTCACAGACTTACAGTCAGATTAAATTGTCAACTCAGCTAATGGCAAGGAGTAAGAAGCCATTTGCACAAGGAACGCATGAGCAAATCTGCTTTCAGCAATTTTTTTCAGCATTGAAGAAATTAAGGATTTTGGCAGTGTAGCACTTGAAAAGTGATTGAAATGAGATTACAAAGACAGTGACTCCTGTGTTGCACAAAGATACACCACATTAAATAACTGTGGAGAGAAATGAAATGCAATGTATTAAAATGATGAAATTTGCAAATTTGCTGTTAAACTGTTAAATCTTATGGTTGCATGTCTAGCATGAAAACAAGGCAAATTATTACTTCCAAGGACGTAATATGCAAGACTTTTGATTCACTGGTTGCATGTTAATCACAGTTGAGTTAAATGCTATACGTAATAATTTGATTCTTTTTCCTCAACATGCTTGGTAGAAGAGTTACAAATGTGTGCACATAAATTAGAGATAAAATTCTTTCAAATCATGAATCGTGTCTGTAATGAAAAATACTTCACGAACGGTTTCACACTAGCCAAAGAAAGGAATTTTTTTTTTAAATTAATCTATTGGTCCTGAAACCTTCTGGAGAATCAGGTTCTGTCTTGCCTTTAGGGAAGGATATAAAATTTCAGATTCCTCTTATCCCACGTCACATTAATATTATTTTACATTTACTTGAAAAGAAATGTTATCTGGTTCATTGTGTATAATCCATATATTATCCTCTGCATCATATCTAATAAATGTGTTGCTTAAGAAATATATTGAGAAGCAGTAAACTGTAATTAAACACAATGTACATAAGCCATAGTTAAGCCGCCCATTTACGTTTATTCATATCCGAGGCACTTATTTCAGTGTATGTTTATTTAGTAACCTTGATAACAATTGCTCGACAGGATAACAAATGGTCCATGAGACACGGTTATTACTGTCAAATAACTTCCACCCTTTATTAATTTGCTGGGAATGCCATCACTAACTACTACTGATGGCTTAAATAATAGCAATTTATTTTCTCACTATCTTGAGGCTAGAAATGCGAGGTAAAAATCGGAGGAATTGTTAGAGGAAGGTATTACATGTTCACAGTCATTCCATGCAGGTTTCTGGAATCTTCCTCGTATTACAAAATTTCCCTTCTTATATAAACACCAGTTCTGGTGATGTGAGGCCTATTCTAAACATACAACTTTTTCAAGATGTAATTTTAAATCAATCACTTCAGTTGGGACTTTTTCTCAAAATATATTTATGCATTGAGATACTATGGCATATAACATCGAGAACTGAATATTGGAACAAGTCAGCACAGGAAAAATCTCAGTTGTTTATAGACTTCATTAAAAGAGGTGGCTTTCCACATTTTACTCATTAGTTTTAGAGTCTAATAATTTAACTGTATTTGAAACACAAAAATGCATGCATGTGCACCTCTAATTTAAACAAGATCCACAGTTGCCAGTACAAAGGAAATTGCTGTAGAAATCAATGCCTTTCTCTCCTGCATCAGTTTTTCTTTTATACTGAATCCTTTCAATCATCACACCAATTTACACTTGATTCCAAGTGAAAATATACTATCTCTTGAATTGATTTTTCCCACCATACACTGCTCCATTCATCTCCTCTTTGTAAGGAAAACATTTGAGTTTGGGGTGATGCTTACACTCACATTTTTTCTCGTAATTCCCTCTATACCCACTCCCGCAAAGGCATAGCTTCTTCTAAACGCTTCTCAAGCTCAACACTGAGTACCCTCTGGCTAAATCTACTAGCTAATTCAGATTGCTAAGTCTCATTTGTCTAATCAGCAAGGAACGGTCGTTTCTTCTACCATTCCTTCCCTCGGAAATACTTCAAGGTTTCCAGGGCATAAGGTAACATTCTTTTAATTATTATTTTTGTGTCTCTACTTCACAGGCCACTCCTTCTCTGAATATGCTACTGGCTTGGCCTCATTTCTTTAACTTTTTATTTTTCTGAGAAATAAAACACCCCATATGTCTAGATCTTACCTTGCACTTTTTCATAGTGAAACATCACCCATGCCTCCCAATCTGTCTTTAGGCAACCACTAGTTTGGACAACTTTTAATATTAGAGTGCCACAGGAATCATCTTTTTGACTTGTACTCATTCTTTAGTGGCTCTGTTTCCTTTAAAGCATTATTTTTACTTTTTTCCGCAGTTGGATGAAAGTCCAGTTCAAAGCACACAGCTTAATAAGCTTGATTTCAGCCGCTAGTAACTTTTCCCAGTTTATTACTCTCGGGCAGTCCAAACTGACAACTGACACAGGCAATCATGAACCTGCCTGACTCACCTTCTTGCTTGTACTCTCATAGCTTTAACCACACACCCATCATTGTCCTAATGTGCAGAGAAGCCATCAGCTCCGTCTGTTTGGATTTCTTTGTTGACAATGGTACTGGGATATCAGTAGACATCTGAAATTCACTACATAGAAAAACAGAATGCTCCACTGAAACTTCTGCTTCCTAATCTTAAATTATTGTAAAACTCTTCATCAAATTGTTCATGACCTCTAACTTTATTCCAGAAAAGCTTAGAATCAGTCTCTTTTTACCTTTCCTTTTCTCCAAAATTAAACTGACAGATTATCCTGTTATTCCTACTTGCAAAATATGTACAGAATCCAGACACTTGTTTTAGTATGAACAGTCAAGCCATCATTATTTCCTCCTAAACTTGTCTCCCTATATTGATAAATGATTTTGACTCTACCTATTTTGTATCTGTAACTCTTTTTTACAATATTTTTTTGGTTCTGGGAATCTCACTCAGGACTTTGTGCTTGCCAGGCAGGTGCTTTTACACGGAGCTATATCCCCAGTCCTTATATCTTGTTTTCCATTTTTTATCAGTTGGCTATATTGGGCTTGGGATATAAATCAGCTTTACTCTTACACTTCAGATCTCACTGGTGTATTAACACTAGGGACTTGTCAGACTCATTCTCAAAATTCTTTTCAAAACTGAGCCTCTATTGGTTGCACACATTTATAATTCCAGCATTTAGAAGGCTGAGCCAGAAAGATGGCGAGTTTGAGGCCAGCCTGGGCTCCCTAGACATTTCAAATTCAACCTGCCTTATAAGCAAGATCTTTTCTCAACACCCCCTCCCACAGAGTAGTCTATTTCACTGCAGTCAGAGTTATAAGACAAACTAATCACAAAAATGTCTTCTCCCTACCTTAGCTGCAACATGAAACTTCCGTATTTCTTTCTGCAAGTAAGACTGTTTAATTGTTCCAAAGATCAGGCCATATCTCTGCTACTCTGTGGATGGACTGTGAAGACCATGGTTTCCTTTTTGAGGAACACTGGTTACTGTCGGTACCTGACTTCAAGCTATGCTCAGATATGATGTTTACTAACTTCTGCTTTGTAGATTAACCTCTTTGTGAACTCTTCATGCAGTCCTGCCTTGCCCCTCTCTCTGTGTGAGTGATTTGTGTAGCTATCAGCACAGTATAATGCTCAGCTTTCTGCCTTGATCTGTCCTGACTGAGCTAGAAGAAAAGGACAAATATATTAATGTTTAGGATGGTAGTGACAGCCACCACATTAATTTAATATTTATGTTTTGGTAGTGGATTCAACTACTAACAAGCTTGCAGTGAGCACAGCATCATTCAGCTCTTAATTCCTTTTTTACATTTATACATCTTGACTTCCCATGTACAGTTTAAAAATTTTGTCTCAATCATTTAACTTGAAGACATTTGTGTAGTCTTCACTTACTCTTTTTGCTAAATAGTAATATGTGACTACTGATCAGACTATTTTTCTATTGATTCTATTTTTCACAATTATTATTTCTTCTATGTTACTTTTCTATTATAATTTTCTACTCACTAGGTCTTATCAATTTGCTTATTCTCCACCCAAATTTCTCTTGTGGTATTCAGATGAATTAATTTCATGAAAAAAAAATCTGTTCATTCTCTTGCTGCATTTTATTTTTGGTCACAAGAATAATTTCTTGAAAGCATAAACTTCCTTACTAAGAGCTTTGATGTCCTAATACCATTTGTACTAAATTTAACCCTTTAAAACATATGGTTCCTTAATGGTTTGGTTATATTTTAGAAATCATCAAAATCTGTAATTAAAAGATGAGAGAATTATTTGCCTACTAAAGTATGCTAATTCAGTCAAAACACCACATGTATTTAAAAGATATCTCCCCTGCTTGTGATTGTTTACAGAGGACCTGAACAACATTGGCATGTGCCACTCCGAAGTGATTAAGGACCTTATGGCCAATTTAATTGAGCTATAAAATCAGAAACCCAGATGTTCATGCTTTGAAGATGAAGTAGATGTTTAAATCTTTTTTTTTTCCCCTGAGCTAAGCATCACCTACCAGTTTTCTTTTCTTTCTTTTTTTTGAAATATATTTTTGATTATTCATAAAATATGTATGGGAGCAAGCCCAGTATCAGTCTCCTATAAATACCCTTTGGAAACTGAGGCAAAAGAATTGCAAGTTGGAGGCCAGCCTCGCAACTTAATATGACTTTATCTCAAAATAAACTTGTAGAGAAGGGTCTGAGAACCTAGCTCAATGGTGGCAAACTTGCCTTGGGTGTGTCTGGCCCTGGGTTCAACCCTAGTACTACAAAAATATCTGACAACCTATCAACCATAAAATATTTTCCGACTACCATAAAAAGTAAAGTTGATGACTTTCCAGGTGCTGTGAAAAGAAAAAAAAAATTGATGTAAGATTGGATTTGCCTGAAATTAAGCAAAGGAATGATTTTGGTTTTGTCAGATATTGGCTCACTGAGTATCCTAGCTGGACTTAGGATATAATGAGGCAAGAAAAAAAAAATTTCACTGGCAGGAGGATACCTGTATATCTTCTACTAATATTTCTCTCTACTCTCCATTTAAATCTAACATCAGGGTCATCATTATGCATATCGTGAACAAGAAAGTTGGAAGATTAGAATACAAAATAAATGAATATATTTTGAGACACATATTTAGAATCAGAATCACTCCACTATTTGATTCTGTAGAATCCTATCAATTTAACTTCCATTCTCTCTCATAATCAAGTCTGCCTGCAATGTTCCAAGGACTCTCCTCTCCTTCCCTGACACAAACACCCCAGCCACACCAGCTGTGACACGCTTACCTAGCACAGTGCACTTTCTGTAATATTCATTCAAGTGCCATAGGCTTCATTTTCTCAATTGGACGGTGATAATTTGAATATTTTACTTAAAAAGGCAGAATATTGGCTTTATCTATATGGAATGTTTTCTTTAAAGTGATTAAGAACCTTTTAAGAACCTTGTAAGCTGGGATAGTGCCTTAAATAATTTCATAGACTCAGCATGTGTGCTAAGTGAATAAAAGAAGGAGGCCTTTATTTTGAAGAGTTATCAATACCTGGGCACTCAGACTGAAAATAGTTTTCTATGTATTTTAAATTTCTTGTTTTAAGATAATTATTGACCAACTGAATTGATATTTTAATTAAAATCAAATTATGTATTAACCCAAAATATTAATATACTCACTTAAAATGTCCATTATGTAGGATTATTTCACTCATCATAATATTCACCTTAACAATAAATTATTATAATATCCTGCTTCATCATTTGCTATATCATGTTTAATATTTATTATGTCATCATATCTTCTTGGAAAAACTATGTATGGACTAAACAAATTTTTTAGAATTTATTCTTTCTGTTTATATCCATGACTTTAAATTTATTAGTTCTGTTATGAACTTATACCTAATAAATAAATTCTACATTAGGATATAAATAGTAATTCATTTATTTTATTGTGTTGTAATTCACAGGCATGTAACAGTTACCAAAGAATTATCAAACATAATAGGAAGTGTAGAGATTTTATTCCAATAACTGTAGAAAAGTATACACAATTCTTTTTCTTATGACCAAAGATTATAAAATGTGCTTAAAATTCTATACAAGCTGGTTGAATTTCTACTGTGTTAAAATAAAATATATAAAATTATACTAAAGCATTATGCTAAAATCTAGCTGATGAAATATTCAAAGGAAAAATAATTAACCACACTTAAAATGGTTCCTGTGATTTGAAAACAAACAAATAATTCATCAACACCTTTTAGAATAAATGAAGTTAAAAATTCTGTCTCTCTATAGATTTAAAAAGTCCTTATGGAAAACTGAAAACAAACTAAAACATCAATAGATGTACAGTACCATAACCTAGTCGCATAAATCACTCATACACATTCTTTATCAGCTTCTGATTTTGTAGAAATGTAATAAGAGCCTAAAAAATTAAGAAGGACAAAGGAAACTTAAATTTGATGCTTAATATAGACTTCATGTTCATTGTCTAATCTTTCTATACTTTGCACCTAATCCCAGTACTACCAACAAATCCTTGACATTTCCTCACTTATGATGATAATTACTTCATTTGAAAACCAAGTCTAGAGTTACCTTTATTGAAACAGTTTCCTCTGGTACCCCTGTTCTGTCTAATATCTGATTTTGCTTGCATTCTTTGAGACACTTGTATACTGTTTACAGTAAATTATCTCACTAAATTTCCCACTTGAGATGCAGCTATATTTTTATCTTTTTTATTTATAAGGTTATAAAATCCTTTCCAAACTACTTTTTTCAATTCTCCAAAGTCTTTCCAAGCTTGTTGTATTCCAATATTTATACAGTCATAAAATAAATGAATTAATGTGTCCATGTGAAATTGCCAACAGAGAATTTCTCCAAAGCTAATCCCCTTTTCATTTATGTGCTCTAAAGTGAAAAGATACAAATTATAATGGAGTTACCATTATAAGTATTATTACAAATCTCTCAAAATTTTTATTCATTGTTTAACATATATAATTTTATGGTGCAGTTAGCAATGATATCTCATGTCAAATCTTTGAAAATAATAACTTTAAGTTCAGTTTCATCCTTATGTTAAAGTCACAATAAATTAAAAGAAATGAACATTCTCCATGTTAGAGTCACTCTGTGACTATCAATCCAGATCTTAATATGTTTAATTAAGCTAATGCCAGTCAATTAGTCAAGCAGCTTAACTTCGTATTTTCCTGGCTCTGGTGATGATAGAACTGTAAATGTTTATAGATGAGAAAATAAGAAGTATGCCAATAGCTATTCAAAAAAAAAAGATGAAAGTTGAGTTGGTGCATAATACAGAAATTCCATGTCTTTCAGGGAAACTTCTAACTTTAAAGATAAAGGTACACTAAAGCTAGGAGACTTTCTCAAGGGGAGGTGTGAATAAATGTTACAGAGTTGACCTTTGGAAGTGCTTCATGGCCAAAATGTATCTTTTTCTTTTAACTTTTTTTCTGTTGGTACATTTTGCATGTACAAAATAATCACGAGATTCCTTTCCCCATTCCCCTTCCCTCCCTTCAATCCTTCCCCTCTTTATTTACAAAAGCTTTTTTCCCATTTCTCTTCTTTTTCTCTTGGCCTTTATTTCCTTTTTCCCTCTCCCCTCTCTTGTTTCCCTTCTCATTTAAATATTTCTGTTTTGTTCTTGTGTTTATTTCTTCCTTCTTTCCTTCTTGTCTTCTCCACCAGTTTCCCAAATTTTCTGTCATCTTCCTTTGTCCTCCAGCTTTGCTTCTAATCTCTCCTGCTTCTCAACTTCCCTCTTCACTCCTTTTAAAATTCCTACCTTGAGGGTAAAATCACCATATGGAGGGCACATTTGCTGTGTACAATGTACTGGTTCCTTTTAAATTTCATTGATATAATCTAGTTCAGAGTGTTAGAGGTGACAGATTAATAGTTACCACAGTTGGCCATTGTCCAGGCTGCTTTTGATGCTATTGTTATTGCTGATTGTCAAGATGATGTAATTGTTCTGATTAGTTGTTCTTCCTGATGTTCCAAGACTGAGATTACCCAAGGTCACAAACAATATTACAGGCCGGTGCCAAAGAACAAAGGCTGAGCCAAGCAGGCAGGAACTTTTCATCACTAGTAAATAGAAAACGTAAAATGTTGCAACAGACTCAAACCCCAAATCCAGCTATACCTGGAAGACAACCCTGAGAAGCAGTCATTTCCTAACATTGCTAAATAGTAGCAATATGGCTACTCACTGTAAATAATTTACAAGCATCAACATAGGAATTAAACTAAAAATAAATAAATAAATAAAATACGAAATTAGAAGATGCTTAAACAAGATGCCAAACCCAGACTTCCAGGTCACCAAAGGCGAACCCAAAGGGGATTGAGGTAGAACAATTTAAAAACCAACATATATTTAGATCCATTAGAATAGCTAAATGCTTGAATAAGAAGTACTGTGTTTAGAATAAAAACTTACTAATATCAAGATCAGGTCTTTCTCAATAGGATTAAGCACACTAAGAATGGACAGCCGGGGGTATGTAGAATGGATTGGTCATAGATTTCCAATGAGAATGAGAATGGAAACTGTCTCTTTAGAACAAAGCTCTCACTGGATGCTGACTCACTTATGTGTTGAGTACAGTTGTTTAGTAGAGGACTGATATGCAAATTAAATATCTGTCCTCTGTATGGTGCAAGAAGCCTTCATGGCTCTGATTACTCTTGTCCTTTACTTCATGTTTTCCTCTCACTCTCTTTTTTTGTGTTCTTCTAAATGCTACTACTGAGAATATATATATATATATATATATATATATATATATATATATATATACAGTCTCATTGAAACTTGTTGCACAATTCACTAATTTTGTTCAAAATCATTTCTATTTCATCAGCAATCACTGGCCAATGGCGATCTTCATTATACATGTGCTTATTCACTTAACGGCTAACACACAGATTCCTTCCCTTTCCCATACTATCTATGTCTTATTTAGGTTGGTATTTCTTTGATTTTCTCTCGTTAGGACTATTGGAGTCATTGAAATATAGTGATCTTCATAAATGTTGTTAAGAGTGATATATCCATAAAATGTAAATGAGTACAGGAAAACAATGTCCAATTAGTGGCCTCTGAAAAAGCTCAGTCTATTGAATAACTTGGCATTGTTGGTAAATATTACATCTGAAAACACAGTTCGTAAGTGATATATTATTCTTTGTATATGTCATACAAAAAATCATTAATACTTGTTAATTCCCCATTTTATTGAGCATTTTATCAGCTTGTTGGTTCAGCTATAGCTCAGAATGCTATAAATTGGGCCTTATAATTTGTCAGGAAAAAGTCTCTTGGCAATGCACCTATATGCATATACACAAAATCACACATGGGGATACACACCCATGCGTAGGTATTTTTACTCGACTTTCAATCAACACACGTCACACCATGAGCTTCATTTTCCTTATGCAGCCCTCCGGGGAGGAATATTATGGAAAAAATCATAGCTCAAAAATGTGGAAATAAGGAAGAGGAAATCTACAGGGAGTGACTAGCAAATGCAGGATAGATGATGGAAGAATTTTGGTTTTTAAGATCAGAGGGGCTTGAGAAAGTTCATACATAGATAAAACGTAAAGTTAAATTGAAATCATATTTAATATGTTAATATTTATTCTACCCACCTCACATCGAAAGACACTGCACATTAACATTTGTAAAAATATCCCTTTGTAATAGTCTATGAATATCATAAATCATTTAATCTCTATTGTCATTTTCATGAATACCTCTTATAGACATTTGTTCAGTAACTGTAAAGGTGAAACATATTCTGTATGTGATACCCAAATATACATTTGGATTCCTGTTTTTTATCAGGAGAAAAAATATTTATGAAAGGAAAAATTGTCCACCTAATGTGTGTATATTAATATATATCAATTCCAAATTAACTCTCTAAGTAGTTTCATTTCCCTAAAGGTGAGTGTATTTGTGATTTCTCTAACACAAGTTTGCTATGAGTTTTAGACAAGAAATTTAAAAGAAAATGTCACTAAATATGTCAGTACTTCTGATATTATTTGATCATTGTTGACATTTCTGTCTATCCATAAGATTAACCTATATACTTATATTATAGTACATGAAAATGGTTATTTTGTATTTAACACTCATTAGTTATTACTTACACAATTGATCTAATATAGAGCTCTATCTATTGTATAAAATTTAATCTATACTGTCTTCTCAAACAATGAAATTTGTCAGTGTCATTTCTAGCAGATCATTTCCTCAGAAAACAGAATTTCAATATAATACCTAATTGCATAGCTATCTTCTTAAGATATATTTTTTGAATTTTCAATTTAGTTGTTCTTAAAATTTAAACCTGTTATATTACATGGGGCCACTTGTAAAATAAAACTGAAGATCTTTATATTTCTAAGGCTTCTCACATTTTATAGGCCCTATGAAATTGCTGGGTCTTCCCTTCCTTATTAAAATTGAATAAAGAAGACTTGTTTTGGAGTTTTTGTAATCAATAAACATTATTTTTATCATATTCATCTTAATTAACTCTATAAAATATTTTAAAAATCTACATAAAATTATTATTCACATTTTCAGAAAGTAAATGAAAAAACAATGAAAGCTTTAATATACTAGAGAAAAATTTTTGAAGGAGAGATCATTTGTGATTGATGAGCCTATATGGAATCATTATAAGTCAAGACTCCTTGAAGTACCACAGGAGCTCGGTCACACTTTAAGCTTTTTATAATGATTATCTTACAAGTTACAGTGAGATGAAGAGAAGTAAGTAAAAGATGATTGCAAATACAACATGAGAGGGCAGGAGATTTAGCTCAGGGATGTCAGTGTGTGTCTGGCAAGTGTAAGGCTGTGAGTTTTATCCCCCATAACAACAAGAAAAAAAATACAGTATAGGTTTCACTTTAATTCATAATCACAGGAAATTTTTAACAAACCTAATTTGCATTTTTTCAATTTGCAGAAGATAATATCACAGGTCAAATTCAGTCATGAACTCATAAAAGTTTTCTAAAAATATATGTACAAATATAAGAAAAATTGAACTCACTCTATACCACAAAGTTATAGCCCTGCTCAAGACATCTAATACAAATGGCCAAATTAAAAGATTAAAGAAAACTGGATGAAATGATGTATAATTTCTTTATTTTCAAAATGGTTTATAATTTATTTAATATATACAAATTGCTACCCAAATTCAAAAAGAATATACCAGTAAAGGTGATATATATCTAATGACCCTGGAATAAACAAACTCACCAAGAAATAAAATAAAATAAGCAATATGAAATAACATAAAAATGAGCACATTTAATAATGTGAAAATATGTGTATCCTCTTTAAATGCAGAATAAGACAAGGCCTTTTCTTTCTCTTTCATTATCACAACATCAACTACTGGGATGGGGGAAAGGAGAAAAAGAAGAAAGGAAAAGATTATATGCAGATATATATGCAGATATATATATATATATATATATATATATATATATATATTAGATAACTATATTGCTAATCCCTGTTAGTTCATCTAAAAGGTGTGTGTTTTCATTGTTTAATCATTTTTTCATACCTAAATCTTGTAACCTGAACAACTATATCTAATATAACAATATGCAATATATTATTAGTGTTAATTTCCTACTATTTTTTGAAATTCTGTATTGTTTCCATATTTATTTCTATTTTTTTAAAATAAAAAAAGAATAAGTCAAGGCATCCCACATTCATTGTTTTTCACTGGTTTATGGAGAATCTCAGTCAGAAGAGTTGAATGGGATATCCTCAAAGGATGCAAAAAAATTCCTTAAGTCTTATTTTCATATGGTACAGTTATATTTTACAAGAAAATTTATGATGCCTAAAAGTGATAAAATAAATATAATTCTTGTCACCATTCATAAGAGTGGAAACATTTTTAAATCTCCACTAAACATAGATGTGTTTTTTCTTCATAAGTTTATATAATCAAATATGTTAGAAAACATTTTTATTTCAGTATCATAAATAAAAATGCTTTCTTTGAATTTTTTACTAACATCTCTTTTTCTGTAAGTTGTGTATCTTTCATGTATTTCATCGTATTTGCGTTTCTTTTGTGGTGAACTACTTTGCATTATTTGCCTACAGATTACTGGTATTTCTCTACTTTTGGAAGCTTGATCTAATGAATATTGACTCTTCAAAGTAAAATAAAAAATACACTTCCTTGTTCATCATTTAGTTTTTCTTATTTCAACTTCTATTATCATACCTTTCAGAAAATTCCCAAAGACTTGTCTATCATCCTAGAACAGAAGCTTGCTTTGATCACAGCACATACACAGATGCTTGTACAAAATAGTATTGAGACAAGAAGGACAGAAGGAAGAAAGGAAGGAAGGAAGGAAGGAAGGAAGGAAGGAAGGAAGGAAGGAAGGAAGGAGAAAAGAAAGAAAGAAAGAAAGAAAGAAAGAAAGAAAGAAAGAAAGAAAGAAAGAAAGAAAGAGAAAGAAATCTGCCAAGTCCCCTCTAGTAATTGTTCAACATTTTCTACTGGATTTTGAATCATGGGTTATGTGTTATGGGTTCACTCTCATCTATTCCCTTCCCTTTCTGACCTGGTGCTCTTAGATCTCTGATTCATTTAGATCGTGTGGTGATCTGTTGGTTGAGGGCCAAATGTTTTGATTTTGCTTCTACTATTTTGAAATGTCAGATTTTAAAATGAGTTAATAATTTCTCTCATATATCTGCATGTATTCTAAATCTCCCATCTTGTCCAGTTGGTGTGCTCTTACCCACCTCTCCTGTTAACATCTTTTTTTTAAAGTTTTTTTTTTTTTTTTTTTTAAAGGGAGTAAAACAAAAGAGGACAGATCTAAGCAGATCAGAACAGAACAATGTAAGCAACACAGCACTTCACAACAAGACAATTGGATATTAACAGTAGCTATCATAATGTCTCTTTCTTTGAAATACTTGAGCTTAGCTTTACACACAATAATGTCAAACATAACAAAGTAGAATAAATAACTCAAGAGAATGGAAGTATTCCAAGACATTCTGAACCAAATAACCAAAGATGAACAATGGCTGCTATATTATCTCATTTTCCATAAGAATTTTGTTTTTACTATCATACATATTAAAATCCAATAAGACACAACATGATAGAACCAATGGTAATAGAAAAACAAAAGCATGGTAGGACTTCAGAGCAATATGATATTAAATCAACACTGGCTACCATACTGTCTTGTCTTCAAAGTAATATTCATGTGATCACATATATTAAGATCAAGCAAAACAGAATAAAACCATTTGAACCAATGAATGAAGACTTAAGACATCAAAGCAGTATAATGGTGAACCATGATTTCCATAAAATCTTCTGTACTCTTACCATTTCTTATGCTAGTGAGACTATACAGTAATTATACATGTGAGTTTGATTTATTTCACTTATGATTTTAGATTCAAGATGCATCCATTTATTTATAAATATCTCAATGTGATCATTCTTCATAGCTGAGTAGTACTCCATTGTATAAAAGTACCACAATTTTTTTTATCCATTCCTCAGCTGATGGGCACTTAGGTTGTTTCCAAGATCTGGCTATTACAAATTGTGCCATTATAAACATGGGTGTGCATATATCACTGTGGTAAGATGTTTCAGATCTTCTGGGAATATGCCTAAGAGTGGAATAGCTGGGTCAAATGGGACCTCCAACCCCAGATTTTTGAGGAATCTCCAGATTGACCTCCACAGTGGTTGCACCAGTCTACACTCCCACCAACAGTGCAGAAGAGTTCCTTTTTCCCCACAGCCTCTCCAAGCAAATTCCTAGAAACATACGAACCACCAAAGTTGGATCAAGAAGATGTAAAACTGCTGAATAACCCAATTTCTATTAATGAAATTGAAAATGTAATCAAGTCCTTACCAACAAAGAAGAGCCCAGGCCCAGACAGATTCTACAAGAAATACAAAGAAGACTTAATGCCAACACTCCTCAAACTCTTCAATGAAATTGAAAGGGAAGCAATTCTCCCTAAGTCATTCCTGGAAGTGAATATCACTCTAGTACCAAAACCTGAGGAAGACCCAACTGAAAAAGAGAACTACAGGCCAATCTCCCTAAAGAACATAGATGCAAAAATTCTCAATAAAACATTGGCAAACAGGATGCAGCAAATCATCAAGAAGGTTATACACTAATACCAAGTGGGATTCATCCCAGGCATACAGGGATGTTTCAACATACGTAAATCAATAAATGTAATCCACCATATCAATAGAACCAAAAGCAAGAATCACATGATCATTTCTATAGATGCAGAAAAATCTTTTGATAAGATCCAACACCCATTCATGATAAGAACCTTACAGAGAATTTTAATAGATGGTCTTTACCTCAATATGATAAAGGTCGTCTATGACAAACCAACAGCCAGTGTCATATTAAATGGCCAAAAACTGAAAGCCTTTACCTTAAAATCAGGCACAAGACAAGGATGTCCATTATCACTGCTCCTACTCAATATAGTACTGGAAATACTAGCCAGAGCAATGAGACAAGAGAGGGAAATAAAAGGAGTAAAGACAGGAAAAAGGAGAAGTTAAATTATCATTATTTGCAGAGGACATGATACTCTACATAGAAGACCCCCAAAACTCTGTTGAAAGACCTAGATATAATAAATAAATTCAGCAAAGTAGCTGGATACAAGGTCAATACTCAAAAATCAATAGCATTCTTATACACTAATAACAAAATCACCAAGAGAGAAATAAAAGAAGCCACACCCTTCACACTAGCATCCAAAAAAAATGAAATACTTAGGAATTAATCTAACAAAAGATGTAAAAGAGTCGTACAGGGAAAATTATAATGCTCTGAAAAAAGAAATTGAAGGGAACCTCAGAAAATGGAAAGACATCCCTTGTTCATGGATAGGAAGAATAAATATTGTAAAAATGGCCATTCTCCCAAAATTGTTATACATATTCAATGCAATCCCAATGAAAATACCACTAATACACCTCTGTTAATATCTTTACCTGCTCCTCGGCACTTCACATGATGTTTCAAATTTCCTGGCTCCTTCTGCTTATTTAATCTTCCAGAGGAAATGAATCTCATTAGATTTAATGTCTTTATATCCAAGGACATCATATGGCATTGCACTTGTTCAAGACAAATTTAGAATGGAAGCGGAAATTAACTTGATGAAGATTATGGCAGGCTCGCTGAAGAAAACATTCAAAACAACTAGAACCACTTGACATTTGGAAAGCATAGACTTTTCTGGATAGTTAAATTTCCATTATTAAGACAGAAGTACAATAATACAATAACTGAGAAAATTATTTTTAAATTTCTATGTTGCATATCATCTACAAAAGTTTTCTTCACAATGAACTTTCATCATGAAAGTTGTTTGATATTACCACAGTTGAGCTGGAATTTACAGAAAATACTTTCCTAGAATCACAAATGTAATAAGCATAGGAGCTGTATAAAAACCTTTTTTATGTCTATAAACTTTATCATCCAAAGGGTCATTACAAATCAATGCATTACTTGATTATCTGAGTGATTAGGATAAAGTAACTTTGAAGCCTTTCTTACATAAAGTGTTATTTTCCTTCGTGGGTACTGAAAAACCATTTTTCATTTTGTTGTAAATATAAACCCCTCAATTAAAATAAAATCAACTCTATCAATATAGTATGGATTATGATGAAAGAGACGGGCTATATTACTACAAGAATTCTAAAAATATATAATATACTAATATAACAACAAAGCTTCCACAGATAAACTAATATAGTAATATAAATTTATACAAGGTTTTACATACCAAAACCACTACCTGTTGAATTTCTGAATCCTGAACTCACAAGTAGTGTACTCTAGAACAAGTAGTATCCTTATATAAAAAAATTACTGAAGAATGTTAATGAGTTTAACATTCTCTTGTCCCTTTTGAATCTCCACATTATTTAATAAAAGTTAATGTTACTTGTTAAAATGAAACCATTTATTTAACATTTCCTTTCTTGATAAGTTGAAATCACTTAAATGCTATCTTCATGGCAAATTAAAATATTCAAATAAATAGTGAAACTCTCTCCTATTGACAAATACATGTAATAAATGCTGCACATATCTAAGTGATAACTAAAAAAAAAAATTCAGTGGTGCATGTTGTTATCTAAAAAGAGATTTGGAATATTTAGATTGGTTAAATTTATTTAAATGAATATTGACAATATAGTTTTATAGCAATTTCAATAAATGTTAAACACTGGGTTATGCATCCACCTTTTATTTTAAACTTCTATCATGAATTGCTCAGTTGGATTTTGAATGTGATGCAAATATGTCATTTAAGGAGACAACACTGAACCTAGCATTCTGTGTGCCTTTCTTCAACTACCAGGAACTTATTTACATTTTTTATCTTGTTTTTCAATACTTTTCATTCTCTGCCATTTACTTGGATCAGATCTAAAATTTATGCAGTTTATAATTTTTGTTACAGAATTAAACTTTACCTTCAAGTCCAAAATTTTATTAAGACCCACTTCCAAAACCGTAAGTTCACCCAAATATCTTAATGAATTTTTTGTTCATACAAAACAGCTTCCAATAAATCTCTATCAGTCTGAAAGATTTAACCTACATTAATCCACTCAATAACAATATACTGTGATTTTATGTGTCAATCATTCTTTTCATCCTTTGGAATGTGTACATTGTCTTGATGTTTTGACTTTTTATTACAATGTAACATATTACAATGTAGAGTCTTAGCCACTTGGCAGTATACCTCAAGTACCACTTGGACAGGACATTTATCTGCATACTGACTACCCTTAGCTTGGACAGGTATGATTTCTTGTTTGCATGACATGCACATGGACATCTGTTTTTTTATTTTATTTTATTTTATTTCATTTCATTTTTTGAGACAGGGTCTCACTATGCAATTCAGGTTGGCCTTGATTCTTCTTCAGAGCCTGAGCCGGCCTCAAAGTCACAGTTTGTTTTATATCAACTATTTTTCCATATTTTTAAACTGAGAACATTGCATTCATCTTTGATGTTTGTTTCTAGTAAAATCTAATAAGTTCTGGTGATTTGTTTTTACTGTTTTGTGTTTGTTTGTGAAAAATACAGTCTCTAAAAACTACAGTCTCTAAAAATTCTTATTGTAAGTACATTAGAATTTTTTTTTTTTACTTTTCCAAAACTTAGTGACATATTTTTACAATACAAAATGGACAGGTTTTGGAAAGTCAGACTGAGGAGGAAGGAAGCAACGAAAAATCTGTGAAAGAAAAAACTAAAAAGGGAAGAGATGTTAGTCTATGACAGATGTGTTATAAAACGGAAACAAAAAAACATCTCCTCATTGTCAAATATTCATAATACAAAATGATACAACCTAAAAGAATAAAACTAACATAATTCCTATAGTGGTCAGTGATAATCATAATTCCGTGGGTGGTTATCTTGTCATCCAAAAATGAGGAAAATATTATAATAAAATATTTATGCATCTTCTGAAACAACATAGAACTCATTTGTTGTTTATTCAAAAGAAGAGTCTTCAAAGAGCCACTTACAGTTTAGATCAGGTCTCATAGACCAAATAAGTGAAAAATTAAAGATAGTGAAGAGCCAACCAGGATATCCATCATCTATGTCTTCACCAATAAATTTAGCAGGCAGACATTTTACTGAAATTTTGTCACCTACAGAATGAAAGGAAAGATCCATAAGACAACCTAAAATATGTTCCTCAAAGAAAGACAGTAATTCAAGAACAATTCAGAAAGACAATAGCTGCTACTGTCCATATTGTAAAGTTGTGTTTTGTATTGAAAGTTTTAAAATATACCACACAGAAAAAATATTGAATAAATCTGATAAAATTGTTGTTTTTATAATTCTGTTACATTATCATATAAAATTAAAATATGTAATTTTGGCCATCGTGCATTTAAATAGTTGAACAAGTTAGTGGATAAGCCAATAAAATATTTATTGGTGACTTTGCAATTTGCCTATGTTTCTTGAATAGAGCCCATCTTTATTCTTTGTGTTATGTGGTCTGGTTCAAAAGAAGAAAAGGATCTCCTTCCTATTACTCCTCCTCTATGACTGGTAGCTCAGCTCCATCTCATGTAGGAAAGCTCAGTTTTGGTCTGTGGGACTCTCCACAAAACTGCATAAATTTTCTCAGCCTGAGTGAAAGATTGGATAGGGGAGCAATGGGTAGTTGCCAATCTGCCCATACTTAAGTGTTTTGTGACAGATGACATGTAGAACAGGTTATTTTAGTTTCTGTTCTGTGGAAAGTGTAAAGCATTCCAACAAAGGGTTTAATGTAGACTTTTGTTTTGCACCCTGCTCTTGATTGCTAAATGTAATAGTCTGATCATTACACTGAATATATGTGTCTTTAAAAAAAAGAAACGAAATTCTCTTAGTTAAAACAGTTACAAACCCATGCAAATTTCCTGAAAGAGAAGGGAGTATAAAATTGTCTCTCTGTGAGGCAAATAACAAAAAGCTTAATATTTTGCATATAGTACTCATAGTATGTGAAGAATGTACAGAACTGGTAAAAAGATATGAAATTATGAAATAATTACACACACAGATAAATCTTCATATTTTCAAATCACTGTAGATGAAGAATATATATATATATATATATATATATATATATATATATATATATAAAATACAGTGACTCTAGTAGTGTTACAAATATGAGAAGAGATGTCTAATGTAAAATAAAAAATAATTTTAGAATTGCAATACTTCAGTTACCCACTGCTTTGTAACAATATTCCTATAAGCTCACAATTTCTTTTAGTCAGAGTGTGGCATGGCTTACTTAAATTCTCTAGAAGTTATGATAAGAAAATATGATTTATATTTAAATCTAAAAACATTACAATAAAAATACTTTGCTAATAATCCCCCTCAATAAACAATCCCTCAGGTATAATACACCTAGCCTTTCTTTCTTGTCATTTTTGAAGCAGTTCTTACAGTCCTCTCTCCCAAGTGTCTTTAGTTATGAGTTGTAAAGGTCATGATGTCCTGAATTGATTCAAAACATTTACTTTTCATGTCCAGTTTGACTTTGGGGAAAAGCCAGAAGTTGCATGGAACCACATCTGGTGAATAAGTAGACAACGAAATAATGGAATATTTTAAGAGCCTGCTTTTCCACTAGTCGACATTTGGCAGCGACATTTACTATGATTTTGATCACATCATAGAAAGATCCTCAGAAGACAGGACTTACAGAATGCTTCAGAAAGTGGCTGCAAGAATGGGATGAATATGTTTGAAGAGAGGGGCAGTTTTTGAGGAGGTTTAATGGGAATATTAGAATAACTTTTAATGAAACCATCACATATAATTTGATCATATCTTGTACTTTAGTACTAATTAAGGCATCAATTAAAATTTCAGCAAAAATTATCATTTGGAGCCTTCACAGTATTTGGAACTGTTTAGTTTCTTGTACTTCTAGAACTATAGGTTTTGGTTTCCTGTTAACCTGGAGCCTGCCTGTATCTTCTGGAGGTCATCTGCAGTTTCTTGCCCCATGAGGTTCCTTAGAATGACCATTGGAGTTCCCAAAGTAAAATGCAGTGAAAACTCAGCAAAGTAGGCAATGTGATCAGGGTGGGGGGATTTAGGTCAATCAATATGGAATTAATTCAATGCCCAACGACCCTCATGAGGAATCCACAGAGGAGGATGAACAAGTAGTAAGGAGAGTTGAGGGTCATCTTCAGTGTCAGTGCACATTAAATAGGAATTAATTGGAAACATCAGCACTACAAAAGACTCCTAAATATACTAAGTATTTTTTTTATTTGTGTCAAGTAAATCAAGTCACCATCATTTTTGCCTCCTTTGTTATTCTTTTACCCTCTTTATGGGGTCAGTAATTAGGCACTGTTGACTGTTTCTCAAGAGCCTCAGTTATTGGCATTCTCCCTCCAACACGTACCAGGAAAAGGACACACGTGACTATGGTGGCCTCAGTGTTAGGTTAGGTGGAGGTTTTATCACCTGAGGGAGTGTACGTTATGGAAAACCAGTAACTGCTGCCATTCAGAAATAGGGGCTCAGATATCGACAAAACAACTATAATTTTTAGAGAAATTAAACTCCTTTATTTTAGTGAGAAAATGTTAATATTGGTAAAACAGTGTGCAGAAAATATATCTGTAATGCAAATGTGTGTGACAATCTAACAGTTATTGACCTCAGATGTTAAATTTTTTTTTCAATGTCAAATCTTTTTCTTACATCTTTTATATGATGTATTCCTAAAATGTGTTTGAAAGAAAATAAATTTAAATATGTTGCAAACTTACATGAAGATGAGGAGGATACCAACTTGTGAAAGGTATAATAATACTTTATATGAATGCTTGATACTAGGTAATATTTCAGTTTATTAAATATTTGTCACTAAAGTTGCCATGATGCTGTGTTGAAAAATAATGACTAAAAGAAAAAAAGAACAACAACAAAAAAAAATACTGAATGTTTTATCACTTTGTTTAATACATGCTATCTACAGCTGTCATGTAGAGAATATTACATTGGATAGAACAGTGTCCTCTTTCTCTCAAGAACCCTTTTAATGAGGCTCTTTCAGGCCAAAGTGTCCTCATGAACACCTTACATACAACGCATCCTTGTGAAGTTTTCCTTTTAAGGTAAACAGTCCTTTGTTCTATCACTCTGGATCTAACTCTGCCTTAACTACTGACATGCCTTCCATAGTCAGGATTGATAGTTGTGTTACTGGCAACTTTGCTCAAAATTTGTTCTCTTATTCATTTTTCCTACCTTTTTCAGGTCCTATCTCTTAAAATTCAATTTAACCATCTTTTTGTGGTATTAAATCTTTCTGATTCCCTTGATTATTTTCAACTGTTCTTCTACTAAAGATTCATTATGCTTTAAAATATTGGTGTCATAATGCTCAAATCACTTTCTTTTGAATGATCCAACATGTATTGTATGACATAATTTTATAATTGTTAACATAAGGTATTTCTGACAGAAGTGTTGATGACATGCATTATTTTACAAACTTTAGGGAAAATGCTTGAAATATCAGTGTACTTTTGTTTACTTACCATAAAGCCCTATGATAAAGACTTTGTTCAGTATTGAAAATAAGAAATTACAAAGGCATAGAGTTTCTATGGTGCCTTTGATGTGGGCACTGTAATAGTGGGTCTTTTATGACAATCAGAGAAAGAAACAAGATATCAAAAGTTGAAATTGTTCTGTGAAACTCTGAGGAAATAGAGAAAAGCAGTTTGCATTTAAAACTTGTATGACCTGGTCTTTTGATTCAGTGTTTAATTTCAATGTAAAATAAAATATTTGGATTATCATTGCACTAACATTCTTTGGAGATTTGAATTTGCTCATGTTTGGGGCTCAATCATTGTTAGCACTAATTATTTTGAAAGTTAATCAGTAATTTAAGAACTGCTGAAATATTCATAAAAAGTTTCAAATTTCTTTTATGTACTATTAAAATTTTAAATGTCTTATCATTGGCATATAAACACACAAGAGACAAAAAGAAATGAATCACTAAATTTATTGGATGTTTCAGATCCTGAAGTTCTTTTATATTTCTGTGTCCTGTTCGTGAGTTAATAGATATTAATAAACTGAATATCATCATCTCTTACACATTTGAATTAACATGGAAATAGTCTATGTTGAGAAAGCCCTTCTTTGTGGTGCTATAGCAAATTTAGCTCTCTAATTGGCTTTCTTCGAGTGTGTCTGGACATCCCTCCTTTTTTTCCCGTTAAGTTCACACTAGCATTGACCTTTTCTTCATAAAAAGGAAAATTTATTCTCATTAAATTTAATTGTGTAGTTAATGTTTTCATTGAGGTGCCTCTGAAGCTGCTCTCTGACATTTCTCTGATCGCTTAAGGTTCTGCACTTGTGGAAAAATGTCAACCCATCCAAACACCCAATTCTCCTTTTTAAATGTCGGAGACTCCTACTGCCTCTTGATAGTCTACTGGACCTGTTTCACAGACCTGCAATGGTACTTTCCCAGGAAGCCTGTTTCAAAGATATCTTTGTTTTATGTTATACTTGCTTGTACTAAGGTCAAATATGTGATCATATTTATCAGTGGCATCAAAATGTCACAGCTATTGCTTTTTCAAAAATAAAACATTTGCGAAATTGGTACACTTAAACTTTAAACAACAAAACAAAATAAAACAAAACAAAATGAAACAGTAACAACAAAACAAAACAAAAAACAAAGGAGAATGAAAAAAACCCAACCTGATGTCTTTATAGCAAGTGCCTGGCAGTTTGGTTCTTACCCACTTTATGAATCTTCCTTTCACAATTGGAATTAACCCCTTGAAAAACATGGATGGTGGCTACAATTCTCTTGTGCTTGAGGCAACTGGGTTTTTAGGCATTAATTAAGAATTAACCATGAAGAAATGATCAAGATAGTTTTGACAGCTGTTGATAATCCTTGCTTCTACCACTGTGTACCTTTCAACACCTGTAGTGTTTCAAGCTGAGTGTGTTGTGTTATTCACCTTCAGCGTCCATTTTCCTGATTTTGAGAATAGTGATCTACTGAGCAACAAAACTTGATCCTTGGAATAGTTTGAAAGATTACACAAAGGAGAAAGAAAATCTCCATCCTTTAATTCTTCTGACTTCGGCCAGTTTGTTGTAAAATCTAAAACTAGACTTAGTAACATTTGGGATGATGGGACCAGAGTGTCTTTGAACAATACTGTATTAGAAAGGATTTCCTAAATAGTGAATCTCTGTTGTCTTTGTTTTCTCTCAGACAAGTTGATATGACTTCCTAAGTAATAGCAAACACTTACATGCTGTTTAAATTTACTTTCTAATACAATATTTTGTGCTATTTTCTTGAAATCATAAGTGGTATATATTGTATGTGTGTGTGTGGCAAATGTATTTCTTTTAAAGATAAGATATAGTTTCTCTTGACCTGAATTTTTATTCAAGATTTATCCATAGTATTCCTTTGTAAATAAGCACAAATACAATTAGTTTAGACTTCCTTAATCTGTACATGGTTAAAAACACTTATAAATCATTATTTTGTAGAATTTAGTGATACTAAAGAATATATTATAGTTGATTACCAGTACAGAAAAAAGCTATTCACCAGTACTCACCTATGAAGTGTTATGATATCACATTTATATTACAAATAAAATAAACATATATGAATATTAATTGAACAATTCTAAAATTATTTATATTTAAAAGTCTTAAATGCATATAAAAGTAGGAATTATCTTTAAGAAGATGATATTTTATTGTATACGTAAAATATAAGGAAACTGGCTTATACAGCAAGGCCATTCAGCTATTTAATAAAAGTT
This sequence comes from Hydrochoerus hydrochaeris, assembly GCA_004027455.1. Lineage (NCBI taxonomy): Eukaryota > Metazoa > Chordata > Mammalia > Rodentia > Hydrochaeridae > Hydrochoerus > Hydrochoerus hydrochaeris. The sequence continues at coordinate 656,907 of PVLA01000049.1, forward strand.
GACATTATAATTAATTGTGTAACATCATACTTACGTTTCAAAATAATTAGCTAAATTTGGTCACAGTGTGTACAGTATCTGTATCCTTATAGTTACTATTCCAAGGCTGCTTGAGTTTAAACTTTAAAAATTGGATCACAATATGATTCTTTTTAAATTATTACAAAATCATTCAAAATATAAACTATTTATTAGTGGGATCTAGTGAATAAATATCAAATGTTATTTTGATATCAACATTAATATTTAAATCACGCTAAAACTCTACCATAAAATATTATATTTGTGTTTTCAGACACTTAATATACATATAACAAGGCATTAATGTATATAAAATATATGTTTAATTCATAAATATAAATATACATACAATAAGAAATTAATACATATGAATATATGAATATTATTATACCTGTGTATTTCATATATATTAATATACATATATTAAGGAATTAATATATTTGCAATTACATATAATTCATGGAAGCATGAGGCAGAATTTTATTCTATAATTTTACCTGAACCAATATTTTGACATATTCACACCTCAGTAGAATCTCCCATCTCATTGCCATTATTTTTTATAGTCAGTTCTCCTAGCTGCACTCAAATATTTACTTAATGATGCTTTAAATGAATTTTCACAATGTCCAGTAAAGGAACACCACATGCTCAAAACATCTTTGGGTCCCACGGTTGCCGTGGTAATGAATCGCATGTCTACCCTCCATTCCAGTTCCAAGCCAGTAGTAACTTAGAGGAGTGATAAATTACTTACTTCCTTAGGTGGCCCACAATAATTTATTTCTATAATTATTGTTATAATCCAACCATGTTTTCTGTATTACAGAGTCACATTTATTTTTTGAAATATTTGTTTAGTGTAAGAACAAAAGTTGAACTATTTACACGTGAACATCAAATACTAATTCCCATATTCTTAAAAGTATTAGCAGATTTAATTAATGGATGCTAAAAAAATTTCTAAAGAAGCATTTAGATAAATGCACTTCTCTCAAAATTAGCATCAGCAACTTGATTGAATGTTATACCATTGTGGAAAAGAATATTTAAAATTATAAAATTTATTTCCTACAAAACAGGAAGTCATATTGATTAGGTTTCAAAATATCTTAGGAAAATACACTGCATCCCAAGGCTGTCTAGCCACAACACTGAAAAATAGCTAAGTGTATGTACATCTGTATATGTAACATACAGCCATACAGATGAAAGCATTGACATAATACAAGACATTAATTTTATTGAGTGTGAAGGAAATAGGCATCTTCACATATTACTGGAATAACCATTGTCATATAAGAATAAATTTTCATACTTCAGGATACCAATTTGCCATTAAATGACTAATTTAAAATACTCATTTCATCAACTCATTCATTTATAAATTAAGGCATGTGTTGATTCATTATATTCATAAAATTCTCATCAATCATTTTATAGTAAATTGTCTTTGCATTTATCTTCTATTAATATCTAGACTTTCATTTTTAAAGAGATTGGTCAAGCAAATCTAAGTTTATTAAATTTACTGTTGCAAAGAAAAAACTTCACTGAGTCTCCCTTATATTTCAAAATCAGAAATCCTCTTTTAAGGATATTTTAGAGATTTAGAGTCTGGAGACAAGTTGGCATTGAGAAGACACTAACAGATAACAACTTTAGGTTAGTGGGAGCTTTGAGGCAAAGGCCTTAATCCAAATTCTGATAAGCATTAGCTTTTCTAAATATATTCTTTGGAATGGTCATGGCTCACTTATCCTGAAGTTATTAGACAAGAAGAAGTGTTAAAGTCAAAGTTAAAAATGACTATTTGACCAATAATCTTAAATATGTGAATTAACCTAAGAAACTAATTTCACCCTCAGCACAAAAGCCTATAGATATAGGTAGTTAAAAGTATTTACACATCAAGTTAAGCTTCAATGTAATTACACATAAAATTAATTAGGTTTTTAATTACAACTGAGTTCAGTGACTTTTATTTTTAAACTACACACATATAAAGATTTACTAACATGATTTAACATTGATATTAAACATGAAATGAGTAAAGATCTAGAAATTCAATATCTGGTACTATTTAGAGGTTTTGATTTGTAGCATTTTTAAAAATAGCGGGAACAAAGATTTTTAAAAATGATATTCATTATGACAAATTTACTTAATTTAACCCAGTTTAATATTTTTTGTAATAATGTGTGGTAATGTTTACTTACCATAGAATTAACACATATAGTGTTTTATAGATTTAAACTCTGAAAAGTTTAACTGAATTCTTCTTTCTAATGAAGTATTCAGTGTATATTTTATTGTGGTGAATTCAATGAAAATAACATAAATACATATAGCTAATAAGATTCTAATACTTTCAGGGACATTTATTTACAAAACATTGAAAAACTAAACTGTTTTAAAACACATCGGTAGTCTATTCATACTGCAGACATTATGATCAAGTGCAGTGTCCCTGCTCCACCTGAGTTTGTACTTTTTTCCCTTTTTTTGTAACAGTCGAAGTCATTACACTGCTCAGACTGGACTTTCCCTTGTGATCCTCTTTTCTCAGCATCCCAGGGTGCTAGGATTACTCATATAGGGCACCATGCCCTACCTGAGGTGCTGCTTTCTGAAATTTCATTAACTCATATTTTCAGTTACCTGTGAACAGCATAATCCAAAATTAGTAAAACAGAAAATTCTAATTTTTTTTTTTTAAATTCAGTTTCATGACGTTCTGTGCAGTCTGACAGAATCTTTTGAATTAGCATTGTGTCACATCCAGGTCATGAACCCTTGCTTTGCCAACACTGTCCATAGTGTATTATTTACTAGTTACTTGCTCTCTCAGCAACTAGCTCAGTTATAGGACTGTTTTGGTTCATAATATTTGGATTTATAATATACTTACTGCATGTAATAACATCCTGAAAAATAGTGTTTCCACCAATATTCAGTTCCAAGGGTAAAACAACCCACAAAAAACAGTACACACAACTTTGAGGAAACGGTCATTTTGGAACATGATTTTGGTCCATGGGCAACTGGTTCCAAACCAGATATAGGATGACAAAGGAAGTGGTGGTCTAACCATATCAACAAGGAGGCCGAAACAGAAGGGAGTATTTGAGGACAAGAAAATGTGCTTTTGGGTCACAGTTCTATGAACCACCTCCTGCCATGCCCCATCGGCTAACGGCACATTCAACTACTGAACTGATCAGTGCCTATGACAATTTTAGAAATAATGTTCTGCCCTTAGTACCTGTAACATTTTAGAAATAATGTTCTGCCCTTAGTACCTGTAACACACACATCCAGTTCATTATGCAAAATACATTTAGTTCATTTCTAGGAGTCACCACAGTTTTACATCTTTCAGGTTTGCTGAAAAGTGTGACGTTTTCTCTGCAACTCCAGATAAACTCTTAGCTATGAGCAACAACAACAAAAAAAGACATTTCCAATAGACGGGGGCATAGGTTAATTATTCTCATTCAAAAATACAGAATAGGGGGATAAAAAGGAATAAGACAAAAGCAAGGCTGAGATACAATTGGGCAAATATTAAATATTGTAGTTCAGTGTCCAACAACGGGTCTGAACTGTGTCAGGTTGTAGACTCCACCCATAGGATGTTGTTGACTTTGCCCTTTATGACCTTTCTTTGGGTGTCTCTGCTTACTGCAGTACCTTTTCTCAGCAACCATTCCCTGCCCTTGGCATCTCCAACTTTCTGAGTCTTTAACTGAAATTTCTGGTTCAGTCTCATAATGTCACTCATTGCCCTTTCTGGGACAAATTATCTGCAGTTGCAGCCTTCTTTTGAAATTTGAATGCAAGCCTCCCTGACCCACAACTCTTGCATTCTGCATGACCTAGATTTCTGCATTTGGTTTCCAGTGAGGTCAAACTCTCTAGCTCATAGATGGAAATTTCTGGTTGCATTCCACATTCTGGAAGAGCAAGTTCTCTCCAGAGCTACACTTTAAAGGACATAGGTCAGCACTTTCCTAGCTCAAAGCAGCAGAAAGGTAAGTGCAAGCTCATCCCATGCAAATAAATGACTTAGCTAGTGCCTGTCTAAAAAATAAAAATTAAAGATTAACAATTTTTAAAGTAAAAATTAAAAACAAACAGCTCACTAAGTGGCTAGAGATGAAAATCAGTGTGAAGGCCCTCAGTAGACTCCCCAGTACCACCAAAGCATTTGATCCACTATATTCACATATGTGCTAAGGTAAAATTTGAAGACATAAACATATTTGATTCAGAGCATATATTTTGTGATGTGTAAATAGTCTTTCCTAGTTTCATTTTCTGAGCACTATTTGATGAAACATATGCATTTAAGGGGAAGGAGAAAGTGAGCAGAAAACATGTCCTTTATTTTTTAAATAGCATTTTAAATTCGTTGTGTAATTTAGACAAAAAAGAAATGAGCAAAAATCAGAGCTTTGCCAATTTCAAACAAGGCTTGCAACAACTGGGGTCATTATTATGTCCTTGATCTGTCTCCTAGAGATCCTCCCTTTGTTTATGGCAGCTCAGCCATGCTGGTGTTTATTCAGTTGAGTATAATGTGAGTATGCTTTTCTCTTCCTCTCCATTTTTGACATTTGCTCTTGTTTCAAATTTCTGAATGGATTAATCTCTTCATTCTCTTTAAGCTTTTTTTTTTTTTCATACATCACGTTCCGTGAGAGGCTACTGTGACTGATCTGTCACCCACCCTCTAGTCCCACCTGCAGTTCCTTTGGACCTTCTTCTTTTATTCAGAACAATGTGTCATTGTCTAACACAATAAAACATGCAATTTACTTGTGATAGCAAGTTTATTGCCTTTATCTGTCTCCCTGGTTTTCCCTCCATACATACCCAGCACAGTGCCACATAAGGATGAAGATAACTGTTTATTCTCCATATAGCAACTCCAAGGTTGTAGCAAGCACAAATTTACCTTCATTAAATGAAGTACAGGTGGAATTTTTCATATGCCACTCAAATGTAAGTGTAAAGATTATTTTCATTATTCATTTGTTGGTTCCTGCAATCTTTTATTTTGAAATAATTCCCAGTTTTGCCTCATTGTCATAACTAATATTAGATGTACCACTGTAATTTTTGTCAAATGTAATTCAGAATTAATATATGTGTAATTGCATGTGTAAATGAATTAAATAGTCTGAACTTAAAAATTCTTTGTTTTTCCTTTTTGGCATATTACTTGATTGGTAGAATTATTTTACTAGTTTTTTTTTTTTTCTGATAAAAGTGTCATGAACCATTTATCTCCCAGGCAGTTTCTTAGTTGAAAGACAGTATAGTGAGGTCTAAAGTTTGGGGTTCCCATACTTTACAAGGCATCATGAATATCATGGCACTGCACTGGTGGACTGTTTCCCATTCATCACTTCCTTTTCCCATCTGCCCAGTGTCCTTGCATTTTCCACAAAAATCACTAAGAGGGTAATGATAAGTTTTGGTTGTTGACTGGTTTACATTATTGTTTCTTAGTACATGATGTACTCTTTCTATATTTGTATTTATTTCAGATCATTTTTTTACATGAATTTGTGTGTTGCTGTTCATTTATTTTCTCATTTCAAGATATTGCACTAGAAGTCCTTAATACTCATGTTAAATATTTATCACCTTGTTAAAAACTGATTTATTGCCTTTCTAATATATAAATTTATACTTTGTGACCTAAGTTATATTCAACTTAAACTTTTCAGATGCATTAATTGTTATATTATGTATGTCATTCTTACCATGCTTTTCTTTTAGGCTGTAATTATTTTGTGAATTCTGCAAATTTAAATCTTATTTATCTCACGTTCTCTTCTTTTTTATTACTTTTACCTTTTCAGATCTATTTTCTTTAAAAAAAAAGTACACTTAGTGATAAAATGCATACTTAGTGGCTTAGTGGTAAAATGCATACTTAGCATATGCAAAGGTCAGGTACAAAAAAAAAAAAAAGGTACAAATCGTTTGTGCCAGTGGTATCTTTCTGATGACTGTAAAAAAAATATTAGAATAGATTCCTTCTTGTTTCCTGGGTAATTTTCTCCTTCATGGTACTTCTTGTTATTTCTGTGGGTGCAAATTATGACCAGATGGTTCTTCATCATAAACAGGCAAAAGCCAGAGGCAGAAATGGAAACAATGATCGCTTGGAGTCTTTACCTTCAGTGAAGATTTGTTATTGAGCAACTTTTCAGTCCGGTAGCACTGTCACTTTGTCTGTAAAGCAGACATGGCGCTTATCACGATTTAGGTATATTTGTTAGGCTTTGTCCCCTGCCGCTCTGCTCCCCTACTTCCTTCTTTTCATCAGCGACATTTGTTGCCTCCAGTGATAAATGAACACAGTGCAAAGGAGTCTACAATTAATAAAATCATTTCAAATTTCAAATAGTCAAGAAAATGGCAATATTATAACTACAAGACTGTTGCCTCAAATATTTATGTCCAATTGATATTCCTTTTTTTTTTCCCCCGATTTTGAGTAAAGCAGCCCGAAACAAAATCCTTAACCCCAGAAGCACCCTAGTCCGGTGACCTCGCTGACCCCCGAAGGATCACTGACCCCTACACCAGGGCATGGGAATGAGTTCGCACAGCATCACGGTTTCTCTCCTGCTGCACCTCTTGGCTGTTCTTTCGCAGTTTAGTTTTCCATAGAGTCATTTTCCCTCCTCTGAAGACACGCATTCTCCTGGACTGCATTGCTCTCAAGGAAATAGCCACTGAAAGAGCTGTGAAAACTTGGACCTTGCTTTCTTGGGCACAGGCCTTGCATCCGGGCTTGTACAGACCCTCTGCACACTGCCAAGCTCCGGAACTACGCTGCCTGGCTGTTGATCAGCGGGCTCCCTGCCTTGAAGGCGGACTCCCTTGCTGCAACAAAGCCTGAATAAAGTAGCCTCTGCTTGTTCTCAGTGAAGAGCACGCTGCCTCGGTCCGCAGATAGAATCAGGGAGGGTGATGCCAAAGCCAAATCTACCCCAAATATTTCATACGGATTCTTGAGATTGAAGTAATTCCCTAAGTACATGCCCTAAACAGTCCCGAGTTCCTTACTGCCTACTTCAGTCTTTTTACAATTTGTTTGATCACGGGCTGGTTTAACTTCTTAAGGGGAGCTGTATAAACAAACGTCTTGTTCAAATTTAGTCTCCTAAATAAAGAAAACATTCTCAGCAGTGAACAGAAAAATAATAATTGAGGTACATGTATGCTATCAAAATATTTCCTCAGAGAGATTTCAAAGAAAACTGAGGGATCTAGAGACAATGTATTTTAAATGTAATTTAATATTTAAATATTCTGAAATGAATACAAAGTATAATTGATACAACTCTAGGCATTCACGTATTTTATATATCTGAACACTTGTCTTCCTCTGGTTACGACACATACGTATTCCTTAGCATTTTATCAGGACAACCTTTCTTGTCAAATCGAAAGGCAAAGTTATTTCCACACAAACCTAAAAATAGAACTTTACCAGTGATATTCCATATGTAACATTTGAGGTGTCAAGAAGTAGAACTCTATATATTTTAAGGTATACCTTTGTTTCTTATATACTCTTGGAATCTTTGAACTATTTATCTAGTAGAACTTTGGAGAATATAACACATTTGAATTGAAAGCTCTGTTAATAAATAGTAGGCTACTAAAACCACTTCAGGTTCTAAATGCTAAAATTATTCGTAGTCAGTTTTCAATGATCTTGTTTAAAGAAGGCACGGTGACACTAAAGAACAAAGAACTCTAAGGAAATAATCACACGAAGTAAATTTACATAAAGTTTGTCACTGTGTGACGTGTTGCATTACATTGTATCATACTTTTTTGAGAACAATTAATGATGAATTCATACCTCAAGGAGATGACCTAAGGCTCTCTGAATTCAGAGATAATTTATTAAAAATATGAGATAAGTCTATTCAGCTTTTAATATATTGTAGAGAGATTTCCAACCTGGGAACAGGAACAAAATAAATTACAATTAATATATGATTAATTCAGAAGAAATTATAAGGTATAAGGAAAATAATGAATATTTTGGCAACTAGATTCTGGTTAAGGAAGACTGAAGGCTGAATGGTTACAGAGAAGAATCCTTCTGATGGTTAATGTTATGGGTCATCTTAACTGGACAGTAGTGAATGTATATTTAGTCACATACTGTTCTGCCTATCTGTGAGAGTGTCCTTGGATAAGATTTACATTTAAGCCATTGGACTTTGAACCAATTTTTCTCCATAATATGTGTGATTTTGGGCCAATCAGCTGAAAGTTTAAGTGACAGAAGTGAATGAACTCTCCAGAACAAGAGGAAATTCTTCAGCAAATCGTTTTGGAATGTGCAACATCAGTTTGCTTCTGAGTCTCCAGCTTGAAAACTTTTAAACATGAATTCTAAGTTGATTCTGTTTTGGGTCTCTGACTGGTCAGTCTATCTTGCTGATTTTGGACATGCAGCCTACCCTAATTAATGTTAACTAATCATTTAAATATGTTTTCATATACCCTGAATCCTGTTTCTTTGTTATTTCAAAGGGTTCATTTTGTTTTCTGGAGAATCTAACACTCTTTTCTTGTAATTTTCCTACCTGAAATTTCAATATTGTTAAACTTATGATGTTACTAGAGAGTTTCCTAGTTTTCTTGCAGAAATATCTGTTGGAAGTTCAAATCTAGTCCTGTTCAACCACTATGGAAATCTGTGTGGATATTCTTCAAAAAACTAAAACCAGATTTTATCTGACCAAGAAAAAAGACAGGTCAACAGAAAAAAAGATATATATAATTATCATAAGGGAAATTTTTTCAGGCGTATTTGTGAATATTCATATTGTAGAATTCTAATTTGAATGAAGTATTAAAGCTGTGTATGCCTTCAGTCTGAATTAAAATTGTATACATGTTTAAATTTACAAATAGTTGTGCCATGGAAGTAAACTAAATATTGTTTTGAAGTACTCATGTCATTTTGTGAGATATACTTAATTTCTATGGCTAAAATACAAACAAGGTACCATTATTTTGAATCTCATGTTACCTGAATTATTCTTAGAGGGAAGATGGTTATGAGAAAACCTGGAATTCACAGAATATTTGATAAGTATAAAGTATTAAGTCATGTATTTTTCATGTTTTCATTTATTACTTACAGGAAGTAGCAGGGCTATGGAAAACTGTATCATAAAGAAGAAAAGAATAGTTTCCAAAAGTTCAGGAAGACACAACCACAGATTGGAAAACTGACTTTAAGTCCCAACCTGTTAATCACTATATGAACTAACAATTCCAACAAAGCATCTTGGCCATGATAATCTTACAGGTTTAATAATTTTACTAATCTTAAAAGAATATTTTGTAATTATAGTTAAAACTTAATCTTACTAAATGTAATGAACCTATGTCTATGCCACATTTATTATTTCTTTTTTAGTCACTTACTGCTGAAAAATTCCTCAGAAGAGTTTTGATATATTTTGTTCTTTTTTTTTCTTTTTTCTCTTTCTTTTTCTTTCTTTCTCTTTGATTTATTATTATTTATTTAATTTTGGTACTGGTAAAGGAAACCAAAGCCTTCACATTCATCTGCATTACAGTCCTTTTTCATCTTTTACTCGGAAACAGCCTTTCTAAGATGCTAACTTGCCCAGCTGAGCTCAAGCTTACCATCCTTCTTCTTGGCAACTTAGAGGATCGGGATTTCAGATGAGAGAGAGCAACATCCCCTGATGAAATTTGCATTTTCAAAATACAAGTTTATAACTTTCTGTACCAAAGTTCCGTGACACTACTGAGGCAGACATACAGTTAGAGAAGCAGACCTGAGCATTTCTTTCATTTTATCAGTCTCTGCATCTTAGAATCTCTCAGGTTATTACTTATCAAAAAAAAAAAATAAAGATAAAACTAGTTATCACTCAGGACTTCAATTTTTAGACTTTACATATCATAATCATTGCCAAAAATTATAGGCTTTTGGTTACATAAAATGGTCTGAGAGTTTAGATATGTAAGAAGTTCAAACTTTTACATCACAAACAATCAACTATTCCTTGGAATTTAGCAGATATATTTTTTGTTCACTATGAAACTACTCAGTACCCACTACTGGCTGTATTTTGGGGCCAAATTAAAATTTATAATCATCATTTAGATACTTTTTCAAAGCAAAGTACATTAATAACCTCTGGAATCATTTCTTTCAATCAAGGGTGGGTGCACAATACAGATTTGCTGAGGGAGTCACGGAGGGGACATGTTTTCTATGACATACTCACATCTTCAGGAAAACAAATTTGGGACACCAAAAAGTAACAGTGAATTACACTGTTACCTAGGAATGTAGCTCACAGAGGACTTACCTAGCACATGTGTATCCCTAGGCTAACTCACTAGCAGCACAAAAAAATAAATAAATAAATTTGAAACTAAATTGTATGGCAAGTGATACCTAGAGAAGCAAAAAGGTTTCAGGAAGTTTTCTGTGTTTGTGTCATAGAAGCATAAAAACAACTTTCCACATTAACTCAATTAATTCAATCCTCAAATACAAGCTGATTCTCATTTTACCACACATGGGATATAAGGAGTCCATATCCTAAAGATATATTCGCCACTCAAAACATAATGTTAGGCTATAGTGTTTGAAAAATAACACAACATTAACATTACCACACTAAAATTAAAACATGTTCTTTGTTATGTCATTTTGGTCCAAAGTTTCAATACAAGAGTATTTCTTTGAGAAAAAAATTTTTTTAAATTGAAATCTTCCACCTTACCCTGATGAGTTAGGGTTACATCATTGTGATGTCTATTCAGAAAATAGAATGACTAGTTTTATCAGTTCCTCAAGTAATTGAGTCAATTTTAATTTTTTAAGAAATTATACATATATATCAATATATGCATATATTTGTGTATACATGTGTGAAATATAGATTTCATGTCTCTGCATAACATGTCAAGACAATGGCAAAGAGCACCAAGCCACTGAGTTCTAACTCTAACATAGAGATAGTTTTGTTGATTGTGGAGGGGAATAGTTTTAATGGTGAAAAACCATCTAAAGTTTGCCATACAACATTTTCTCTAAATTTTGAGGGCTCCCATTGTGAAGTAAAATTCAAGGGCTCTGAATTCCCCACATGTTTCATCATGCTCTACTCAGGGAGACTGACTCTCCTCAGGGTCTTGAAAGGGTACATGAAAACCTTCCCAGTGCTCCTTCCAGAGAAAAGGCATTTTAACACAAAGGAGCTATCATGTTAAGTCTATATAAAGCTCATGGATGTATAATTAGAAATTGAAAAATTATAAATCATGCATATGTATTTAAAAATGCAAGTAAAGTGTTTCCTATGGATTTCAGACATTTAGAATTCCATTAATATATATTGCAGCTGTAGGATATGCCTTTTGAAATTGCACTAACATGTTGAAATTTGAAAAGGATAAAAATAATCCCTTTTTTCAGAAGCAAAATATATGACATTTTCAGAAGTAAAAGGTACAAAGAAAGAAATGGCATCTGTAGAAATGACAGAGCCGACAGCCAATCAGCCCCTGAGAGATGGGCCACTGCTGAAGGCCACTGCTGAAGGCGACTCAGAACTGAAGGCTGAGGACTCCCGCAACAGCCTGGGGAGACTTCTTGGGCTCTCTCTCTTCTGTTCAGATTTGACAGTAAAATCTTGAATTGAGCTTGGAAAAAAAATTTCTGAAAATTAAATATAGTATATTCATCTTCACAGTGTTAAAATCTGGGATATTTTCATGGTGTTGCAGAGATATTTAAAATAATGTGCAATACTTAATAACACTGTGCCTCAGAGATGGACAATTCATAATTTTATGGTTTTGACATTATGCAAGGCTAAGTTAATACAGTTAATTCAATTTTTTTTTATTGGTACTGAGTGCGGAACCCAGGATGTTTGTAATTAGCTACATCCCAGCTATTTGTTTGTTTGTTTGTTTGTTTGTTTTATTCTAAGGCACATTCTTGTTTGGGTTAACTGTCTCAAAGCTGTCATTCTCATTGTAAAACTACTGAGAGCGCTGGGATTTGAGCTTATTTTCAAGTTAACTTTAGGGAATGTGTTACCTTTTTCATATTTTGAAGTAAAATGAAATTATGATGTAAATTTACTATCTAGTGAGAGAACACAGTGACCTTCTAAATTCCAAGCTCAGATATGTAACGAACCCGTTTAGTTATAAATGAAAATATGTATGTATACATCTTTGTGTGTACTTGCACTCACATATTTCGGCATTCATCTCATGAATCAGTAAATTTCTTTTAGTTATATGTTATTCTTCTAGGTCTATAATGTATATTTTTCCCTGACAAAAAGTAATCTTATATCCTGTACAGAAATACATAGAAAGTACTAGTATGAATCAAGACCAGTGTAGGGAGCAATAAACTGTCAGTTTTTCATTTATGATACAAACGGATCACTATTTTTTTTGAGACAGGATCTTACTCTGTGTTTCAAGCTGGCCTTGAATTAATTATGTATCTCAGTCTGTCCTTGAACTTTGGCATTCTTCCTGCCTCAGCCTCCCAAGTGTTTGGAGTTCAGGTATGAGCCAGAAAACTCAGCCTGAACGGATTATTAAGTATGGGATTAGGTGCATCAGAGTCACACTGAGTGATAGCGGACAGCAAGCGGGACACTTCTTTCCAGGTCCTACCACCACTAGGAAAATCCAGACCGCGCAGTCAGTGTTCCCATCACAGTACAAACCAGAGGGACACGATTCCCACTCAGAATGTCCCTGTGCTCTGAAGCCTGACCTTCGTGACCAGTACCCCAAGAACATTCACTACTCTCTGCCTTCCTTTGGAATTTTTTCTGTTTCTGTGTCTCAGTGACAAGAATGCTCCTTGTCCTCGATGTAATTAACAAAATGTAGGTACTAATACTGTTCAGTGCCTACGTCCCTTAGATGAAAAATAGCAACATTAAAAAAGGAAATGTGACCAACATGTAGTAGATAGCATCTAGTACAATCCACCTCTTTATCGCTTAATGACAGTGCACACAGCTTTTATATATGTGTATCTGGAAGTGGAAAAAATAGGAAAACAACACGATCCCCATTTTTCTGGACAGTCTTAAACTTATTAATGAAAACCTGCTAATCCTTTGTCAAAGAGAGAGTCTCAGATTCAATCAGAAGCCTGATCCTGAATAATAAAGTTGATCATTAGCAGCAAATGTGGATAAAATAATGCAAAATGGGGCAGTAAAATGAATACAGTAAAAATACGCATTATTTTATTATTGTTTGTATTTTAAAAAGAAAAAAAGCAATGACACAGAATTTCAAAGCAAGATAGTAGGAGAGTAGCAAAGTTTAATATGTGTGTATTGTTGTCTTTAAAACAGTTGCTTATATTATAAGATATGAGCATGGAAAATTTGATCTAACAAAGTAGGTACCAAACTTTCTTTTCAATGGACCACTAGAAAGTAGCAGTAAATTAACTATAATATATATATATATATATATATTTTTCTTTTTCCCTTCTTTCTTTTCTCCTTTCCCCACCCTAATTTCTCTTTCCTTTTGAAGACTTTCTTCTCATTTCACAAAACATATTATATATTTTGGATCTTATTTGCTCTTTCAACTTCTTAGGGAGACAACATGATGTTTATACATGTAAGTCTAATTTATTTCAGTTATAAGTATGGCTTCAAGTTGCATGCAGTTACCTATAAAAGTCTCCAGTTTATCATTCTTTATATTGAGTAGTACAGTATTATATAAAAATAGCACAACTTCGGCCAGGGATTTAGCTCAGTGGCATAAATGCCTGCTTGCCAAGCACGGGATCCTGCATCAAAGTTTTCATTTGTTCCTAAGTTGATGGGTATTTGGGTTGTTTTCAAGATTTAGCTATTGAAACTGTGTTGCCATAAACATATGTGAACATATATTGTTGTGCTATGATGTTCTTAATTATTCTGGGAATAAAATCAGAAGGCAAATAGCTGGGTGGAATAGGACTTTTAATTGTAATTTTTTAAAGAATTTCCATACTGATTTCCACAGTGGTTGCACCAGTCTACACCCCCACAAAAAAGTAGAGAATTGTTCCTTTTCCCCCACAGCCTCACCAGCATTTGTTATTGGTTAATTTCTTTTTAAGTTGAAATGAAAACTCAGCATTGTTTTAAATTGTATTTCTCTAAGACCAATGATGTTGAACATTTTTTATTTGCTATTTTTATTTCTTCATGTAAGAATTTTGTATTAATCTCAGATACCCATTTTTAGATTTAGTCTTTGAATTTTGGGGGTCTGCCTTTATTTTCAATACTTAATATGTTCTACAAAGAAGTCCTTTCTCAGAGGGACAGTTGACTAAAACCTTTCACCACTTTATGGGTTCACTTTTCACTCTGTTGGTGACTTCTTGTGTTGAGCAACCATTTTTAATAAGATGAAATCACAGTTATTGATTCTTTGAAGTATTTCCCATGTAGTTTGGGTTTTGTTCGTGAAGGCTCTGCCTCCACCTATATCTTCAATATTTCTAACTACTTTTTCTTCCAGTAGATTGTATTTCTCTTTTAATACTTACATCTTTGAGCCGTTTTGACTTTAGTGTGATAGAAACATGTTTAGAATTAGTTTCACATTGTGGAAAGACAGTTTTTGCAGCACAATTTATTAAAGAGGCTATTTTTCTTCCAATATTTGGTTCTTTTGTCAAAGACAAGGTGGCTGAGTGTATTTGAATTGTGTCTTCATGTTCTACTTTGTTCATATGATCTGCAAACTTGTTTATTTTATCTTTATTGCCAGTACCATCCTTATTTTATAACACTAGTTTTGCATTATAATTTCAAGTCACAAATTCTGATGCCTCTTGCCTTACCTTTGTTGCCCAGTATTGCCTTTGCTATTCTAGGTCTCTACTTTTTCCAAATGAGTTTTAAGAATGTTTTCTCTAATTCCTTTAGGTATGCTAATGGTATTTTGATTGGGATTGTATTAAATCTGTGTAACACTTTTGGGAGTGTGGCCATTTTCCCTATGTTGTTTTTTTCTATCTATAAGAAAGGGATACTTTCAGTTTTCTGATATTCTCTTCAAACTCCTTTTCAAGTGTACTGTAATTTTCAATGTATAGATCTTTTACTTCCTTTGTTAGATTGGTTCCTAAGTATTTCATTTTTGGAGGTGCTTTGTGAATTGTATGCCTTTCCTAATTTCTCTCTTAATGTGTTTTTTTGTTTGTTTGTTTGTATACATGAATGGTATTGATTTTTGAGTTTTGATTTTGTATCCAGCTATGCTGCTGAATTTACTTATTAATTATAGAAGTTTTTTGGTGGAGTTTCGGGGTCTTCTTTGTAAAGTATTATATCATCTACAAATAATTTTAATTTAACTTCTTCCTTTTCAATCCTTATTCCTTTTATTTCTCTTTATTGACCAGTTGTTCTGGCTAATATTTCCAGAATTGTATTGATAAGGAATGGTGGTAGTGGGTATCCTTGTTGTTCCTAATTTTAGACTGAAAACTTTCAGTTGTTTGTCCATTTAGTATAATGTTGGCTGTTGCTTTGTCATAGATAGCTTTTATCGAATTGCAGTAAACACCGTCTACTCCAATTGCCTGTAGGGTTTTTGTAATGAATAGGCATTGGAATTTATCAAAAGCTTTTTCTGCGTTTGTTGAGATGATCATATGATTTTTGTCTTGCCTTTGCTGAAATTTTGTACTACATTTATTGATCCATCCTTATGTTCCTGGGAAGATTCTCAGTTGATCATGGTGTATAAGCTTGATGATTTGTTACATTCTGTTTACTATTATCTTATTGAGGATTTTTGCATCTATGTTACTTAGGGAGATTGGCCTATAGTTGCCTATCTTGGTTGACTCATTCACTGAATTTGGAATTAGGGTAATTCTTGCTTCCCAAAATGTGTTGGGCAATACTGCATTACTTTCAATTTCATTAAATAGTTCAAGGAGTATTAGCATTATATCTTCTCTATATTTCTCATAGAATTCAGCAGTGAATCCATCAGGGCATGGACATTTTTGTTGTTAAGTTTTTAATTATATTTTCAATCTTATTAACTGATATTGGGTATTCCAAATTTTTATATCCTATTAATGCTGCTTTGATAATTAAACATGTCTGGGATTCTGTCCATTTCTTCTGTGTTTTCAATCCTATGTAGGCAAGTAAATATTTTTGAAGTAGATATTTATGATCTGAATATTTATGGGATCTGTAGTGATTTTACCCTTTTCATTTCTTGATGCTTGAATTTGAGTCTTTTCTTTCCTTTTTCTCATATGTTGGGCTAAGGTTTTAACCATTGTATTTTTTTTCAAAGAACAGATTCTCTGATTCATTAATTCTTTGTAATGTTTTATTTTCAATTGTGTTTATTGTTGCTCTGATCTTTATAATTACCTCCCTTGTATGGACTTTGAACACATCTCATTCTTTTTCTAAATGTTTGAAGAGCAACATTATGTTGTTTATTTGGGCACATTATGTTTTCCTGGTTTGAGAATTCCCCATTATGAATTTTGCTCTTAGGACTGCTTTCATTACATCCTATAAGTTCCAGTATATTGTATCTGCATTCTTGTTTAGTTGTAGATATTATTTAATTTCTTGCTTAATTTTATCTGTGACCCATTAGTTATTTAGGAGGGAATTAATTAATTTCAATGTATATATGAAAGTTCTTTTTGGTCCTTTTGCCATTAATTTCCAATTTCACTTCACTATGGTCAGATAATATGCATGGGATAATTTCGGTTTCTTTGTGTTTAATGAAGAATGTTCTGTGTGCTAGTATATTGTCTATTTTAGATAATGCCCCATATGCAGCTAGGAAGAATGTGTATTCTGATAATGTTGGCTGGAACACTGTGAAAATATCTACTAAATTCATTGTTTACAGATTTTGGTTCAGTTTTGATATTTCTTTACTGATTTTTTATATAGTTTATCTAGTTAGGACCATAGTGTATTAAGGTCTCCCTATTAATAACTATCTATTAATAATTGTCTCATATAGTAGAGCACCCATATTTGGTGCATACTTATTTACGATTGTTATGTCTGCCTGTAGAAGTTTGCCCTAATGACTAACTTTTGAACTTCTTTATCAATTTTGATGATTCTTGGTTTGAGAATCACATTGTCTACAAACAGAATATCTACCCCTATTTTTTTATTCTTTTTTTTTTTAATCAGTACTAGGGATCAAACTCATGACTGCATACTTGCAAAGTAGGTGCTTATGCTGCTGAGCTAAATTCCCAGCTCCTCTACCCCTATTTTTTTTAGGTTCCTGTTGTATGGAAGATTATTTTTCATCCTTTTACTTTCATTCTATGAATATCTTTTTGAGTTAAATGTGTTTCTTGTATACAACATATTGTTAGATCTTGTTTCTTGATCCATTTTTTGCAGTCCATTTCTTTTCATTGAAATAATTGATATGTATTGACTTATCTTTGTCATGATATTTTCCTGAAGTTGGTTCCCTGATTTTCCCATTTAATTGTAGCTAAGCTTTGGTGGTTTCTTTCTGTTGTTATTCTTCAATTGTAGGTATTTTTTAAATCTCTATTCAGAATATCTTTTAATACTCTTTTTAGCATTGGTTTAGTGGCCATAAATTTTTCAGTTGTTCTTTGTCATGAAAATATCTCATTTCTCTATTAATTTTGAAAGATAGACTTGCAGGGTACATCAATCTGGGTAGTTGGAAGTTTTTTTCTTTCATAACTTGAAATACTCTTTTTGAATTGGAGGTTTGTGTTGCCAAGTCTACCATGATTCTGATAGGCTCTCTTTTACAGATGATCTGTTTATTTTCTCTAACTCATTTTAATATTAATTCTGTTCTTGTGCTAGATTTATGAAACATTTATTATTATATATCTTGGTATAGCTTTCTTTTGGCTATGGCTGTCTGGAGTTCTGTATGATTCATTTATTTGTATTTATCCATGATTGGGAAGTTTTCTGTCATTATTTCTTCAAAGGCATTGTTGTTGTTGTTGCTGTTGTTTTGCAATTGCCCTGTCTCCAGCTTTCTCACTGACCCCAATAAATCTTATGTTATTCTTATTTTCTTCATTTTTTAGAAGTTGGATTGATTTTTTTTTCATGGTTTCTTGATGTTTTTAAGGAGGGAAAGAATGAAATAGAATGTGAAGAATCAATCAGAAAAGGAAAACAGTGTTTACTCACTTGAAAGAAATAGTTGAGGAGTGAGAGAATGGAGAACAATAGAAGAAAATTGAAAAAAAATGCTAAGAAACCTAAACAGTGAGTAGAAAAGCAATAGGAGAGCAAAGAATGAAAAAAGAAAGAAAGGAAAGAAAGAAAGAAAGAAAGAAAGAAAGAAAGAAAGAAAGAAAGAAAGAAAGATCAGCAAAAGAGAAGAGAAAATAAAAGCCTCAAAACAAAAATAATTACAATATGTAAAACAAAACAAGATGACATTCAACTAGACAGAAGAGGGACAGCCAATCAGGCAAACAAGGGAGAATAGAAGTAGCAGCATGCATCTGGTATTCACAGTTCTGTAAT
Organism: Hydrochoerus hydrochaeris; assembly: GCA_004027455.1. Taxonomy (NCBI): domain Eukaryota; kingdom Metazoa; phylum Chordata; class Mammalia; order Rodentia; family Hydrochaeridae; genus Hydrochoerus; species Hydrochoerus hydrochaeris. The sequence continues at coordinate 675,566 of PVLA01000049.1, forward strand.
AGTGCCCCATATGAGACCCCAGAAATGTGCTGGGTATCTAGCTGGTGTCGGCCTGGTCTTGGGTGGTGGGGTTCTCCAGAGCCCAACTGCTGGCTGCTCACTGCTACGTCAGACACTTCCATGTTGCGAGTCTCACTGATTACACTCCAAAGGTGTGTTTGCACCTGCGTGCCCCGGTCCTTGCTGTCCTGCCACATTATTTTAATGTTGAATGAATATAAGTGAAGATATTCTGTAGAACCAATTTCGACCATTGTTTATGAGATCAGAATTGGTACCTATTTTTATCTTAAATTATCAAGATTTTGGACTTGAGGAAATGAACTCCAAGTCAGAATTATGTCACTCTTTCCTGTGTGGAACTGTATTTACACATGGATTTGGGATTATAAAAAGACATGAAAAAGTCCTTTGCTTCCATAAATGTTCACTATACTCATTGTGTTATAATGAATTCTTTCAGTCAAGGCCTCAATCAAGATAACAGGATCAAAAGAGCAAAACCTTCCTTGACCTGTATGTTCAGTGGGAAAAAGATTCCCAAATGATACATAGAACCAATTGTATCACCTCTTTAAAACAAATGCAAACTCTTTCCTATTTGTGTTTGATATAGTATAGTTCAGTATCATTCATATATATATATATTAATATATATATATATTTATATATATATATGTATTGCATGCACACTCTGGAACTATTACATCATTTTTTATATTAAAATGATATCTTATACCTCTTTTATTTATAAAACATATCTTCAAATTCTAAATCATGAGGAAGGAAAACACACTTTTCTACCAGTAAGACTGAAAATCGTGATGGATTCTGCACTGTGCACATTACATTATTTCTGTAGAAAGGCAAAGAAAAATTGAGAAAGAATATGTAAAAAGAATTTGAAAAATTTAAAATCAATTATCTGAATTTTAATTTCTTAACATAGATATATACATATATCAAAGAATGTATTTAGCATGTTTCTATCACTTTCATGTTATATATAAATAGTGAAAAGATTTAATTTTACATCAACTTTCAAAATTATTGATATTCATATTTTTGTCAAACTATAAATCATATTGAATGTGTTAGTCTTGTCAACACAACAAGAAGATACAAAACCTTGATGAATGTTTATTATCTATAACTAAAATAAATTTAAAATGTATATAAAATAATTAAATTACCATAGATGACTCTGTCTTTGTTACTTTCCTCTTTTGCTGGGATAAAATACCTAACACCTGAAATTGAGGCAAGAAAGATTTATTTAGCTCATTGTTTGTGGAGGTTTCAGTCCATAATCAGTTGGTTCCAACTCAAAGAGATGTGATTAAGGAGCAAAATGGCAGCTGCAAATGACCAGAGTGAAACCGGCTAAAAAGAAGGGCACCCTCCCACCCTCCCTTATATTGTGCTGTGGCTCCCTGCCCTTTGGCTAGTGCAGCATTCATTGACAAGTCAATGAACCAGTCACAAACGCTAAAGTCAGGCTCCTCCCTGACTCTATGAGGCTTGTGAGGACATTCAAACACAAACCATAGTAGGCTCTTTCTTTGTATTTAAAGTTTTTAAAAATCTTAAAATTATGAAACATAATCAGTGACATTTGCATACCTACTCCACCAATTGCCTGAATCATGATTATCATAATATATTCAATATTATATGAGTGACATTTATCAAAATACTTTTAGGTATCATTTGATTTTAGTTGTTTATTAAATTTATGAATTTTATTCTATTGCAGTTGTCTTGAAATATCACTTAATAGCTCAAAATTATGAAGTTGTGTGCTATTTAACTGAAACAATACTATATGATATATGTGTATGAAACTGGAGTAATTCCATATATATCCAGCTGAAATGATGAAAATATATCTCAACAAATAAATGTTGAAATTGTAATTTCTTTTTAAGGAACAGATGCATTATAAACTCTTGGATAAACTCAAGAATACACTTTTTTAGTTAAATGAAAGTCATTGAAATATACCTGTTTGCTAATGAAAATACATTAGAATATATAATTTTTAACATTTAATACATGTATTTCACATCAATATCCTTTGTTACCAGAAACATTTGAACCTGGATCTTTGCTAATGTGTCATTCTGAGCAGTCTATTGGCTTTTAATTTTGATTTTTTCCTGATCTTTTGAATTTAAGGAGTCATTTTTGAATTTAAGAAGTCAGTATCATAGGCTGGGATTTAGCTCAGCGCCATAAGTGCCTGCCTGGCAAGCACAAGGTCATGAGTTCAATCCGTGGTACAAAAAAAAAAAAAAGTAATCAGTATCATAGTCAAGAAAAATACCTTAACTGCTGTCTTCTTGGTTGGAATGAAGACGCTGAATGACCAGTAACAATTATGCGCATGCTATCTTAAATGGAAAGCCCACAGAATAAAACATTTTACTAACTCAAGCCCGCAGTCAATCTTAAAACTTTCATGTTGAGGTAGTGATAGAATGAAAGAGACATGCCAGGGAAGAGAGAAGAATAGAGAGAAAAATTAACAGTTCAAGTCACAAAGGGCCTGGGTCTTGAAATAAAGGAGACAGACCCAATGCAGCTAACAAGGGAGTGAAAGGAGTCATTTCTTTCTACCTGCCTCTTCTATCTTCCAGTGCATTGTGGCTGCATTTCAGAAAACCTGTCTTGGCAATACTGTCACATTTGACACCTGTCCATTATGTGATCATTTCAATATTCTCTCTCTCTCTCTCTCTCTCTCTCTCTCTCTCTCTCTCTCTCTGTCTCTCTTTTCTCTCTCTTCCTCATAATGGGAACAACACTTAGGCTGTCGGATGTTAAAAATTTTTCCTTACCCTTTCCACTAAGACAGTCACATTAACTTTACCCATCCTCCCTCTGTAAAACTATCTACTTTACAATACAAGGAGAAAAACTAATATAACATCAAAGTAAAAATATAAGAGAAAGAAACAAGAGGAAATTTTAAAACTCTTTGGGAAGCATCATATATTTTAAAAATCTGTGATCAGAGAATATATAGATTAACATGAACTTTATAGAATCAGTAAGAAATAGAAATCTTGAATAAAAAGATGCCACCAGTAATTTAACTTAAATTTGAAAAGTTACCCTGCAAATAGATTCTTGGTATATGTATTAATGTGTTAATTTTAAATTTAAAAAACTAAAAATATAATATCAAGCAAAAAATGTTTCAAAAGAGTAAAACAATTTTTAATTTATGTAGCATTATTATTTTAACATCATCTACAAGTTTTAAAAAGCAGCATAATATAATCTAATTTAGATACCAAAGTTCTAAATAAAACAGTAGCCACAAGTAGAAACAATGTAAGACACATCTAATAATCTGGACTTTTTCAATACAAGTAAAATAATTCAACTCAACTGAATTTAAGCAAAAGTAGATAAAACAGTAAATTGAGTTCTAAAGTTGGCTCCAAAATCATTGGAAATAATTGTTCAAAAAAATCCTTAACTTCTGACTATTGTGCATTTGATGTTTACTTTTCCTTTATGCTGGTTTTAGTTTAGACAGTTTTCCATGAAATGACCATTAAGGTCAGCATCAGACTAAGAAATATCATCTGTTACATGAATATCTTTATTAAAAATAATTATAGCAAAACCTGAAAGATAGGAAATAATTGGCCTACGTTGTAATATATTAAAATTCCCACCAATCACTGTGCCTCTGCCAAGTACTTTTAACACCCTGTATGGATAATATTCTGATTTCCATAACTAGATTTTAGTTTGGAGTATATTTATCAGGTGCATGGATTTATAGCAGGTCAAGAATTCTTCCTTGAAGAAAAATTAAAATTCTGTTACCAGAAGGTAGCCAAAATCAATAGCTGGAATATTTCATAGTGATTTTCTGAGATTTTCCCATTAAAAAAAAGGAGATTTCTTTTTTCAGACAAATGAACCCATTGTGAAAATATATGACTCCAGGCACATCTAAATCTCCTCTAAATAGTGCTTCTGATTTTTGATGACTCATCCTCTGAGATGGTTATGTAACCCTGTATACTTGACATTAAATTTCCTTTTCTTTCTAAAACCATAGTATATTCTTTTGTCTTGAGAGAACTTGGACTAAAATAATAGCCAGAAAGAAGAGATTTACATTTAAGAAGCAGAAAACTAGACATATTTGTAGGGAAATTTTCTAAAAAAGGTCCAGTCTCATTGTTACAAAGTTTATTATACTATCATGCTAACTTTATTATACTAATTTTACATATTATTTACCCAAGATATTCAAATGAGATGTCTTAGAACATTCAATGTATACAAATACACACATACATACCCTTCTAAATCAATCATTTTCTTTCATATCAATACTAATTTGTTTAAATTGTAATGTAAAATATGTAATTCCCAATGTATAAGTACCCATGATTATATCTTACACAAGTATGATGTAGCCCAATCTCTGCTGAAAGCCCACTGATGGCTTTCATCACTGTTTTTATAAACACTCAAATCTTTAACTGGACCTATCAAGTTTGGAGTGATCAGTCTCTATTTTTGTTAATTCATCTAATGATTATTTAGTGTCATTACTGCCCCCTAGATGTAAACTGTAATTTTGGTATTCCTCTCTTATTCATACCTCTGTTACTTGGTTTTGGGATATTGAAATCTCTTTCTATTGGTAGATTTTAGGATCTTTTTGTCCTGAAAAAATACTTTGTCTATATAAGCATAAAAGCTAGTATGGCTTTACATTTAGTAAAGGATTGAAAAGAAATGTGCTCTGCAGAGTTTGGGGCAAGTAATAGTAGGGGGATGAGAAGGAGAATGGAATACAGTGGAAGAAAGTATACAACACAAAGCTCAGTGGTGACTGTCCTTTTGTGTCTCCTCAGGTAGGTATCAGGTCTAGAATCCTATTGAAAAATTGCTTGAGGTCTCATGAGAATTGATGGTAACCCTTTCCAATTCATTCCAGGTGCAAAAAGTGTTGGCACAAATGTCTTCTTATTCACCATGGTTGGTCAAGGTCACATCCACTTGTCCAGTGTGCCACGTCCTAGTCTCTTACTTCAGGTTCATTTTGTATTTAGCTAGTTCAAAGTAAGAAATGCCATGGCAAAGGAAAAGTGACCACCTAAGCCAGGAAACAGAGACATAAGGGAGGAGGCAGGGACAGAATAAACCTCTCCTAGTCATGCCCCAGTGACCCATCTGTTCTTACTAGACCACACTTCCACATGCATGACACTGTTGGGAGACATTTCCTATCTAAAACATGACACTCACCCTTGGTCCCCGTAAGACACATGTTCATCTGATTATGGCAAATGCATTTAGTCTATTGATAAGAGATAAAAATTGCTTAACAGCTTCAACAGGGCTGAAAATTCCATGTCCAAAGTGTCCTCTAAGACAAGCAAACTCCTAGCTGACAGTTCCTTAAAAAATAAATGTAAATGCATATTATATTGGATGGCACATAGTAAAAATTCATATCCCACAAAGGGAAGAATAGGGAATTACAAAGAAATTGGACCAAAACAAGATGAAAACAAAGAGGGCAAGCTCTAACCCTTATAGCTCCATTTGCAGCCCCTGGGGCACATTGTAGTATGATTTGTGGTTCAGAGGATTGGAGTATCCCCACCTCTATTGCCCTGTCAGTTGCTGCCTTCACAGGCTTTCACTGAGGTGAGCTCCGTTCACCCCTACTGTTTCCACTGCAGACATCCCACATCCTTGTCATCTTAACTTCCTGAAGGGTCCACTGTGCCTACTGCTTTCCTCTCACAGCTTCATATATAACCTTCTGAGGGACACAGCCTCCTAGGCCTTCCTTTGAAATCTGAGTGGAAGCTTTCAGAACCCCACAACTCTTAAATTCTGCATGTCTAAAAAAATAGCATTATATAGATGATGTCCAGGTTTGCCACAAACTCCAGAAGTGTCTGGGGCCACATATATCATGGCAGCAGCCTTTGATGGCCTGAATGGCCGAACTCTGAGTAACTTCTACTAAATGAAGGGAGAACCCTGGGGGTTTCTTCTAAAAGCAAAATCTTTCAAAATGAGTTTATCCTTTAATACATTAAGCATATGATTGGTGAAGCCTGCCCATTTCCTGAGATATCCTCAAGCAATACATTTTATTGACCTGAGACAAAGTACTCCACTTCTTTTTAAGGTTAATCTTTTCAGCAACACATGCCCTTCTTGGCTTCATTTCTGATGAAACTCTTTCATATTATTCCACTGTACTTATTGCTCTTGAGTCTCACTGCTCTGGCTAAAAGTAGTCAGATACTCCAAAACACATTCTTAATATAGGTCTGTCTTGTAATTTCCTCTACCTGATGAATTAGTCTACAGCCTTTAAATTCAGCCACTCATAAAGCCTTAGGAAGTATAAACAAACTTAGACAGATTCTTTAACAGGATGAAAGACACATGGCCTCTTCAGTTTCCAGTAGAGTGCCCAGGCTCAAATAAAAGATCATTAGTTATGCCTTTACTGTATGCACTTCTTTATGCATTATGGACATCTGAGTTCATACAAGAATTACTCATCAAGCTCTGTTTACGCTTTCATTAACCTGAATCATCAAATGGCCAAACTCCTCTTCCCAGCCATTTGCAAAGGCTTCTGAAGCATATGGTTAGAGGGAGTCACAGCAGTGTTCTTACTTGTGATACCAAAAGTATGCAGATGTTAGGTTAAGATGGCTTTCTCGTTATTATGGTCATAGTAACTGTAATAATAGCTGATGAATAGACAGATATTCTTAACAGAGTGGAAATTAGATCTGAAAGGCAGTGTCACTGTTGTCACTGAAAACTTTTATTATGAGGTAAGTGGATAAGTAGTTAGCATTTTGAGAATAGTATCCTAATTGTGTATATTAAAGGAATTGTCAGAACATGTGATGAATGCCAGTCATGAAACTGCTGCTACAATTCAGGTGAGGTATGCAGGTTGTTTAGTGCTGTAGTATACCAACAAAGAATGCAATGGTAAGAAATTTTATTGAACCAGGTTGTATTTACAAAGCCGAGTCTCCAGAAAGGGGCGATGCTCAGCAATGTCCATGACACATAAATTCTGACGACAGTCCTTTAACAGCAGAGGACAAAAATTACCCCACCAAAATTAGACTAAGTGAAGTAAAAGAGATTATTTCCCCTAAAGTAGATTTAAGAGAGATGTGGAGCAATAATTTTAACTGCAACTGGGAAAACACAAAGGGTGAAGAGCATAAAAGGTTCAAGAAAGAGTACTCTTGAAGGGGAGGAAACTAAAAGCAAAAGCATGATAGGAATGGTTCAGTAAAGAAGACAAATCGGTGACCTCAGAGATAGAACCCAGAATTGTCCAAATGATGTCACTGAGGAGGAAAAAGAGATTTCACACATAATCATCGGTCAGTGTGTGAAGTGACTGAGTCCAGGGCAAGGTGAGAATTGTAATACAGCTCATGATTATTGCAAGTATATACCATAGCAAAATCTGAGTTTGTTCAAATGAAGAACCGTATTTTATTTATATAAAAATACTACAAAATCGTGGCCCTGGGTGAGGCTTTGGCAACAATGCATACGAGGAGGGGTTGGCAAGTGGCATATTCAGAAGAGTGAAGCAGAGTAAGAAGGTTCAGACGTCAGACAGGAAGATATGCGAGGACACGGGATTTGATTTTATTCCTCAGGGAATTTGGAAGTCTGTGTACCAACTACTAGTGAGTACAAGAAAAAAAGGCTCGATCTTTGAAGAAAGAAAGACAGTACAGAGTGTTTTTGGATGAGAGAAAAAGAGAAAAGGCAAAGCAGAAATGAATTACTTTAGAGTTGAAAAAGAATTTAAAATAGATCAGGTAGCATAGTTATATATTTTTTCTGGAGCCATGTCAGCATTCAGCTTTGGGACTAGGTTAGTGAAAAGTTGAATTTCAGTAAGGTCAGCATTTTGCAAAATTGAATGAGACATTCAAAGAAGAATGGTGTGTATAAGACATATGCAAGGGAGTCATTTTAACATATGACCATGGAATTTATACCTAGTTTTGATAGAAGAGAAAATATATAAAGGTGATGAGAGAAAGTGAAAACGCTATTGGATCAATAAATATACCTCCCAGGTGGCATAAAGGTTTATCAGAAAGGAATTGCTTGAGGCAGTGAGTTACAAGCGAGGAGTCAGGAAGTCGAGCTGACAGAGTGTGATGCATGAAATTGAGATTATAGAGGAGCTGCTGTTGTAGTAATGGCAAGGTAGAGGTCGTGACTATCAGACTGAGGCATGGGGGGTATGAAGAACTGGTTCACCACAGCTTAAGAAACTGAGAAACTAAAATACGGTTAGGATTTCCGTGCACTCTGAAAATTAAAATCGTCCAAATTTCTGAAAAAGAAAGGAATAGTGAGATAGGAGCTAAAGATACCAAAAACCGAGGTAAGAAGTAGATATCAGCCTATCCTGGTATAATGAGGTGTCCTGAGTGAGAGTATCTCAAGAGATGTGATAGAAGTCTGATAGAAATAGAACGTTTTGAAAAGAACCATGAGGAGACACATCCTAATTCCTACCTACACCCAGGTTCAATCATAAGGCAACCACAGTGGGACCATAAAGTGCCTCTACTACTTGGAAAACTGGAAGGGGAAGTAAACAATATCCTTTGGAAAGGGCCAAACATTAATCAGAACAAACTGAGAGGTGCATGTTCAGTGAATCAGCTGAAAAAGGGGATTTTATGACGATAAAATTGTATTTCAGTAAAAACCTTTCTGCTAGCAGTGGCATCTAGGAAACTGGCAAAGACGGAGCTGAAGTTAAACATCTTCTAATTTTTATGGCATTTAAGTGACTTTTTTTTTGATAGAATGCTTTCTGTCTTAGATTTCAAAACTATTTTATGTCTTTCAAATGTCAATCTGTTGTAAAATATGAATTGCATAAATGACTGATTCCAGAAAAATAATACAGCAGCACTGTCCATAATCAGATAACTGCAGACTGATCATGGTGACTAATTCACATGAAAAGGATATTTGTTATCACTCTACTTTCACTGACATATGTTTGCTCTTTGCTTTGGCTATAAAGTTATTGCCTGCTACCTGTTTCCATGCTTTTACAAGCATCACTATTATGTGTTCTAAAGTGGCTAGCAAGTAGCTCTAAGCCAGCTTTTTCTAAGGAAATAGGTAAGATGTTGAAGTCATAGTTTTTTTTTTTTTTAGTTTGACTGATACTTCCTATGATTTTCTAGCCTTATATGCCAGTATAATTTCTAATAAATTTCTTTTTTTTTTTGTCATTTTCAGCTTTGTGTCCAGGGCCTTGCACGTGCTGAGCAAATAATCTAACATTGGAGGACACATCTAGTTCTTTAATTCTTCTTGACTAACATATTTTCAAGTCATCACCCTCATGTATATCTAGCTGCTTATTCTGACTTATTTAGTCAAACCCATTTCCTTAAATAGTTCTGGTTTTACATGTGATTTAAATTATATTTCTGAGGCTTGTTGGAAAATATTTTATAGGGGAGAAAAAATATTTGGTAGTTATTTTGTAATGTAGAGCAAGCTTTTGACATAAATTTTAGAGAGATATGGAAAACAGGTCAATGTTTCTCAGCTCATTTGGGATCTTTTATCTATCAAGATGGAGGATAATGTTAAATGATAAGTAAAACACCATGAGGTTTTTCCCCAAATAATTAAAGAAAGAATGGAATATAGCAAACAACGATACATAGATATCAACAGGTATTAAAACTGAATCTTTATGTCACTTGGAGAGTTATATTTTTATATTGTTGGCAACAAGAAGTAATAAAAATATTTTAAAATGAGAGAATGCTATCAATCAAATGTATAAAAATTTAAACAATGATGGATTATTTTACACCAAAACCCACATAATGGAAAATATCTATTGTTTTTATATATGTAAATGGCACTGTTTTCAAGCCAGTAATTAGGGGATGTTTATTGATTATTTTGTCATATTTAATCACTTAATTATAAATTCATGGACCCAATAGGTTCATTCAGGAATTATGTAGAAGTCAATAAAAACTGATATTCTAGTGAATGCCAAGTTCACTCTTAAACTCTTCAAAAGATTCTCATTATGTTCTCTACTCATCCTTTCATCATAATCTAAACCCCTAACTTACTCATTCTCTTTTGCTCACATCAACTCCTTTGTGTTGATTTCTATTTTATAGTTACATACCAAAGATTAAATCCATAAATCTATAGCTTATCAAATCTTTTAGAATCTGGTTGAAAATACTGTATTTGTACATGAAGAAAAGTGGTCACTCTCATATGAAAGACTGTAGTTTTATTATATGGCTCCTTTTCTTTTTCTTTTTTTCTTCACATTACTGTTACATTTTTCCAACAACAGAAGCTATGTTTTACCATTCAAGAGTCACAATAGATTTCAAAAACCACAATAGACTTTACAGATTTATATATTGAATAAAAGATGGATGATAAAATTGGAGATAAATATTTTTACCCACTGATTATATTTTGCACAATAGACATGTTGGCTCCTATAGTTATCATATCTAATGACTTTCATTAGGCTAATTCATTTTAATTTACTTTGAGGCATAAGTTTTTTTATATTTGTTGGTCATAAAAACTTGTCTGGTTATGATTTATTCCACCATTATCTATTTCATATTATCTGTCTTTTGTTGCAGCAAAGCAAAATTACCTTTATTCACAAACCATAATTTCAGCATATCCCTTGAGATAGCTAGTGATTATATTATGAGAGCTAGGAAAGTAGAGCACATCTCTCTTTCCATTATATAAATGGTATAAACTATTAAGATTTTAAGTTTGCTGATAGAATAACTCTGGCTCATTATGAGTCTGTGAGGACAGGCATGGTGAAAGAGCTAAGCAAAGATACACATTCCTCTAAAAGATAAAAATCTATGCCTAACACAGAATGTAATTAAGGAAAACAATCTATTAGGATCTTGGTGACTGATATGCATGGCTCCTACTTGTGAAAAGACAGCTCATAACAATTACATGGCCTGTGCAACCACAGGGTTAGACAGAAGTATAATGTGTGTAACGATGCATCATATTCCCTATAAAAGAATTTAATATGAAGGCAATTTTGTGATTTGAGTAGTGAAATTATCACCTATACTGCACTTATGAATATTTAATGTGTTTGTTTATAACTGTGAAATATATTTTGTGCTGTAAAAATGATGGAATATTTAATTTTGTGATTTGAACACCTTACTTTGTGGAGTAATAGAGACTTAGATTGAAATAGCACTGCAAATTATGATACCTTATTGATTTCCTCATAAAGAACTTCCCAAGTCTAAGTAACACTGAAAATCATGTTCTGCATATTGTATTTCTGTATTGTGCAAGTCATAAGCTAATATATCAGTTTGCTTTTAGTAATTACATGGAAATGACCTCCATATTTTTGATATTTGTTATTCATAAAGAAAATGGCAAGAAACACAGGAGGCTCTAATTCATGAGACCTTTAAAATGCTTATAGATTTCTGAGTATGATTAGAAAATGGGTAAGCTGCCTCTTCTGATGGATGATCAATATGGACAAACATTACAAACCAGAAAATCAGTCTTGTCAAGGACAGTGAGTTATCAGCCCACCTCATGTGAAGAAAAGCACCATTTTCTTAGATCTTTCTTAGCAGATGTGGAGCCACAATTACAGAATAAAAGTTAAGTCATGATGAAACAGTAAATCTACTACTGTTTTGTAGATTGTCACCTTAATTAAGAAAACAAAGGATAGTTTGAATTACTGCTTCAAGCTTTAATTTCTCAAATTGTATTTTATGGCTTTAAATTTGTGATGTCTATATCTTAATATATATTAATATAGATTGGAATGAATTTCAAATATTATACAAGGCATTGATAATTATATGATAGTCATTCAGAAAAATTTACAACCAGTACATCAATGTTATTCTTACACAAATTACAGAAACAAACAATACATGAAAAGTTGATCAGTAGGACAATATTAAACTATATGAAATGAAAAAATCTTTTATGTTTTATTTACTTGTAATACTATAAAATAATTTTTAAAATCTCCGTAATTCTTATGATTTATTACACTACATAAGTTCATAACATTTTACATGACATAAACCTTTTAAAAATTTCATAAATCTCTTCCAACTTTCAAAATTGGTTTATTTTGTAATAAATGTAAGCTTTTTGCTTATGAAATATTCTGGGGTAAACTAATTTTATATTATTATCCACATTTAAATTATTCTTTAAAGAAGAGAAAAGCGAGGCTAAGAGAACTGCTGTTATTGTTGGGAGTTCACCCATGATTTTCACGGTGTCCATAATGTTGCTGTCATCAATAGCTACAAAGGCTCCATTCTGAATTCTTACTGCAGTCCTGCCCTCCTTCATTTTATCCTAACTCTGCTTCTCGTCAGTGATTCTTGCATTCTTATCTACAAGCTTTACTACTGGCTTTAACATAGTTTTGTAAAACTTAACCTCATCTTCTACATTGGCTGGACCAGCCCATGTCCAGCTTGCCAAACCAACATTCATATAATTTTAGACAGCATAGATTCACAATACCTCTGTGTTTTTAAGGTGCATTTTTTACAACTCTAATACATCTAGAATGGCAATATTCATTTATAAATCTACTAAAACTATTCTGAAATATTCATCAATATGTAATTTGCTTAAAACATTCAATATCATCTTCCCTTTTGTCACTCATTTTACCTCCTTCCTAGGACTCCAGAACAGACTCTGAGTTATAGGACATTTTCTTTTTATATTTTTCCCTTTCTTCACTAATTCTCTGTACAGGTTTTACTTGTTCTTTCTCATGTTCACAATTATTTACAAAGATTTAATTTTAAATCCTCATTCTCCATCTTCTTACTCTCCATCAATCTGCTCAATCATTCCTCATTTTTACTGATCATCCCCTATGGACAATTCATAAATATGTCTTCTCTTAGTTGGCAACAGAATGCAGACTTAATACTGCTCACCACAATTTGCAATATAGGAGGTTCATGAGAATTTCTAATGTAAGAATTTTTAACCATCGCTTTTGCATAAACAAATGAATGACTGTATGAATAAATATGTTTCTCCTGTGTCTTTCTAGTCTAGGTAAATTTTTTTCCTCTAATTTATTTTTCTATCCTAGTCTCAGTGTTCACTCAAAGTGCACCCTTATCATTGATAATCACCTTTAAAGACAAAACAAGATGACCCTGCAGTGAAATTCTACTCAGTTGTATCCACATCCTCATTACTACAAGATCGCACCACCTGTGTGTAACATACCCAGTTGGCGTGAAATCACAGACGTGACGGTTTGATTGGCATGCACTATCCTATGTTTCACTCATGTCTCCTCCCATTGGCTTGACAGTATTTACTTGGTTTGTTGCATATAGTTTTCCTTAGAAACTTGAGGATTTTCTGGTGTGATAGTGTACAAATTACTCATTTTTACATTTTTCCTTGCGTACTAACTTCATCACTTTCACTGAACTTGAATTACCTAAATTTCAAGATACTCTCCAATGTCTGTCTAGTTTTCTAGCAAGTTACAGTAATTTCCCAATCCAGTGGGGATGCAATATTGAGGATTTACTCTCTTTCATTCTTCGCCACTGTGTCGTATCCACACACCCATTCCTTTTGCACGCTTTCCTCTCTGTGTGCTTCATCTCTCATTCTCAGTTGCCACCGTGCTAGTCAGCACCAGCTTTCTAGACGTTCTGCCCCAACTCTCTTCAGTCTTGTGGCCAGATTCACATTGGATTCGTACTGACTATGGATTTATATATTATCTTAAGGCAATGTTTATAGTACATGTGAGACCTATTGGCATGCTATGAAACCTTTAGACCCAGAGATCCCTAACACTCTTAAAAAAGAAGTAGGGCATCTGGCTCCTTCTCAGGGAACAAAAGACATCCCACCTGGGATAAAAGCACCACTGCCCACTAGGTAAAAGCAGCCCACTAGGATCATAAATTCAGCCCAAATAAAACATTAGAGGGACAAAGTTCAACAAAAGGAAAACATTTCATTTTTAAAGAGGAAAAGGAGGGAGAAAGGGGAAAATGCATAGCTAGCCTGATAAGAAAGCTTCAGGCTAAGGGGCTCCAGAGAGACGGAAGACCATGGAATCTGTTCCTAGCCCCTTTTCTTACTTTCTGTCTGCTTATTTGTCTTTGGTCTAACTTTTAATTCTTTATTTGTGGAGTGGGCGACTTGGTGACAAGAGGGTACATTATTTATTATTAGTTTGTAGTTAGTAAGGGGTGTGTGAAGATGTTTCACTCTAAAATCACACTAGAATATCTATTGCACTCTACAATGACACTAAAGTGAATAAATAGTGACTCTAGAAGTGCATAAGTGTGAATCATTCGTCTTAATCAGTCCTCTCTTTGTTTTCTCTGTGTTCTGTTGGAGGTGAGAGCAGTACACTTGGGGTCATTTGGTTTTCTCTGTGTCTCAGCTGCCGGCTCTTTTTCTGGTCTCTTGCTTCAAGTCCCAAGGCTATATTGTGCCTCCTTTATCTGCTTTTTTTTTTTTTTTTTTTTTCCCACTTTCTCTTGCTCTGCTTCTAACCTTGACCTGTTTCGTAGGGGAATTTCTCTAGTAAAGTTTGTTCTTAAAGCCTTCTAGTAACAATTATCTAGAAGACTTAATGAGGTCTCTAGTCTACTTTTTTCCCCTGTTCATACAGTATTTACAAACAACACATGCCAAAAATGTAGGGATATGTAAACAAGTCCACCTCTAGCCCCATAATACATCTTTTGACACAGTATAATATAATTATTGAAAGCACAATCAGAACATTCCAATTTTGCATAAACATAAAGGTGGGTTGACAAACCACAGATGTGAATATTTAAATATACTGGATAATTTCATCACCTTATAAAAAGGATAAATAAAATTTTACTTGCACACATAATATGTACAAATTCTGGTTTTCCCATTTTTGGAATATTATGCATTATTCTTTTTAATTTGTTCCTCTAGTGAATTTCCTTATATCTCTCTATGATGTTAATTTAAGTTCTTTTGAAAGTGGTTAATGAGCTTTAATATTTTCATGTGGTCATTAGGTATTCGAACATCTAATTCTGGAAATTGCTAACTGTATGGCTATGCATTTCTGTCAAGGCAACTATCTTTTCTTATTGTTTTATACTGTTTCTTTATCTATTCATAGTGAAAACTTTTTATCATCTAAACAACAAAATGCACAACCACATAACCAAATGACTGAGTTTAGGCATCACATTTGTTCTGTGTAACAGCTTTTTATGCACATCTTCTAATCTGTAAAATTGAGAATATTATAACTTTTTAGAGGGGTGAGTGATTTAAAACATGAAGTTCTGGATCAGTGCAATCGAAAATATTCAGTAGACATCACTTGACATTTTATATTATTTGAAGTTATCTCTTTTGTAATTCAGGATAGCTAGCAGCAATTTGTATGTATTAAACTGAATTTATTCTCCTTTTACATGATACCCTATCTACTTTCTCCTTTGCAGCTCAAAACTGTAAAGGACTATTTTATAAAATAAGAACATGTAGCATTATTTCAATAGTTTAATTTTTTGAACTGTTTTGCTTTGGCATTCACCTATGCAGTCAGATGTCAGTGTTTCATTTACCAAGTCTGAAAACTGCGGGCAAATAAAAGTAAACTTATGAAAGAAATTCTTTTAAAACACCAATATTATTAAAAACTTTCAACATTACAGGTGTATTTTACTTTGCATAATGTTGGAACATGTACACATAATCATGTAGAACTCTTCTAAATGTCAAGACAAATCAATTTTGCAAATGTCAGCCCTCAACCTGTTATTCATAAAGCTCAGCTCTCATATAAAGGATCCTCTTCTAATTTATGATAAAAGTTACAGAATTTCATTTATCATCTATTCAAATGGGGAAAACCAACATAGATACATTTTCTTTGATGTTTAATTTAGTATTTCAGAGGTATCATATGCAAGTATATGTATTATAAATTGAAAATAAAATGGCATATATTCCATACTACATGTGTTTAAAATAAGACACTTAAATATTTACATGAATATTTCAAAAAATGATAGATACACGATTCACTATTAAACATACAATTACACGTTTGTATCTTGAGAAAGTATTGAATTTTGATTATATTCTTCATTATATTGTCCGAAGCTCTGCATACTATATACTGATTTTATCTGTAAAATTGTGGTATAAAAGATCAGTGATGGATGCAATGTTGCAAACAGCCCACTTTGGCAGGCACGCTTTAGGTCTGTCACCATTGTTCCTGGTCAGAAGGCCATGATCAACCTATAACTTTGTGCTCCATTTGAGAAAATTATAGTTTGCAATGGATAATATCCATGTTTTCATTTTCAATTTTATATTTATATTCAGTGATACATTTTATTTTCATGCTTACATGTTTTATCTTATGGTTTGCCAAAGAACTTGGAATGTCTTTCTTAAACCACAACCAGCTAAAGCTTTCACTGTACTTTAAAATCAAAATTTTCCAAGGGGAACCGTCTTTGTGGCCAGTGCTACATGTATAGTATCCTTATCAGGGATTTTATGCACTTTGATAAAAACTATTTTATAGTAGGCTCTTTGAGATATACCTCCAGAGTGTGAACAAATTGGTCAAAACATCTTCAAATATCAGATTTTAGAATTAAAAAGTGGAAATTTTACAAGCATTTACATGGATGAAGAAATCACTACAGTGAGATAACAGCATATTATCAGTCTGTTTCTTTGGCCAATTCAGTTTTGTTTTTTTTTTTTTTTTTACATTTTCTGATTGGTTTTCTAGATCAACTGTCTTCCATGCCTTTCTGTACTGTGTGCTTGGAATCTCTCTGTTAGAGGGAGGAGAATGAGGTCTGCGTAGTGATAACCTGAGTTTTCCAGCAGCATGAACATCCCAAGCTCTTGTCCACTTCTATCAAAGCACATCCGTACATCTGAATGTCTTTTCAGGGCTGTAGTAAATATTTCCCTTGGGTTTTGGAATGAAGAAGGTAAAAGCTTAACAGCTTCTAACCCTTGGGCCCTATCCTGTGTTTTCACATATCTTTGTAATTAGTTATTCTCTTGTTTTCTTTTTCAAATTATCTCAATTGTAATATGTCAACTAATTCTGATTTAGGACCTTGAATAGTAATACAATCATAATATGAACAAACCATGTGTCATGAACTATGGCCATTGTATTTTTAATAATCATTTATACAATATTGTTTGTATACTAATTAACTCTAAAGTAAAGAGTGTCTTTGGAATTCCATAATTGGGAATTCATTCGTCCATGAGATTATATTTAGGCATGTATAAATTCTGAGACAACTTATTAAATGGATATTCTGAATGCTAAATATTTATCAGTCTTTTCTATGGCATTAATCTATAATTGAAATATTCTTGTGCAAACATCTTAATAATCTTTTTTTGAAAGTTCCATATAAATATAAAAATCATTTCACTTTTTAAGTACTATGCCAAGTTGCAATCATATTGAAACTTATAAATATAATAAGGGGGTTAGAGCTACATATCAAGGTATTAATACCTTGATATTTAGTTTAGGCTGGACCTAAACTCACTCTGTACCTCAGACTGGCCTGGACCTCATGGAGACCCTCTTTCCTCAGCCTCCTAAGTGCCAGGATTGTAGGCATGGAGCACGATGGCCAACCAAAATTTTATGTTTTACAAAGATTTTTGAAAGCACAAAAATATAAAATAGGAGAAAACATGTCATTAATGAAAAAAAAGCACAGTTGTGTGTATATTTGCCAAGAGCTTGACATATATTATATATTTATGTTTTCCAAAAACACTCAAATTTTGATGACTGTATTTTGCAGCTGGAAATTAATGGTCTTTTGCTTGAACTTAATGAGACTAATTTGTTTTTTACTTTTGGAATGATATATCTTCAGTGTGACATTATTAAATAATTGTTCCCAACACTATCAGTAATCCATATCAAAGCGTTTTCTTCCTTCTGAAAGTCTAGCACACATGTTTCACTTTTGAGGTCCGTTGTGAATGACAATTCACTACTCACCATCAAAGCTATGAATCACACTCCACAAATATGGTAACATTTAATGTCGATGTGTCTCTGTTATAAAAAGTAAAACAGTATAATACGTTTAATTATTTATGATGAATCATCTGAAAAAAATCATTTGAAACATTTGCCAAGTATTCACCTCAACTACAAACGTGTTTGTTTACTTACAGTTCTTATGAATTGAACATTGATGTGGACAGACATCATCTTCCCAGCTTTCAGTGTGTCCTGTGAGTCACCGACAGTAGACAGGTATGAAGTGACAGGCACGTGCGTGAGAGGTAGCTATGTGCATTTGAAAGTGCGAGGTAAAGCTTTCTCTATCCTGAAACTTCTAATTTGAAGTCAGAGGCATAAATTGGAACTTACAAGAGAGATGTGTCAGAGAAAGGAATCAATTCAGAATGTACAGCAATATATATATATATTATTTATCATTTTTGAGACAAGGTTTCATTATGTGCTTCAGGCTGGCCTTGAACTCACTGTGCAGCCCAGGCTGGTCTCAAACTCATGACAATCTTCCTGTTTCAACATCCTGAGTGCTGGGATTACAGGAATGAGCCATTACATGTACACTGTTGAAATGTTCAAAATGTACACTGTTGAAAGGATCAGAAGGAAAATAAAAAGAAAGCCATTCAACATTCAAAGAAATTAAACATAGGGTAGTACTTGAGAGAAAGGGAGAGAGAGAGAGAGAGAGAGAGAGAGAGAGAGAGAGAAACAGACCGAGACAGAGAAAAAGAATGAAAGGTGATTAAGTTGGTATTATAAAGGCTAACTTTCACATTAAACTTTTAGTAAATAAGCAGTAAAAATGAGTGACTAACTGGAGAACCAAAATACTAGATGTTTTACATTTTAATAATACATCATAGAGGAGCAGGGATTTAGCTCAGAGGCTCAATCCCTTGCCTGCCAAGTGCAAGGTCATGAGTTCCATGCCAGGTACAAAAACAAACAACAGAAAACAAAACAATGAAAAAAGGTAAATACTGGTATTTAATTTTAAAAATGAGTAATTTTTTGTATTGTCTAAAAAATAAATTAATTGATGAACATAGAGTAAGAACATCCTAATATATATTTATCTGTGAAACAACATGAAATATAGAAAAAAATCATAATCAACTCTTGGAAGATGTGGAAACAAGATGAATTTCTGAGGATCAGAGCTTCACTTAACCAAGTGCAGGCGCAGAGCTGGGGCTCAGCAGTGGCTGTGGAATCTGCCCTTCTTTACCCCACTGCCACTGTCTCCTGTTGCGTGGCACCGGTGAAAGCAGCCACTTCCCACAAGGCAGAGGTGAATCCCAGCAGGCTGGAGGACGCTGCCCTGGACAGAACACAGTGTAAGCTCGCACAGAGCCTCCTGGGGAGGCTGTTGTCCCAATTTGACCTGTGCCATGCTTTCTGGTAAAAACATTCTGTTCACAAGAATCGATCATATTTGATCTGACTCCAGCTCATTCAGTGAGCAAAGAGACAACCTGAGTGAGTTAGACAGAAATGTACAGAGATAAATAATTCAATTTTTTAAACCTCAGAGTTACACAAGTGAGTGACACCAGTTAAGGTTTGCAAAAGGAAAAGAGGCCAAGACAAAAGGAGAGAGAAAGGAGGAGAAGAAAGAGGATCATACAAGAATTGAAATACACCAAGTATTCACCGGGACCAACTCCCCATGAGGAATATGGTCATTATTTACTGCAAAGATGTCCTAACACAAATTTAAAAAGGAAAAAAATAAATTAAAATAAAATATGAGAAATGAGAAGTCTTCCTCTGACTTTTAAAACTTCCAACACATTTCTGGGTTTCTACAAAGACACACTCATATAGAAGCCCGCACACATGCTTCCAGAGCTCGAATAATTTGAATATCTCATCTATTGCTAACATTCAGTGTCTGTCCCTGAACACAAAAAGCATCAATGACAAAACAACAAGAAAGATCAGTGATAAAAAGAAATCTGTGAAATGGAAAACGTGATTCTTAGCATTGGTAAATTTCATTAGTATAACTCATTTAAACATAAATAAATTAAAATATGCTTAACCTGTAGAAAAGTTGCACTTTACAAAATCACCAATATTTCATGAATCTTGTAAAGAGTGAGAAAAGTACACCTTAAACTCAGGAAAAACATTCAATAAAGCTGTTTCTGAAGAAACCTGGGATTTAAACTTATTCAAAAAAAATTTAAACCATCTATTATGAATCTGGTAAAGGACAGGTATATTAATTAAAAGAATTCATGCAAACAATATCTCATAAAAAAGGATAATACCAATGAAGTAGAAATTTTAAGTCTAGAAATTCTAGAATATACAAGTATAATAACTGAAATTAAAAATTTACTAAAAAATCACAACAGCAGATTGGAGCTGGCAAAAAATAATCTGTGAACTTGAAAAGAAATAATTTGAAGAGATAATATCTGAGTAATATAAAAATATAATACAAAAATTTTTCCATAAAATATAGGCCTATTCTCATAAATTCAAAAGGATAATCTCAAATAGAACAAGCAAACCATTAATCACACATGGAAGACATTTTGTCTGTCAAAGGTACTGATTCTCACCAGTATTTGCAAAAGAAATCATGCAGTTCCAAAGACTGAATATAAGACAGATAATTCAGTGAAAGAAAACAATGCCAATGAAAATTTCTAAATTATATATCTTTTAAAAATGAAAGGTAAATACAGATATTTCCAGTAAACAAAAACTGTCAGCAGGTCATTGGTACTGACAAAAAAGGAGAATAAGAATAAGACAAAGAAGAAAAAGAAGAAAAAGAGGAAGAAGAGGAGGAGGAACAGGAGGAAGAGGAAGAAAACCTCAAGGGAATATTCTAACATTCTAAGCAAGGAAATGAAGAGCCCTGGAGAAAGTATATAAATTATAATTTTTTAAATTTATAATATCAGTTTTACCTTCTGTGACACAAAGGACAATTGCATAATATTTAGAAAGAAGTACCCATGATCTTTTGATGTATAAAGCTGTTATTTGTATGAAGATAATAATATAAAGGAGAGCATCAAAGAGATACATCAAAAATGTTTTGCTGGGTGTGGTGGCTTAAGCTTGAGACCTCTCCATTCTGGGAAGCAAAGGCCCCAGCTCTTCAAGCACAAGCCTAACCTGAGCAATTTAGATGCTGTGTAAAAATGTTAAAAGCAGGAGAAGATGTAGCTCATTTCAAAGATCTTAGGAGCTCTATTTCCATTAACCCACTTATACACAGTCACACAAAGAAAGCAAGCACAAAAAAAGATAAGAAAGTTGTCATTTGATTCAAATTTAATTAGCATTCCTTCAAATCATGTCATTTTAAATTAAGACATCTAAAAAGGTTACTGTTCAAAGAATAGATTGTAGGGGCTGGGGATTTTCTTTGGCAGCATATGCACCTCCTGGCAAGCTTGAGGTCCTGAGTTTGATTCCTGGTCCCCCTCCCAAAAAACAAAAAAAGAATAGATTGCAAGCAATTATGGAAAATGTTGTATCATTCAGGAAATAATGGGAAGAGAATTGAAGGTTCTCATATTAGAGAAAATTGATTTGATGTTTGTTGTGGATTAAATAACATTTATAGACATATATTGATCTACAATAGAATTTCAAAATAAACAAAGGAAAAATGGAAAGAATTGCAATGAGAAACTGATTATTCAACTACTACAGTTGAGACTTCTTTGCCAATAGTGAATGGAACAAATAAACAGAACTCCTAACAAAGGAAGTTAAATATGTTATATACACACACCAATTCCTCTTTGTGCATGTTGGTAGTATGTACTGCAAATATGTACTAATAAAAGTGAAAAAAGAGAAAAAATTTACACACATTATGTGTAAACACAAACAACAACAAATAGAGGTCCAGCAAGGAAATAGAATAGGTCAGTAAGTATGATAAACTTACTAAATCATTTAGGCAAATATCTCTAGAAAGTTGAGGCAAATAACAATAGAGCACAGTTTCTTCTCAAATGCATATGGTACATTATCTGGGGTAAACCTCAGACAGGGCATAAAACTAGCCTCAGTAATGTTTGAAATTCTTGAAATAATACAAAGTACATTCTCCAAAACAGTAGAGTTTATTCAGAAATCAATAGTGTAAGTTAATTTGGGGAATTCAAAAGATAGTCTTAAATAACCAATTACCAATGAAAAAATATAAGCCAAACCAGACAATACTTCAAGATAAATGAAAACAAAACAAAATTTATGACACATAGCTAAACTAACTCCTAGAGGAAATTTATAGGTAAAAACACATAGTAAAAAAAAAATTCAGTAAACACACTTTTATACCACACTAAAAACGTGGAAATTGAAGAAATATTAGAAATGCATACACTCAGATTCTGTTGGTTCTTTGTATGTTCTACATTTGAACAATTAATGACCAGCAATAGTAAGGTTGTGCCAATGCTCATATATAAAATCATGACTGAAGATAGCTTCAGATCTACATGGTATAATTAAATAGGAATATATTTTTTATGTTCAGGACCCACAATAACAACAAAAAATGTATTATCTAAAATCATTTAGCATTATGTTTAAGTAGTTTTTATTTTCTTATACAACATTTCCATTTCCATATTTATCTTAGTTTTTGTCTTTATGTCCAAAGCATTTTGATTACCTTATTTGACTCAGTGCACAAGCAGTTTGAAAGAAATTAAATTGTATGTTTTCACAGAGATAGAGAACTACCCTAAGTCAAGCAGAATTTCAGAATACTGTTTATCCATAATTCCTCAAAAGCCAAAATCCATTAAAAATAAAATACAACTAAAGTTCCCTTTCTTTTATTCCATGTTTCTGAGTTGAAGTTCATTTCAATGCAAAAGGAATATTAAGTATCCAGATATAGGTGTATCAAATCTCACCCTATAAAACTAGGTAATTTTGAAAATTTATTCACTTTTAATTGATGGACTAGTGCTAGGAAAATGTTAGGTTTGGTTTGTGAGATTTGACTCTGAGTGTAGAAACTAAAATTATTATGTCCTTTGTGAAATAGTTAAAACTACAAAGCCTAGAAAGAAAATCATAAAACATTCCTTTCAGAGTTTTAAGAAATATTAGGATAATTAAAGTGAAATGAAAACCTAATTCTAAATAAAATCTCTCTTCAACTTTTGCTTTTCTTTTTTCCAAAATAAACCAGGCAAAGAATTTTTAAACAAAATATATTTCTTTTTTTTTTTAAATATAACTATATCGGCATGGTGTTCTTCTTCAACCATCAAAATGATAGATTGGTTAATTTCACTAAACGTACTTCCATAGAAAACTACATGATATTCATAAATCAGTGCCTGCAATAAGTTCATATTGATTTCCTCATTTATTAAAAAGTAGCATAATCATTAGTTAATGTTCAAAATCATGCAACAGTTCTATATCATGCATCTTCTTATGTATGCAGTAGGTTTCTTTTACTTAAAAAAAGTTGGTCTTTTTACCTTAAAATTTTACAGTTTCTGGGAAAGAGACTACTCAGTGTCTTCATTCAAATGAAGAGCATATTATATTAACAAAATTTATTAATTTTATTGTCATATATTAATAAAATTTGCATTTCCTTTATAATCACATATAAGAAAGTTATTAGTTTAGAAACATTATCCCAAGGGTAATTTATCATAACCAAAGTTTCCACGCACAAACTTTCAAGTAGTAAATTGCTTACCATTTTCAGACTAAGTCACTTAATATAGTTTTTGGCTATATGGTTACATAAATAATTTGTTTAGAAAATAACAGAGATTTTAAAAATAATGCTTAGGACATAGAACCTACTTATGACATATTTGTTGGCTTAAAAAAAGAAAATACTGTTTTAAATAAAGACGTGTAATAAATGCATTTAAATGTTGAGGTTTGATTTTTGTGAATGTAAAAGATCACATATGTAGGAAGTTTACTAGAAAACTAAATACAATGTTTTATAAAACAAACAGATTTGCTTGAATGGATTAAATATGAAACAATAAACTACTTTGGAAAACTTAATTCCTGCGTAAGACAACACTCTCTTTTGGCAAGATATGATAGTATGTCTCTTCTGACATTATACCCTCAACTTTTTTGTTCTATTAAGCATTAAGACTTATAAATTTCTCTCTAAATTTTTCTCAAAGTAATTTCCATGATTCCTTGCCTATATTTCCCTAGTTTAGACATTTCTCACTCTTTCTTTCTTCTATAGTAATACCTTACTATTACTACTCTAATTACTAATTACTAATACTTTTACTATTACAAAATAGCTTTATTTTGTCTTTGTCTTGATCTCCTTGAATCTTGCAAACCAGGGGTAATGTGACTGATTTAAATTTTAAATTTCACTGTGCCTTTTCATTAATTATAACTTGCAGTGATTTTTTTTCAGTTAAGTCTGTGTTCATGGTTTTGTGCATCCAATCATATATATACCATTCCTTCTACACCAAGTACAGCATCCAACAGCTTTACCTCAGTTATTCAATTGTGGCAACAGGTAGTCACTGAATCTGTGCCAGTCACTGTGATGCCAGAAATTGAATGACAGTGGGATTAATTCCTATGCAAAATTATCTTCAAACTAAATTGGCTGGTCTTGGAAGCAGTCTTCAATGGGTTCTCCTTGTTCTCACATGCTTTTCCTGTGTGTATCAATGATTCCCAGGTCTATCTACTATTTTGCTGGGATATTTATTGGGATGAGTTTATGGCAAGTAAACATGAGGGATTACGCAACTTTCCATGGACTAAAAGCAGTTTTATTTTCATGTTGTGAAAGCTGTGAATTCCAAAACTCAATGTTCCTTTCCAGTAATGAATCGATGGAGAAGCAGTCATCTGTCATAGGTCCTGTGTGCTCAGTAGACCCTTGGGAAGAAACACATGTGAACCTAAAGTTCTGCTGCTGCATGAGCAGAGAAGTACACTGTCTCTAATCTAGGTGTATGGAAGGTCTGCCAGCACCTGTTAACTAGTACATAAGGCAAGGTACCAGACCTTGTGTAATCATTAACAGGAAGATTATCCTCTCTAATATTTAGAATAAAACCATATGTACTATGAGCTTATTCCTGATAATTTTTACTGTGTTTGATTTATTTTCTATAAGATAATCTTAAGTTACATTTGTGTTGTACATTATCTGTACAGTGCTGAACAACTTTTGTATATAAATGTATTCCTCCTGCATTAACAAGAATAACTAATGTGAAGGAAATCCAATTCCATCTGTTTAGGAATAAAATAGCACATAAGTAAATAAACAGTAAACTACCTGTGAAATATGTCACTTAACTTATTGACATGGGACCAATTACACAGCCTAGACAACCCCTGCTGGGATTTGAACCTGGAATGCTCTCAAGAGTGCACTCATAAGGGGGGATTTTGGAAACGGACTGAAGCACAGGCACAGTGTCACTCCCTTGCTGCTAGCACAAAGGGGCTCCTTCCTGATGACCGTGGTGTGAGCAGACTTCCCCCACATTAGCCCCTTGCTCTATGCTGTTTCTTTCTAGGAGTCAGCTGACAATGAACTGAAACCTCCAACAAACACGACTCAAATAAACCTCTCCTCCTTTAAACTGTATGTGTCAGGAATCGTGTCCCAAATACGAGAAAGTGACTATGATACTCTCCTATATTACAAGATATAAATCAAAACTAGAACATAATATATAAATAATAATTTCCCTTGGCCTAGGTACATCTGCCAGCTGCAGCTTTGTAAGACAGTGGACAGATTCATTTCATAAGGAGTAAATCAATTATTTAACACATTAATCATAAGTTTTGTGCTTTAGAAGACAATGAGGTATGCAGCAAAATAGTTTGAATTATTTGCATCACTAATTTAAAAAGTAGTATTTTTTTTTCTTTTTTAGATATCACTTATTAGTGGGTGATTAAGGTAGGGGACTTCATGGTTTTGGAAAGTGTACCAGGTATGTTTCCTACTTTTTAAGGGACAAGATCAAACTTTGAAGAAAATAGTTCTTCCAAAGTGGTGGAGCCTCATAGCAGCAGACTTGGGATTTGTACAGGTTTGAGATGAGGAGACTTAAAGCCTCATCACACAGCATGTCTTTGTTCTTCACAGTGCAAAGCAACCTGACCAAAAATCAAAGCCCGCAATCATATATTGTCATGGGAATAAATAAATACTAATATGAGTATAAATATAAATATGAACATAAATCAATGCACATACATTTGTCTCTAAAAACATAGGGGAAAAGTATTTATTTATTGTAGCCTACCCTTTTCTATCAATTGTGGATCTGTGCATTTGCCTGTTGTTCGTGGATTTGAGCTCAGTCTGCTCTATTGCAATTGTACTGATAGCTATTGAAATAATCTCCAGGAAATTATTCCTTCTCATTTTTAACTAGTGTCAGAATAATTCTGTTCACACTGTAAATTATTATTAAATCCCCAGGTTAGTTACTGTGCTGCCTGCATGTTGATGTGTATTTGTTATTGTCATGTATAGTGTTGCTTTTCAGCCCTGAACCTTTTAATTTTTTTCTATATGAAATACTTAAGAAATCCGATAAAGTTGTTAGAATTTTGTACCAATAAGAATTAAATGGCACTATACTCTTCAGTCTTTGTAATAGCTATCTCTATTATTTTAATTTTCTCTGTTATTTTAATTTTATGCTATGTTTGGGAAGTTGGAGTGACAGAAAGCAGCAACCGTGAAGGAAAGAATGCTGCTCAGCTGTATTTCATGTAGTGTATGAAAGCATCAAACACTATATGATTTTAATTTGCCTTCAACAGAAAGCTACAGATGGTCAACAAAGCTTAATATCTGTGACTTTGCTTCAAATGATCATTATGTACAAACACATAACCCTTTTATATCAAACTGTCACTGTTTGCTTATATATTTGTCTTGCCCGGAAGACTAGCTGCATCTCCATTTGGAATTTCTTTTTTCATATCAAATGAAGTCTCAAGTCACTGATAGCTAGAAAGAAATTCTTCAGTATACCATATGCTTCAGATGAGCATAACTTGAATATTGATATTAAATGTTGATGACATGGAATGAAAAAAAGTGATTTCTATATCTTTGCTAAATGTCAACCACAGATGGGCTTCAAATCTCACAGCTTGATGCTGAGATTACATAATTTGGTACAACTAAGAAAAGGACTTAAAGATAAAGATTTCTTCCCCTCATCTACAAAAGAACTTTGATTATGTTTTGCACAAGCTATAATGTGTGTTAAACAGTCTGACTGGGGAATGAACTTCCCTTCATTAATGCATTTAACCACGTCAATTAGTCATTAGATCACTTCCATGTATAGGCTTCATTTAAATCTTCAACTTGACCTGCGTCCTGGAAATTTAACTGCTGCATTTCATAAAGCACTCAAACTCTGGATCTGATATAAACAGATGCACAACGTTGTGAAAACATACCTTATTATTTCTTTTTTTAATAAGATAAATTTACCAACTGTTGGCTGCTGGCAAAACAGGATACTTAATTTTATTAAATTCTAAAACACTTGATTCATTTTTTTATTTTCCTCAATATTGTTTCTCCTTAGGCTGTTGAGCATAACAGAAAAGAATTTCTTAGTGTTTGCGATTCAAATATTATTCTGTTCAAATACTTTAGAAGCAAAACAAGAAATGATTAAATCTTCAACCAATCTAGGAAACATTTGTGTTGGAAATATATTTAAGCATTGTATTTTAAAGTATTCTATTAAACAGTGCACCCAAGAAAAGCCATGCCACTAAAAAAATCAACACTAGATTTTTTAATAAGGACTTTTCACAAATTTAAATGTTATATTCTGAGCAAATAGTAAGAAATACTGAGAACACATAATATTGCTGCAAGAATTATTCTAGATAGTCAAATAATCAATTTTATTAATATCTGCAAAGGCTTCATCAAATATAACATTGGCTAGGAATTCACAAAAATGGTTACAGAACTATGTGGAATTTATTAGAACTAGCAACAAGGGGAAAATCTCATACTATTCAAAAAGGTTACATGTAAATGGTAATGCAAATCTCTCATTCTACAAATGCATAAAGTATTAAGGAGACATTAAATAGAGAATGAGCAAAATGTGAATTAAATTCTTACAGTTCTCAAATATATATTCCAATGTATATAAAATCAAAGTCTTTCAGTGACTCCTAAATGAAAACAAAACACTACTGCTCCTGCATTTAACCATATAATTTAAATGAGTTATTTGTATTTTGGAGAAAGAGCAAGAGCTAATGAGAGACTGAGACAGAACCAAGCAGTTTTTTATGTTTATTTTTGAGAACACCTATAACCTTGAGATCGACAATAGAAATATTGTAGGAAATTAACTAAAAGTGATAGAATAATGACTACCGAAATAATGACAACATGAGGAAAAGAAGATAAACACTGCAGAAACAGCATAATTTTGTGAAGGTAATATTTAAGAACTAGTCTAAGAGTAGATAGGTAGTTATATAGTTAAATGATCCTGAATTTCTAGTGTTAGTGGCCACCTATTAGCTCTCTCATTGCTGGACCATGATAGCCAGCAACCATCACTTAAAGGACAGTTTAATTCAGTTAATGGTTTTCGTTCATTATCTTACTCACTTTTTTATT
This sequence comes from Hydrochoerus hydrochaeris, assembly GCA_004027455.1. Lineage (NCBI taxonomy): Eukaryota > Metazoa > Chordata > Mammalia > Rodentia > Hydrochaeridae > Hydrochoerus > Hydrochoerus hydrochaeris. Next base: position 704,419 of record PVLA01000049.1, read on the forward strand.
TCTAAGTCACAATTCCTAAGCCTGCCACTGAAGGGAAAGAGGTTTATTTTGGCTCACATGTCAGTCCATTGTCATTTAACTCAAGACAGGATGGCATGGTGGAGAACAACTGTTTATCTGTGGTAGACAGGAAGCAGAGAGCCAAGGGTGAGGCTGGCAAAGGATCTGTAACATTCCAGGTCAGGCCCACACTGATCCACCTCTTTCAGACCCAGTCTACTCTGAGTAAATCTACCCATAATCCAGTCTCCTTCCAAAAGCCCCACATATGAATGCATGAGTCTCTTCAGAGACATCTAGACATAAACCATGACATCCATAAGCAGCTGGTTCCAAGACAGAATCATAAGATTGGAAGGGTGTGGTGGACCAAAGTTACTTAGATCATGGTAGTAGGAAGCAGAGCAAGAGAAGAGTGTCAAACCAGAGGCGGCAACAGATATAGACCTCGAAGCTACACCTTCACGACTCATGCCAAGACATCCAGATTCCAGGGCCAGATCCAATGCCAATCAACTTGAAACTCTACCCTGACTATTATAAGGTGTAGTTTTAAAAAGTTGATATCCAAAGATATCTTCTTAAACTGCACTTGATCATTAAGTAAAGACAATTTTAAATTTATAATTATTCTTTATGCAATGCTACTATCCCTTTTATCACAATGCTGGCATTTTTCAAGCACAGTTCAAGCACAAATCTCTTCTGAGACTTAAGGAAAAATTTTAGCTATGAATTTCTGTAAAATTCAAAAACAGTTTACATGATCCCAAGGTACAGTGGCATAACATAAATATTCCCACTTCAAAAGGGAAGAAGAAAAGGGTAGAAAAAAACAATTAGGTTAGAGAAGACCAAAACTCAGCAGTGGAAACATTAAATTCTATAGTCCATGTTCAGTATCACTGGAGATAAAATGTGAATTAAAAATACATCTCCATCCATATAGCTTTTCAGCACACCTGGCCTCCTTTTTTTGTGCTCATTTCACTATCAAGATGCAGCTTTCCTCAGCAAGTTCTGGTGTCTCTGACTTCTTAGAATCTAAAATGCTGTTTGGCTTCTGTCCCATAGTTTCACATCCTGATCTTCCAGATGCTCTTTACCAGGCACCCCTGGTCTTCATTTGTAATGTGAATGGAAACTTCCCTGACCCCATAACTCTTGCATTGTGCATGCCAGTACAGCCAACAACATGCAGACAACAGCAAAGAGCACTGTCAGCAGGAGCATAGACCTGCAGTATCAGCCTCTGAAAGCATTTATTGCTGAGCATGGTGAAAAGAATCTGGAGCAATCAAATACATAGGAGAACTTTCTTAAGCATACAGTGAGATCTTTCTCAAAAGAAATTTTTTTACATTATTGCATCATTGAGCTTATGATGGGTGGGGTAGAGGGTGGGCTCTGTCTTTTCTTCTTTTTTCCTTCTTTCTCTTCTTTCTTTCTTTCTTTCTTTCTTTCTTTCTTTCTTTCATCCTTCATGAGACAGGTTATTGCTATGTAGTTCAGGCTGGGATTTAGTTATGTACCCCAGATTAGCCTCTAACTCACTGTGATCCTCCTGCCTCACCCTCCCAAATTCTTGGATAACAAATTTTTGCTATCATACCTGGCATCTTTCTGATGTCTGATATGCCCTCTTGGCATCATTTGTCTTTTGGCTGAACAAAATACTTTCTTTCCTTTTAATGGTGTTAATCATAGAAAGAACACCTCCTTTAGCCCTAACTTTATACAGGGTTACTTTGGAGACATATCTGAAGACATTCATATTTTTATGCTCTGATTTTTATTCCTTATTTTTACTATAAACCTCCATAAAATTAACCAACTGCACACTTGCCACAACCTGAATTTTAGGCTGCCTTGAAATTTTCTCTCCCAGATTTATTTATTTTTCTGGCCTTAATTTCAATTTCTTTCAAACTCTCAGGTTATGACAAAATATAGATGAATTTTCTGTCAGAGTGTAATAAATCTGGCTTCTCCACTGGCAGTGGAGTCCTTGTACCTAGATGAAACCTGCTGAGACTGGCCTTTACCATCCACACTCTTCTCAGCCTTCTGTTTCTCTTGAGCTCTGACTAAAATCATCCAGAAGACTTTGCTTATAACATTCCAGGACTTCTCTAAATGCTTTGAAAAACTTTCAAATTCCTACCACAAACTAGTTCCAAAAGCTTCTAAACCATATGGTCATATACAGTCACAGCAAATCTCCCACTCCAAGAGCTAGTTTTCCATGTTAATTAGCACTCACTGTGTCAAATAATATCTAGTACCCACAAATTAAAGGAGAAAATGTGTAATTCAGTTCATGGTTTGAGTTCACGGTCAGCTGGCTTGAAATAAAAAATGTGGAAGTGCGTGGTGGAGCAAAGATCTGTCCCCATCAAAAATACTTAAAACGGTGGAGTAGTTCTAGGATGTGTCACTGTGATGTCAGATAGTGACTTTATGGAACCTATGACCACAAAGATGCCATTACTCATAATCATCTGTGATATTCTGGAAAAAATATTTATAGACTGTTTGGTTAATTTAAGGATATCATACATAATTGTATCAAGTCATTCTATCTAGGGTGGCTAGTTCTTTATGCCACAATGTAAACTATTATAAAGAGTTCTTTTTTCTTTACTTTCTTGGTCTTTCTGCTTTTGCATTTTCACCTATTTGGGTGATAACTTGTGAGCTCCTGAGTTACTTATTGGCAGTGCTTATATATTTGATACATTCAATCTGAATATTTGTCCACATTTATGAGCCAGCCCATCCATTACTGACACTTTTTCTTTTTTTTTCAAAATCGTTATTTCTCCTGTGACTTGCATTGTCAGAAGAGTAACAGGCTTTTCCTGTGAGGTTTCTTTCCGGCAACAGTCAATAACTGCTAGACCAATTAAGTCTCAATAGGCAGCAAGTGTGTTTCTTTCTGTAGCTGAGCTTCCTTTGTTTTACTTTTCTCTTATTCATTGTTTTATGAGGCATGACACTTTCAGTGGAGGTACCTGTTATTTTTATGACACAACTTAGCTTTCTATGTAACTCAAACCCCCAGGATCATCTAATGTCAGATTGTAATTTCATGGCACAGTGTATACACATGTAACTTTTGTATACAGATCATCCCATATTTGAGATAAAATTTCTAGCATTTTCCATCCAAGGCAGTATAGTTACTACAAATCTGATATTACACAAGGCATTGGAGAGCTGTGCTTTATTAGTACTATCCAATTATACTGGTTATTAAGAAATCTCAAGATGTATGCTTCATTTGACTGTGTTTGAATGTTTAATTCTGTAGGATGAATGTATTAGTACTAACAGTGAAGTAGTTTAGGGTGTGCCCTTTTGTACAGTTATTGTTCGGAGCTCCAGAATGACAAAAACAAAGCTGTGATGCAATTAAGCAACATTTTGAAGATTCTTGAACTCTAACAATTATCATGGAGGCCTGCATTAAAGCCAAAGTTTTGTGAATTATATTATGTAAAATCAGCAATTTATGATACAATTAATGGTACAGGTAACAGTTACCAAAGCAATTAACAAGATAGGTAAAATATATGGTGTCATGGGTCACCACAGCTGTGAAATAAATCGGGATTTTTGTCTCCACTTTTATCTTTATTTTACTGACTTTCCCATGTGACTAAATGATTGATTTTTGGATTGTCTTAACTTGCTTTTGACTTTGGAAACTGAAGGAATGTTACATTTTCATCTGTATTTTCATGGAGAAAATACCATATAAGGAAAAAAATATCATGACATGCCTTTGTTTCTGTTTTGGGAGCATTTCCATTATTCAGACTCTACTTCTCTGCATTGTGAGCATTTGTAATAGGCTCTGCCAATGTTTCCAATCTGTGCTTCCCTCTTTCTTCCACGCAAAAGGGAAATAAAATGAAAGTACCAGTGGAAGTCGTTTGCTTTTAAGTACGAGGCAAAAAATTTGAGTCACTTGTTGCTGGTTCTGTTTTGCCAGCTTGTTTTTCAGTTGTGTACTGTTTTGGATTTTTATTGAAATCCCATTTTTTTACCATTTCATCTTGTCAAAAGGAGACATTACATATATTTCTGCCCAAACTTCAGAAAGCAGTCTTTTTCTATACTCTAGATACATAGGTTCTCACACAATGTCTTTAGGTATAAACATAAATAGAATGATTGCTTAAAGTGTACCTTACTTTTCACCATGGTTAAAGTCATTGTCTTACCTATATTTTATATTCATATGCTTTGAAATATTCTTTTTTTTTTTGGTACCAGGGATCGAACTGGTGACCTCACAATTGCCAGGCAGGCACTTAGGCCTCTGAGCTAAATCCCTAGCACTGAAATATTTTTTACCTTGTTACATTAAAAAAATTCCAATCTTTCTAAAGTTCAAAATCTGGAGTTTATATGATATTAACTTTACTAGGTATTACATTGTAACACTACATTCTATGTATTTGATTCCCTTAAAGAATGAGTAATACAATCTTAGAACATGTTTTATATTGTAGTTAACTTATTTTGTATTGCAGAATCACTCATTCATTATTTATAATGATCGAATGTAATTAATGAATAATAGAGATAAAGAAATTTGTATGTTTCCTTATCAGTTTATCCTAGACATACTATCTTTAAAAATGTAAACACTATTTACCCTTTTTCATTTCAATGAACAGTGGCAAATATTTGGAAATCCTTCAAATGCAGAGTGATTTCAAAATCTAATTCCCCAAGTTATGAATCGTTATATCTGAAGCTGAAGATACTTTGAGAAAAAAATACGTACTACATATTCATAATACATATGGAAGAAATGTAGATGTGTTAGCTTTAGACACATTATTTTGAAAGTATAGATTTTATCTCACATAACATTTTTAACAAGATGTAAATGTGTCAGAATCATGCCATGAAGAATTAAATCAAGGGCAGAAAGCAGTTGGATGTGTTGAAATTGACGAAGGCTGTGAAATCAATTTAATAACTTTGCTACTAATGCACTGTATTCATTAATAAATTAGAAATGAAAACACACACATTGAAAATAATAGCACTTTTGCCTATTACATTATTAAAGCTGAAGCACTTATGTTTAACCTTAAATATATATATAGTACTCATATGTATACATATTTGATCAAACATTGCAATTGTTACTGTTTGGATCAGAAATGCTCTTCGAAATCTCAAGTTTTGAGTCCTTAGCTGAATGTGCTCCTGGGGGTGTGCGTCTGTCCAGGAGAAGCAGGTCATTGAGGGAGTGACCTGGAGAGACAAGGCTCCCAAAAAGTTTTCCCCTTTCTCTGTCTGCTTCTTTGAAGCCATGACGTGAGCAGTTTTCCTCTACAGCAAACCCTTCCTCCATGCCATTTCAATCTTAAAGCCAGAGGTCAATGAACTATAACCATGAGGCAAAATAAAGCTCTCCTGGCTTTAGTCATGGGTGTTCAGCGATATATCAGCCATGAAACAGCTGAATAACTGGAATGGAGAACTTTCTGAGTATGTGTTTGTCTTTTATATTGAAGTCTTACTGTGGTTTCCAGTCAATTAAATTTGAACACTTTTGATTGAGATTGCCACCGCTAATGCATTCAAAGCAGAGTTTTATGGCTTTTGAAGAATACAGCATTATTAAATAGTCTTAAGGAGTCTACCAAACATCCTCTTCCACACATAGACTAATTATCCTACTAATTATTAAGCCAATATTTGTTGACATAAAGATGTCAACTCCCAATGAATATTACATTTAGCTTGAGTAAAATTGCTGATATAATACATTGACTTACTAATTTAGTTTGGTCTAATATATATATATATATATATATATATATATATATATGCCCACTAGGAAAATGACTGCTGAAATTTAGGGTTCATTAATTGAACAAACTTAGGAAAAATGCATGCAGTCAAGAGTTTTGGTGATATGTCTCTAATACTGAACACTAGTATAGGTCAAAGCATATTTTACAGTGAGAGTTGGAACTGATACTGTTTCTCACTGTTGCATCTTACACAGATACATATATTTTACCTTTCAATATTTCCACACATGCTTTAACAAAATAAAGGTTCTGGGAGTCCCAATTAAAGAAATGCCAACTACGTTAAAACATTGTAGGAACTACTGGCTGAAATAAATAGATATTAGGAAGGAGAAAAGGGAGAAATAAATGACCAGAGTTGGATAAACTTGTACAAATACACATACATATAGCCTGAGATAATGATATCAATAGCAGATGTATGTAATAATCTGTCAGTCACACACTCATTTCTTATACCAACCTCACACTAACCTCACTAGGCTTCAGAATCTTGATTCTGTACACTATTTTGAGTTGCCTTACCTCCTTCTTACTGGCTCACAATGTATTTACATGGTATGAATGTGCTTGTATTCACTTTCATCCAGAAATAAAGAGGATTTATGAGTATTGTGGATTTCCTGAGTTAATCCTGAAATTTATGCCAAGTTAACAGCGAAAATCACTAATCTTACTTTTTTTTCATTTTTTTATTTAAAGAGGAAAAAAAACAGGAAAAAGAAATATTACAGAATTTCAAGAAAAGAAGATAAATAGTAAGAAATATTCTTCAAAGATAATCATGGATATACAAGTACTTTGTGAATTATTTTCTATGGTCAATTGTTTACTATCTCTGCTCTTAAAATAATAGTTAACATTCCACAAATGTAAGAACTCAACCATATATATATATATATATATATATATATATATATATATATATATATATCAGGCTAAGAAAGTGTGATACCAAATTAAAAATAATCAATGATTCTTCTGAAAAAGGAAACTGCTTAGTCTAAGAATCATATATCCCCTTGTGTTTTTAGACTATTTAATTTGTTCATATCTTGATGTAAATATAGTTGCAACATAACAGAAAGTTTTAATATGTTGCAGCACACAATTTTTAAAATTCACTTTAAAATTTTAAAAACACTTTTAAAATTGATTTACATCTCAAATGATATATATATATATATATATATATATTCACAAAATTTCCTTTCAGTAGATTTACGTCGTAAAAGAAAACAAATATTTTGGTATGAATTCAGCATGTTTGAAAGGTTTTCTTTTAGTTTATCTGAAAATCATTGTTATTTTGTCCTGAAAGTATCATTTGCTTCATAGTGTTAATTTTTTAAAAGAGGCTTAATTTTTGAAAAAAAAAATGTTATGCTTATTTATTAAAAATATCCAAATCAGCTTGGAATTGCATTCATTTCAGCAAAATATTCACTTATTTTAAAACCTACTCACATGTAGAATGTTGACTTTGAATGAATTACATTTTTTAAAACTTCTAGAAATTGATAATATTGGGTTAAATATTGGGTTAAATATAAAATACAATATTTATAGCATAAATATTGTAATCAAGGGTTTTTTGTAATAAATACCATGAAGAAGCTATTCTAGCTATTCTGAAATAAAATGTCTCCCCAACCATGATTAGAAATTTTAATTATTCTAGTCATAAATTATTAATCCAGTAAGTGGTTTAGGTCATACAACTATTTCTCTGTAGTAGTAAAAGTTGTTTAGTATTAACATTTTTCTAAACTATGTGTTATTTTTAAATAAAAAAGTATTACAGTGTATAATTTCACAGATTGTAATTAAAACCTGCTTCTCAGGATCTAAGTAGGGAGCTGTGGGAATGACAGACTTGTACATAAGTCAATATTGCTTTATATTAAACAAAATTAACTTTATGCAATCACCTTTACTACAGCTATTAACCTGGATTCACTTGTTTCCTAGGGGAGTTATTATTAGACTGTCTTGTTTCAGCATCTCATAAAACTTGTCATCTTCTTTGTTCAAACTATTTGCTTTTTTTTGATTTTGTATCAGTTGGAAATGCTTAGCCTTCTAATGAATATTTTTAATCTACTATATATTGAGGCTTTTTATACTTAATTCCCCATCATTGTTTTACAGTTCATCAAAATTATTATATTCAACTCAAAAATAAGTATTTTTCTGGGTTAATAACTTATTATCAATTGCTATGGGAGCATGACATTGTCCATTACTTATGTTTGAGAGATTTTTTGGTTACATCAGATTTTGCATCTACCTAATTCTTAGAAATAACCAAAGACAAAATAGAAAATATGATATTTTAAAGCCATAAACTTATAAAGAAAAAACTGAAACCCTGTATATTGATTAATTTATATTTATGTGTGGGTATGTATATATATTTGAAATATTATATATAAATATAAAATATTAATTTCATTGACTTGAGAGATGTGTAGAAGATTAATAAAGTACCTATTCATATGTGTCTGGGTGAGACATGGGGCAAGGTAGAGGTAAATATATCTGGACCTTTCTCTCCCTTCTGGTTAATACAAGGTGAGTAGTTTCCTCCACAACACAATTTCTGGCTTAGCCAATGGATCATGGACTAAACCTCTGAAATCATGAACCAGTTTGAACCTTTTCTATTTTAAGATCTTTATGTCAATTATTTTGGCCATAGGACAAGAAGCTGTTTAAAACAGCATATATATCTTAAATGAATACTTGCATTAAATGTTCATTTCATTTACTTCTAGCATCGTTTTTCGGAAAAAAAGAAACTGCCTTGGAAAATCCATAGTGCCTTGTTACTTTTGCTGATAGATGACGGTTAGAGAGAATAGCTACAGAGAAAGAGAGTTAAATATGATTAAGCTGAAAGAGATAACCTGTAGGGTATGCACAGGATCATAACAGTAGGAGGGCTGATTTCAATTTCAATTTAAGAATTCATGAATCAAATAGTGCTTTGATGTACAATGCAGAGGGCACAGGAGAATGAGCCAGATTCCCACAAGAAAATGGAACAATCAATGGAAGCAATTAGTAAGTGTTTCTAGCAATTGAAAATGTTAATTCACATTCGAAATGGATCATTGTAACTATTAGTCTTCCTCCAGCCTTCACTTATGTGTATTAATTAGCACATGGTGGTACACTGAAGATTAGCAAGGGTGATTTAAAAATACATGAATGAATAAATATAGCAAATACTCAAGCTATGCAGTGAAGATCTTCATTCTCTTAGCTGAAGCTTAGAAGTTCCTACACATAAAAGTCTACTTAAGATCATTGGAAATGTATCACTTTTATAGATTAAAAATAGCAAAAAGGAAATATAAGTAATGATGTGATACTGATAAAATATTAACAATAACAAAAATAGTTCACAAAAGTTATCACTTAGTAAATCTCCTCGTAAGCATATACTCTGCTACTAGTTTTTTTTTTAAATTAAATTTTATTTTAAAAAGGTTAAAACAGAATAAAACCAATCAAAACAAACCAGCATAAGAGATATAGGACTTCAAAACATTTCAAAATCAACAATAGTTACCATGATGCCACTTTATGTCTTCAAAATAGCTGCTGATAACTTCGAACATAGTAAAAATGAAACAGAACAGAATAGAATAGAAACAATAAAAACAGAACAATGAATGTAGTAAAAGACTTCAAAACAGGCCTTTAGTAAATCCAAAATTGCTACCGTGATGTATCTTGCTATCCTTGAAATAGCTGCTCCTGCCATCGGATTTAGCATAATCAAACAAAACAAAAGAGAAGGAAACCCAACTCAACAACGCAATGGAAGCGATGTAGGACTTTAAAACAAGACCATAGGGAATCAACAATGGCCACAACCCTCAGAAGGAGACGCCCACACTAGATGCCACACTGCGTACCACTATCCTCTGAACCTATGATCCGATCACTGGCCCTAGACCTGCAATGTTAATGAAACACCAAAGCACCGCAGGCATCCAATTGCATTTCACCTGGATAGCTATCATGGCAGTCTTTTTCTCTGGATAAGCCTGTTGCTTACGGGGTGAGGAGGCATGGGGTGAGGAGGCACTGGTACTTCTTGTTTGCCAGCCCTTGCACCAGAAGGGTTTGGCTGTAGCTGTTTCCAGTCTGGCGGCGGCCCACGCATGGCGCTGGTTTCCGTGCTGGGCCTGCTTGCTGGTGCCGCATTGTTCTTTCTCTCCGCTACTTCTCTGATATCTGCCACCATTTTTAAAATCTGCCCTTTCATGTTTTTATGATAGTTAAGTACCATAGAAAATGCTATTATTGTTATCACTTGGGTTTCTACTCTTGATATTTGCTTTAGTTACTTTTCTTATTGCTGAGCCCAAATACCTGACGCACTAAATTAAAGGAGGGAGGATTTTCTTGAGCTCCCAGTCTGTGCAAGTTTCGGTCCATAATCAGCTGGCTCCAAGTCAGGGTGTTGTGGCAAGAGGATACCAAAGAATAAATACAAGTAGGCAGGAGACAGTGAAGGAGTGAGCAGCAAAAGCACCAAGCAATCCTGCCTTTCCTGTTTTCCCCATGCAGGATATAACCCTGGGGCTTACTTACTTCTGTCCTCAATAAATTCATTCAGCCACACCAGAGCTATTGTAATTACAATCAGTGGATTAATTTAGTACCACACACCCTTAATTCCAGCACACACACCCTAGATTCAGGTAGTTTTCAAAAGCCCCACCTGTGAGGGCATGAGGTTTTGGAAGCTCATCTACATACAAGTCATAACAATGTCTAAATTACATTACTGGGAACAGAGTGGCAACAGATTCTGTCTTTTGCTAGCAGCTGCATGGTAGCATCATGTGGAAAGTGGTGTTCTTATACTCAGTCTTTTCCAAAATAAAATATCTGACAGGCTGACCTACTTCAGGCAGTGGGTTTGATTTGTGAATCTGGAATGATGCAGTATGTATAACCTGTCTTAGAGACACACGACCTAGTCAGTTTATGATTCTGCAGTCAGAGACACAGAACAATAACAGTCATTTCATCATGAAATTGTTCTGTCAGAATATTCCTGATGAAAATGAATTTAGAAAATATTCATTAACTTCTTCACTCATACAGCACACAACCTGCAAACATTTTTTTACTTATGTTATAGTTGTATGTTGTCCTAGCACAATGTATGATATTTCATCTGGAGCACTTCAGAGACACACACCCACCCCTGAAGCCCTTGTGCTTTGTATTTGAGTGCAGAAATGGGCAAATCATGTCCTTAAGCTTTAATTCAAGACTGGCCCATATGAAATGGGCCACCCTTTTCTTTTTCTTCCATGTTTAGTTGCAAAAAAAGCTGAGGAATACAGACTCAAGAAAGAAGAATTACAACTGTGTAGAAAACTTTCAGCCTATAACACATTAGAGAAAGGAGAGAAGCATTTCATGGCGAGGACACTATGTATACATGAAAGAAGAAAATGTGACACAAAAAACATCAACAGCCTTCTCAACATCGCTGATTTGTTAGGGATGCATGCAGAGTAAAACTCCCCTGCACTGAGACGTCACCCTGGAAGGTGGTGTTTCTCCCTTGAAAGAGGATAGAAGCTGATAATGAATTTAAGTCTAATTTATTTTGCAGACAAATGTGAATTTAGCCTCCAACTTACAGGAACACATTAAAAGTCTTCAAATGAACAGAAAAATCATTAGTTCATGTTGCATAAAGAAAATAGTATAAAAATACAGATTAGCCTTCTTTGGAAATTAGAATTTTTCAACGAAGAACAATTCCCTAAGTAGAGTACAAGCTTCAAGAGTGAAATTCTTTCCTCATTTCTTACTTGCTTTAACGAGGAACTCAAGAGTTAACTGTTAATTCAGCCCCAAAAGATTACACGATTATTGGTTCGATATGTACATTGGAATCTTACTGTGAATGAGATGTGGTTTACCCTTCACGGATTCGTGTGTTGGAGACTTGGTCCTGGAGTGGTAATGGGAGAGATTGTGGAATACTGAAGGCCGCAGCCTATTAGGAGTGCACTGGTGATGTTGCTTTAGCAAAGAATTAAGAGATTTGTTTTAAAACAGTCTCTGTCTCTCTCTCTGTTCTCTTTCTGTCTCTCTGACTTCTAATCATAGTGTACAATCTTGAACATGCCTTTATAATGCTGTTGAATATGCTCTCATAATGATGCCAGCAGACACAGTTTGAAGTATCTAGGAGATCTTGCTAGAGCTGGTACATCATTCTGCTTTGGAGTTTTACACTCTAAAACTATGAGCCATTTTTTATTTGTAAAATATCTAGCCTCAAAATGTTGTTACAGCAATGAAAAATGCATTATTATAAACCCTAACTCCCAGTACTTTGTAATATGACTTTATTTGATAATCATCCCCAAACCATAATAAAATATTAACATTGCATATGGTAATTAAATTTGGGCTGTAATCTACTAAGGATACCTTTAATAGGAGAAATGTAAGAGCACAGATAAAATAGATAAAATACATAAAGATAAAGGTGGATGACAACTCTATGTAACTCAAAGAGAAAGGTTACAGAAAGAAACTAACCCTAATGATGCACTGACCTCAGATTATCAGCATCTAGAACTGTGCGAAAATACCTGTTAGAACAACCAAGTGTGTGGCACCCCAAGGGGACTAAGACTGTGACAGTCTCTTATCATGAGCTCAACAAATACTTACTATAATTGTTGTATTTAACCTAAACCATTCTGTGCTCACTAGCTTTCTTGCATCCCACAGGCCTCCATCATCAGCAACTGCTCTAAATTTTCTGTTTGTCTACTTTATCTCTGAATGTAAAATTGGCATTGGGTTTTGAATGAGGTCAAACAGTGGAAATAAGAATTAATAGTATAAGAATAATGAGTACTAGTAATTAAGGTACTCAGATCCTAACTAACTACTACTTTTTTTTTCATTTCTTTTCTTTCTTTCTTTTTTTTTTTTTGGTACCAGGGATCAAACATGACCTCCCACTTACCAGGCAGGTGCTTACACTGCTGAGCTAAACCCCAGCCCAGCTAACTACTTCTGTAATTCTCCATTCATTTCTATTTCATGTGGGTCAGTAATCATCCTTGACAATCTTGCATGCTCAGTGAAATAATATATTCCAAAATAGAGTTTTCTGAGTCATTGTGAAGGTTTTTAGTGAACCTGTTATAAGTTTGTACGAATTTTGGTTTTTGAGAGTGTCTATTTTTCTTTGCAAAAAAAAATTGGTCTAACACTGATCAATTTGTAGACTTATTGTAGCGATCAAATAAAGTACATCATGGGCAGTTTTAGCACAGTCTCTTGTATATCAGAAACTTTCTTTTATGTGTCCCTTTCTCATTAAATTTTACTTAACTGGTTTTAAACAATGCTAGTAAAAACACTTTAGAAAAATTAAATTTAACAGAATTGATGTGCATAAAGAATGCAGACATCAAGAGTTAAGTAACATCAGAATAAGAGATGAAAAGTGCTCCCCCTAGCGTTCATTGTTTTAATGTCACAAGAACTATTCCTTAATTCCAGTGCTTACATTCATAAAACCTTTATAGAGACAACAAATTCACACTAACCACCTGACGTTTAATCTGCAGTAATATAATATTAAATAATGAGAGATAGTGGGCATTACTTTAACACATAGACTTTTTTGTACAAGCATGCAATAATAAAAAATTCATCTCAATGTATTTTGCACTTATGCAAGATTTTTTACATCTATATAAAACAAAGCACATAAACTGGAAGGAACTGTTTACAGTCATAGAATAATAGTAGTAGAAAATAGTAGTACTTTTCTTACTAGGTAAACATTAGTGCACTGAGACGAACACAGATTTAAATCAAGGACATAGGATCCGAGATCTTCCTTACTGCGATTTGTCCATCTGAACAAGGTTGAATTTTTATTCAACTGTGAATGCCGGTGAAATACTTCTCTTGTAAAAAAAAAAAAAAAAAAAAAAAAAACAGTTCAAGGCAATGCATATTGTTTAACCTCTCCTTTGTATTCTGAGAAGTGCCCAATAAAAAGAATTTCTTAGAAGGCTTTAAGGACCGCATAATATTCCAACCTTCCTCCTCCACTTCAAACATTATTTGTTTGATTTGCACACAGTATTTCTTGACTAGGAAGATGAATGTGTTAATGTTAAGCACAATTCGTTGACTTCATTTTCTGCATGTTTCGTAGTAACAGAACCAAAATAAATATATTAGGAATCTTTGTGTCTGTGATGATTTTAGCCCTTTATTTATGGACTTTAAATACTTAAGTTTTAATAAAATTTTGGAAAATGAAATAATACAATTACAAAGTTCTAAGAAATTTTCCTAACATAAATATCTAAAAAATAAGATTCTTTTGGAGTAAGTTTTAAATAGGACCAAATTACCTTGCTAAACAAACCATATACACATATAATTATTGTCATAGTCATTTAACATATTAGTCCTTATTTAGAATCAAAGAGAGATAAAATGCTTGCTAGACCATGATACTCAGGCCTAGGCCTATGCAGTGCATCATTTGCCTTTACTTTACTGTTTAATGTAGTTAATCCAGAAATACTCCATCTTAAAATTTATATGACCAACTCTCCCATTTTCTCAAAGTGGCTTGATTTTCCTATTTTAGCACTTCGCACTACAAGAAAATATGTAAAATCTGTAACCGTTTTGTCTCACGCCCATATTTACAAGTCTGGTTATGACTATCAAAAATAGTGAAGAATTTTGTGATCATGCACTTCAAGTCATTCATCTCAGACTTGCCTATAAATTAGTTTATCATCTACATTAGCGATAATTGGTCAAATTAGTAATTCTGAAATAAATGTGGCTCTTACAGCCTGTGTAAGAAGAGAATGCTGCGCGTTTTCCTTACAATGAAGATAGGAATTCCTTCCCTCTCCACTGCATTCTCTTTTTCTTAAAAAAAAGCAAAAAAAAAAAAAAAACACACACTACTAAAAGTACAGTAATGTATTTGATAGCTATTGTCCTCTTCACCTGAATTTGAATTCTCCTAGGTAGGCGAGGTACTAGGAAGTGGCAGAAAATTTTGCCCACCCCTGCAGAGATGCCGCGTTCTACAGAAACTTCGAAGGAAACTGGCATATATCAGCAACTGCAAAGGAGAGTATCGGAGTCTCCCCTGAGGAGAGAAATTGGATGAGAACATGCTCAGAAAAAGGAAGCAGCACAACCAGCAAAGGAATATAAGACTGTTTGTGTTATTTTACACTTCCCTGAAGAGCATCAATATTTTATAGGCTTCTCCTTTGGGAAATGATCGAAGATTCTATCTCCACTAAGTAAAAACATGCATAGCTCTCTTTGAGAAATTACCGATTTCCTTCTAGACGGTGGGAAAAATTACTAATGCTTGCACTTTTCAAGGAAAATCTTTCTTAGTGCCCTTTTTTGCTTTATTTTCCCTATGTCTGAGAAAAACTATCAAGTCAAGGCAGAAAAAGGACTGAATCATACAGATGACTTGTGGTCCATTAGTGAGCCTACATGTGCTCTGTATGAAAACAAATTGAGCTAAAAACAATTTGATAGTTTTCCAATTAGAAAAGTGACAAGTTTCAATGAATGAATTTGCAACTTCAAAGTAATAGAAGCCATTGTATTTCTGCATCTAGATGTTTTGATTTCTAAAAATAAACCAAAATATATTAAGCTTGTCAGTAAATTCCTTGGACTTATTAATTTTATGCCTAACTAATAACTTTTTAACAGTCAACAAAATTGTTAATATACTTCAAAAATAAGGCAGTAAAGACATGTGTAGCAATAGTACAAAATTTAGAAAGAAATAGGAATTTAATCAGAGGCTAGTCTAAGAATAATAAATGTAAATCATATTGAATCATAACATCATTTGCCAGTGTACTGGCACAATATATTGTGCTGAATTGTTTATTTCAAAACCACCCTGCATCTATTTTATGAATACTTGGAATTTCATCTTCAAGGCATTCTCTCATTTTGCCTTACTGCACCCTGAATCTATTGACAGTCTTTGCCGTGAAAAGTTTACCTGAACTTATTCTCAGGATATTATGCATTCAGGGAAACAGGGGAAGAATTGGAGAAATGTCATATATTCAAATTTTCAGGGAATATGCTTAGGTTATTTTCCAAAGCAGAAGTACTCTAAGTCAACCATTTAAAGAGTTTTCAGTGTTACTCATTACATATTGGAAGAAAACAAAGCTACTTCTTGCAAGATAGGCCTAGCCTGGCCATTTCATTTCTGGTGGAACACAGCCAGAGTTTTATAAATTTAAAATTAATGCGTCTTTCTTTGCAAGATTTTAATACTTCAGAAAAATGTAACAGTAATGAAACAAACACCTGCTTATACCTATATCATTTTCACAAAGGTACTTATGTTTCTGCTGCTGTAACTGAATGCCACTTACAGGAATAATTATAAACAATAGCAGTGTGTTTAGCTTATAGTTATGGGACCCTAGAAAGTCCAAAACCAAAGGGCTATATATATCCCCTATATGACTCAATGTCAAAAGGAAAGCTAGCATATAAATTCTTAAAATTAGTTGTTCTAACTCGGTGGGGAGGAAGGATATTCATTCATGCCAAAAGTACCGATTTCTGTCAGTGTAGATGCCTTGAGTCCAAGACAAATACAGATCAATTAGTTTCATTTTTAGCCATTACCAGGCCAGTTATTTAAATATAAGATGTCCACAGCTGGCTTTTTTCATTGATTTTTATAGGACAGTGTAACAGGAAATATAAGACTAGCAATTTTATCTCATTTATTCAATAATTTTTCTGTGTATGGTATATTTTAAAACATTCAATACACGGTGCAGGGTCCTAATCGGGACAGTAGTATCTTGTCTCATTCCAAATTCTTTTTGCATTATCATCTTTCTGTCAACAGCACACTTTAGCTTCTGTGTTGCCCTTTCTTTCTTTCTGTGGGTGGGATAATTTCAATAAATCTCTACTCACTAAACTTAATAGTAAAAAAGTCAATGATGTAGGTCCTGTTTGGCGTTTCACTGTCCTGTTTTTTAAAATTATTTGGTCTATTAGACCTCACCTAAATTGTAAATAATTTCAAATCCCCTTTGTTTTGAGTAAATAATAAAGGAGTTCCATATTTTTCAGTCCAGAAGGTGCATAGATATTTTAAAATGATTTATTTTCCTTGCAGTTTGATTACAGGATAGCTCTGTCAACATCTCTCATAGAATCATTATCATCACTGAGCAGCACTGTAATATTCTTAGTTTAATTTCTTCTTTCAAATTCTGTCACTTTTCTATGATGAATTGTTCACAATAAGGAGACTTTTTCCCTTTCTATTTCATAGCATGGACTTTTCCTCTCAAATATGCTAATATCTCTTACTTTTTCCATGGTTTTTGTTTGTTTGATTGATTTGTTTTGTAGACCTTTCAGTATTTCCTGTTCAGTCTGCAAATGTGTCTGTTTTGTGTTGTAAAGGAATATCACTGAGTTCTGGAGAACTATCAAAAGTTATATCTAATTACTTACTATAAGGATTTTTGTAGAACATAACACAGAATTACAGGTTGTTTTCCACCAGTAAAATATACACAAATTAGTAAAAGAAAATCAACAGAGCTTACTACTAGATTTCTTTAAAAACTAACAGTAAAGGTGAATACAGTGTTCTCAATTAAAAGATATGTGAAAAATGGTCAATATAAAGTAATTACACAGGATATAAATGCATATCATGCAAACAAGAATGAAATTGTTGAAATGACACCTGTTGGAGAGACACTTGAGACATTCAATTTATAAGCAAATGGTCTGCCCAGGTGATGCTGAGATTAAAATTAAATGATTAAAAACTCAGTTCTCACAAATCTTCATATTTAACTATTCTCTATTTACATCTTTAGCTCCATAAACTGCTTAATAATTTTATCTATTCACCCATCGGTTATGTATATATCATCGTTCTTATTTATGAAATCTCATATTTAGACTGTCTTAAATCTGCCGTGATTGTGCTCTCTTTTTTCTCATATGGCATATGCTTATTCTTTCTCAGTATATCTCTACCTGTTTTACCTCCCCATTGAAATCCATCAAAGCTTAATCTTAATAACATTTCTTCCATTAATACTCTTCCCAGTAGGTTAGTCAGAACTCATGGTTTGTACCTCAATAACCTCCAACGATCACAAAATGCCTTGCAGTATACTGTTGACTATACATTTTCACATTCATTTATACAAACAATAATAGTAATGTACATCAGAATACAACTAGGCAATATACTTTATTATTAATTTTCTTTGTTTGCCTTTCCTAATGATGTGACTGGGGATTTGCCAGCAGAGATTCATTTAAGTCCTTCTCTAAGCATGGAATACTCTGGTCCTCTGGTCATCCATGTCAACCTGTTCTTTAGTAGTGTGTAAATGAAATAATAATTTATAATGTTTCAATACATATTGAGCTCATTTTCATTCTAATATATGTAAATTTTTAATACCAACCTAGAAAAACTTTATTCATGTGTTATACTTGACCTGCCATGCACATAACTAGAAAACTATTCACATGCTATACTCTACCTGGCATGCATATAACTAGAAAATGACTCTGAATTAGTCTCACAGTAAAAAGAATAAGGTGGAAATAATCTGAGGATAAAATTGGCAGAATTAGAATTTAGAAAAATGAGTGCTCTACTCTTAACCATTTAATCAATTTTACCTTCTATTCAAAGCTGTACTCAAAAGAAATCAAGTATTACTAAGTAGAGTGAATATGTGACCTTCAAAATTATCTCATGAAAACAAATTATTAGTACGCCTGTTCATTAGTTTAAATTATATATTCATCATTATATATCACACATTATTAAAAGATCTTTCTTATCCATATTACAAATATTTTCTAATGCAAAATGGACAGTTCAGAATAATGTGTCATGTTTATTATATTAGTCCTGGCAAATATTTTCTTTTTAGAAACTAGATGCTTCCTAGGTGCCTTTATCTACTGTTCAATTATTCTAAATTCTAAGTACTTTTGTGAAATTCAACATAAATAGAACAAATATAGTGTCATTTTCAGATATCGTGCCCAAAGTTTTGTACTTTTAACTTACTCTTTAATGAATTATAATGTGTGTGTGTTTTAAAAGAAATATTGCACACTGAATGTTAGATGAAAATATCTTAAAACAGTTCTCAGTGGATAATTTTGTATTTGTTATACTTTATCATCCAGCAATTAGTGATCAGTGTTTTCTGAGTGCTATTTCTGGCACATCAAGGACTATTCATTTAATCACCCACCAATTCAGTGAGATAAATTCTGGTTTAGATGCATTTCCAGGATCAGAAGAGTTATAAATATTTTAATAGTGTAACAGAAATCGAGGCCCCCAAAAGCCAATATACTTCAGTTTTGTATTTGTCTGTGTAATAGTTTCTGTTCTAGCTTTGGGTGCTTCTATCTCATAAATGGCTGGTCACCATTATGCATAGCTGGTCACTAGGATGCATGTTATATAAACCAATCCCCAATTGATCATCATTCTACCTCTGTAATTCCTGCTTGCTTATCCCATATAAGCCCTAGACTACCAGATATCAGGGCCTGATGTTGTGGGAATGATCCTAATTAATGCCTGTTGACATAAATACATTTGCTTCCAAGTCTGGGTGTCATTTCGGTGTTTCTGCTTGTTGTTGCAATAGATTTTAGACCATGCAACAAATTTTAGATGAGGATTCATACTCCTATTTTGCTCTACAGCTGTTTCCTGTCTACATTCTATAAAAGGAGTAGGATTCATAGCCTAGAAATTATACTGCTATTGGTTTACTCAAAAAGACTTTAATAAATATTCCGTGCAGCCCTTTCAAACAAATGATAGAAGTCCTCTCAAAGTTTAGAGTACAACACTGAAGCATTTTTGTAGAAATATATATGCAACTGTGGCACATTTAATTTGTTAATTTAGCCTCCAAATTATGTACAATCAGGATGGTTTGGATTTTCATGGGTCTAGGTTTCTATGCATCCTTTTCAATATTCGTTATTATGGTAATTGTGTAAGTAATATATAATGATTGATAAACTGAGTTAATGTATATTGGTTTAACTATTATATACTGATTTAGAAACTGTAATCTATAAAAATATCCTCTGTACCTGCTAAATTTTAACAATATCAATGCATATTTATTGATGAATAATGAAATGAGATGATAAGATTAATAACATAATTAGCATTAAAATAGTAGAATTTATCAAAATGTATGAAGTGGCTTTTATCATAATCAAAAATATCTTTTCCTGTGAATAATAACTATAAGAATAGTTATAATCTGTCTATATGTATATTCAGTTCTAAATTATTAATGAATATTATCTGATTAAATTTAATTTTCCCTAATGAAAATGATGATTTTGGTCATTATTGGCATTATTAGTACTCTGGCATAAAAGATGAGAGACTCAAGAGACAATATCTTTTAACTCCAACAGAGTTACGTAGAAAGTCAGAGAGTTAGAATTTCAACCACACAGTTTATGTTCATAAGAACTAAAGCTCATAGTTGTTATATTAGCTAATATTTTAGTAGTTATTACAAAGTATATTGCCATGTTTTTAAAAATTGATCCCAAAAGTATTATTATAGTTATGACCATATCTAATTTGTCTTTGCATCCAGTTAGCATAAAGTCTACCCAAACAAAATATGTTATTTGGAGAAGTACAGCAAATTTCTTGTAAATAACAGCCCAAGACCATCTGTTTACCAAGGTATTTACCAACATAAATAATAAAAATATCACAAGTAAACTTGTTAATTGTCTGAGGTGTAAAATATAAAAATATTAATAGATACACCTAAATGAAAACTAAATATGTGTTTGAATCAATTTATTTTAACCAATATCTATTGTAAAAGATCTTTTGCAGCTGACTTTGAATAATAATAAAAGCAAAAAATCATTTCTATGCCAAATCTCTTCAACTACTTCAATTCAATTTTGTTTTTGTCACATCTACTGACTTGTAAATTTTTGACATTATTTATTAACTTCTTATAGTAAATATAGATGGCATACATAACACATACACCTTCAGTTCTGATCTCTTCCATATAGTATTTTGGCTCAGTATATAACTGAGATTTTAATTTATGTGACTGTCCAAAGATTTTTCTATAAATAAAATTGTACTTATCAATCATTCCTGTCTGTGTTTTCTTTTTGCTATTTTTGTAGAGTTAGTATTTGCCTAATTTTATTTTGATTAGATTAAAGAAAAAAAAAACAGTGTACTAAGGAAAAAAAAAAAACAGTGTACTATCTGTCACACTCTCCACGTTCTAAGGACCATTGAAATAGACTTTCCTTGCATTTAACTGTTGTTTCCATGTTTATCTGATCTTGTTCCGGGACTGACTGATGGGTTTGCCATCCTTATGGGACAACTCTCAGATTCGAATTTGCTGAGAAAATTATGGTCCCTTGCTGTAGTTGTTTTTACAGCACAAGAAACACAGTGCCTTTTAAAATCTGTGTTTAATTTTTTATTGAGATGAAAATATTTCATAATATTTTTCTCCTAGACAAGGTACAAAAAAGTAATCTGATTCTCTACAATTCTGTTTTCTCTCTTTCCCATGGACTCCACAGTAGCTGATAGAAATACACAACTCCTTTCTGTTATAGATGCTGTAGATGAGAACAGGTTATTTCTATTAGATTTGTTCCTTATAAACTTCTTTTTGTTCATAAGCTTCTGTGATTTCCGAACGTTAAGCATTGGTAATAAATATTTAATCTGCATTAAGTAAAAAAAGGCATTGTAGTATAAAGCCAAACTTTGCTCACCTTTTTTCACTTTCTAGACTCCTTATTTATTTGTAGTCCTCCTGGATAGGCTTTCTAATTTTGCTACACATTAAAATCACCATAACTTTTATTTTCTAATTTCTGAAACTCATCGTTTATTTTTCTGAGTTCTTCCCTGGCATTCATGTTTCTGAAAATATTCATTTTGGAGTGTGCTACTCTGAAGACAGATATTGTCATATATTATTTTAAGTATATTACTTATTTTTAATACTCTTCTATTATCAGTGTTTTCACTATTTCTTCTACATTGCACATTTTTAGTTGTTTTTGTTAAAGAAATTTAAGATGAAAGATTTTTAAAAGTACCTATTAATACTTGTCCAGGTATTTCCAATTGAAAAAGTCTTTATAAATTTTCATTTTTCAAAGCATTTTTGAAAAGACTTGTTACAAGTTGTGATGTTCTGTATACATGTTAATGTGTTCCTGGAAGTACACAGGTATGAATGAAATTTGCAATGGCAGCAAAATTTTGATATATATTATGTGGTAGACTGGTGGGAAAAAATGGGACTTTTATTAAAACCCTAAGTAGTTAATGTAAATATTCTTTACTCAAAGGTGTTTAATTTCTATATCAAAAGTTCATACTGGCCCCTTCACCGGGGATACAATGCTGCTGACCAGATTCCCAGAACAGGAGGGGAGAAGAGGGGTAAATATCCCACATCCACTTAACTTGCTTTTATTCAGCCTCTGTATTTTGGATGTGGAAAATCAACATGCCCTTTATTTGTGCTCAGTATTTTCAAGTCTAGATGTGTTCATTTTCATCTCCTATAGATAATAATGATTCTTTCCTCTTTCAGAAATGGGAGGACATTCCTAGCATTAGAGAGGATTGGAAGGTATGTTGATAACTTCCTGGCTCTGTAAGAAAATATATGAGATAATAAACTTAAAGAGTAGTAAACTCAAATAAAAAAAAAAGGAAGTAAACTTACTTTGGCTTATGGTTTCAGAGATTACACACCCTCTGGCCCTGGGCCTGTAATAAGAATGAAATTTTTCTGCAGTGTAACTCATCTCATGATAGCTCAGTCACCAAGAAAAAGAGCTAGCAGCTAAGGGGCTAGATATGGTCCCCAAGAGTGTGCTCCTTACCACCTCTCTGTATTAGTGTCTGCTAGAGGAAACAATTTAATTTAAAACATACACCATCCTTTACTAGACAGACTTATAGGAAAAGATCTCATGGGAGTCTGTCAAATCAGTGTTGGATGAATGCAAAATGGTTAACTGCAGGCGGAAGGATCAGACTCTCCAGGCCAAGATACAAACCCAGAACTCAGAGTAGAGTCCAATAAAATCTATGTTTTGAGGCTAAAGTGTCTTCACTAGAAGCTTGAAGGAATTGGAGATGAACATCACAAATATGATGACAAAAACTAGCGCTCTGAATTGAAATGGATGATTCCCCCTCTTCTTTCTCTTTTTATTCTATCCAGTCTTCAAGCCTGTTGGTTATTGGCTGGGGTGAGTCCTGCCTCCTCGGTTTACAGCCTGTGTGTCAGTTGCCACCAACACATCAGAGCTTTATTAACCTGCCATGTAATTCTTCTTAAGTCAAGTTAACATATCACAATTAACACCCCTCAACTAAGCCCAACCTCCTGTTTCCATTATCATCAATAATGTATTAAATTATAAACACATTAATCAACTGATGAAGTTAGAGATGATGGCACAATCACCTTCCAGAAGACCTACTTCTGGACACGGCTGCATTAGGCCAAGACTCCAACATAAACCTGTAGGGAAAATTAAAGATGTAACCGTAACAGAAATTCTACCACCAAAACTATATAGCAGCTTTCAAACTAACATATGATTTCAGATTGGTATACAGTGATATATCAATGAAATAATGAAGTATAATTTTACTATATTTATTTTTATGGAAGAAAGACCCATGGAAGCAAAAGTAGCTTACAAAATTCATAATGTGTCCTACAAAGCCATTAGTCTAACACTGCCACAGATCCCGATTGAAACTTATTATCCAGCATCCTGCTTAAAATTCCCCAATTCTGATAAGCTAGATGAGAGAGATACTAGTTTACTGTTTTGACAGCAGAGAGGAATAAGGCACAAAGAATTTATAGACTTACCCAAGGTCTACACAAGGCAGTAACAGATTCAGGATTAGCTCATATCTGAAGGTACATGGTTTTCTAAAAATGCATTGCCAAGACTGGATTGTGTCAACACGGCCTTACCAGCAACCTTCTATATTCTGCTGAAAAAAGGACTTGATTCTTGAGTTTTCTAAAGGTTCTGTGGTATGAATTGGGGACTCTGGTGAAATTTTCACATTTTGGTGATTAACTTTTTTTTTATTGAGTTCTGTTAAATTTATCTCTCATCATATGCTCTATGGTGTGATGTACTGTGACTTGGGGTTTGAATGCAAAGAATTTTCATTAAAATTGAGCATATATTTTTAAAGTTTGGATCTTATTTTGAGATAAAATAAATCTTATTTTGAGATAATAGATAATATTCTCATGTAAACTAATTTGTTTAAGGTCTAAAATGAATTGATCTGGAAAATTAAATTTTATAGGCATGTACTAAAATTTGTACACAAAGTTATATTTCCTTTGTTATTAATGTTATATAAGTAGGTGTAAAACTATATTTTGAATGCCAAGTTAAACCATCTCTGAACAGAACATTTAACATCTTATCTGAAAAAATTCTGGAAGTGTTTTTCTATTTGAAATCATTATATTATCACATAACACACAAAACATGACTATATAGTTTTTATTTAATTGCAGAGAGATGAGTGGATCTGATAGTCTGAACTATTAGAGAGAATATCCCAGGTTGCTTTTCCTCTCTAGATATGTATTTAAAAGCTCCATTAAAGGGCTATTTATTCACTCAAAGTATAATTCATAAATATATTTGGAACTATGCATATCTTTGTTGCACAAAATGATTTTGGTTTTTCCATAGACTTTTTAAAAACCATCATAATTTGGAGTTACAATATTTAATAAAAGGAAAATATTAGAGTGTCTAACACTGTCAATAGTGTCTGCATGAAAAGGTAGCTAGGCAATTTTTGAACACAATAACTGGATAAAAAAATGTTTATAAATTTATTGGTATATCAAGCAAATTGCCACAAATAATATCAGTGCAATGTTTATTTAGAGTTTAGTGAATTATGCACATATTTATCCATATATGTATGGGTACATATACATATATTTAGGTATATAGATATTAAATTTTTTAAACACATACACCTTATGAATTCATTCCATTTTTCTTGTTTTTACCTCATTGAATTTCAGCTCAGACAGAGTTTGAATTTCAGTTTGATTTAGTGAAACATATTCAAAGGTTACCTTCCTGCTTAGTAATTATATTAATCTCTGAGACACCTGGTGAGGACTTATGATTTTTGCTGCTCTTTCAACTGAAATATTAAAAAATCTTTCTAATCTATCATAAAATTTTTTGAGAGAATGGCGACATTTTAATATTTGGTGCACCTGTTAATGACAGAATAGACTTTTCTAGAATGTTATCTTGTATCAGGGAATGTTCTATAATTTATATTTCTTTCAGCACTTACTCCTAAAAACACCTAATCTTATGGAATGATGCTATTGTTTGATAATAATGATTAACACTGAAAAGTCAATTTTAATGAGATGTTTGCTTTCTCAGACACCACTGGAGTTAAAGTTGGATGTGTACTACAAAACTCACCAATGAGGAGCTTTTGTGAAATTTTGGGAACTCTGTCCCTTTTTAGGTATGCAAAAATAACAGTGCCTTTGAGCGGGTTCTCCTCCTTGCTTATTGCTGGTCAAAATGCTTATGATGCATGAAATTTCTTCAATGGCAATGTTAAATGAGAACACACACACACACACACAAAATGGATTAAAAGCCAAAACTTTGAGGAAGACTCCACCCATCACAGAAGTCCTGGGTCCAAGTTAAGAATGTAAAACAGGGTAACCTTCTGTGTATTCCTAGTTAGGTAGTACGTTAGTTACTTTCCTTGATACTGGTACAAAATACCCACAGCATAAAAAGGCAAGTATTTATTTTGACTCACCATTTTTACAAGATTCAGTCTATGGTCAGTCTCTAAAGCAAGAAAGTTCTGGAGGAGAAGATTTGCTCATGTCATGCCAACAATGTAGTAGACAGAGACAGGGAGAACCATGGAGAAAGCTACATTTCTCCAGGTCATAGCCCCAGTTACTTGCCTGTAACCACAGTAAACCTTCCAGTAGCAAGTCAACTATGAGCTCATCTCCAATGATGCCCCAGGAGACTTTTGGGAAACACCCTGTATCTATATCAAAACATTCCAATTCCCTACCTCTAAAGACATATCACCATCTTCTTTGAAAAAAGCATTTAATTCTTCTCTAAATTGCATTTAACAGTTTTTTTTTAAAACATTTTTATCAGTTCTCACCACTGGCATATAATTGCACTGGGTAAACGATCTCATTTGAAAAGTAATGAAAAGGAGGTATAGCGAAAATTGACTAAAACAAGGCCGACATGCAGATGGGAAACCATTAAATCCATTTCTCTGTGTCCAGAACATGGGGCAAATTTTGACAGGATGTAAGCTCAAAATTGCTAGTTGCAACCCTTGTGGACGTTGTCTTGCTGTGATTTTGCTCAGTGCTACATCTTTTCTGAGCAGACATTCCATGCTCCAGGCTTCTTTAACTTGCTGGGGTCTCCACTACAATTTTGGCTTCACTCTCACATCTTCATGCATTACCCTCTCAGAGCCTCCCTCACACCACAACTCTTGCATTATACATGCCCTTAAAACCACTGCCAACATAGTCTACTACAAGCTTGAGAAATAGCCAGACCCTCATGGATCATGACTGCAGCTCCTCACAGTGTCTGGATGGCTGAACTCCAAGAAGTGTTTCCTACTTTGCCCTTTGACCTGAGAAACGTAATGTCTTGTTTATTCCCCAGATACCACCAAAGAATCTTTGCTATTGCCATGATGAAAATATGTGGCATCTTTTTAAAAATGTTAATCTTTTCAACAAAGAAGCTCTTTTGGTCCCCAGTTTCACAGGACACAAATTATAGGCTCCTTCCTTTCTGGCTACCTATAAAATTTTCTCTTTATTCAGTTCTGCTTCTTAGCCCTGATTTTCAGAGTAGACAACGGTAAAAGCAGATAACAGTATTCATGTCATAGTCGCAACATTGGGCTGTCGTGAATTTTCTTTCCCTGATAAGATTAATTAGCCTGATGCCCTGAGTTATAGTCTATCATGATTATCAGGACTTGGGCAAAATATATACAAATTTTCAGCCACAGACTAGTGTACATATTCTGTAGGTCAAGGTAGTTCTTTCATCCAACTGATACACTCTGAGACATTCTTTCCTTAAGTATATTTCTATCAGCATATTGACCTTCTGAGCTCTGATCAGAATCTTCCACCAAGCTCAATTTAGAGAACTGTAGGATTTCTCTAACCAGCACCATCTAAACTTTACAAAATTCTCCTTCACTCCAGTTCAAGAGGAATTTGAACCACAAGGCCAAGTATAGTCACAGTAATAGCTCACTTCTTCCACCAAAATTTATCTTAAGTACTTTCCTCATTTCTAGGGAAACAAATACACAATATCCACATATTAAAGCAAAAGAGGTTATGTTGGCTCATAATTTTTAGAAAATTCAGTCTATAGTCAGCTGGAACCAAGGTAAGAAGGGCATGTTGGAATAGTCTAGCAGACAAAAGATGCTCAATTCATGTTGACCAGGAAGTAGATAGAGAAAGGAGGACCTGATGGGGGACATGCACTTCAAGGTGAGGACCCCAGTGACCCACTACTAACCAGGACTCAATTTCTAATGGCAAGTTAGCTATGAACTTGGTAGTTTCAAAAACCACTGGTGAGTATAATACTCATGAGCCAATCATCTTCCAAAGAGAGGGGACCTTTAGGGAACACTTCAGATCTAAACTATATGTAGAAGAAATATATAAATCTCAAGTCTTATTCATTTATTTGCTATTGTTTGGTATCAAATTCAAATGAATGCACAAACAAGTATAGATCTAGAGGAAAAAATGCATGTATTTTTAAGAAAATAATTTTAGCATGTATTTCCAGCTTAAAATTTTAGATTTCATGAAAAGTTCATTTTAATAAATATGAAAAAATAAGGACTATATGTAGAGAAAGACTATCAATCTTATTTTGCATATTTACTGTGCATAGTGAAAATCCCAAAAAGTTGTCAAAAATCTTATAAACATACATGGCATAGTACTAACTGGTAACTACAATATCTATGATTTTTATAAGGAATGAAAATGAGCCTATTTATATTTCATTTGGAAAGATATTTAAAATAATTTCAATTTTAATTTATGATGAAGACTAGAGCAAAATAAAAATCTATTCCTTTTGTAAACTGAATAACTACAAGGCAAGCTACACTTGTTTATTGAAGAATCCTGAGAGTCATTTTAAAAATTTTTATAAATGTTCTGCTTTTTTAAAAATAAGAGATCCTGAGGGAACAAATAAAGCTAGACTTATCTTTTTTTAGTGCTTTAACATCTAAGTAGCAACTATGAAATAGAACATAAAGTTGGAATATATTAATTTTTTCACTTGTTAAAGTATTGTTTATTTTTATGTTGTTATAGGTCCTTTAGAAAGAAAAATTCTTGAGCTTTCTTTCATTTCTTGTAAGTATGTATGGCCTTTACAAAGACAAGTTGACAAATGTATGTAAAATATATTTTCACTTACTATAATCTGTCTGCTTCGGGTTAGGAGTGCCTAAAAGTTTGATATATATAAACACTAGGTTCACCAACCTGCCTCATTGGTTGAAGTTGAGCCTTCATCTAAGAATACTATAAACCACAAGAAACAAATCAATTTTAAAAAGTAGCCACTGTTTTTGTACACATAAAATATGTTATCATAAATTTTCTTCTTCAATGATCATTTTTCAGAGAGTTAACATTTCTTTTTTCATCAAAAATAGATATATACTAAAAAAAAAAATGCAGTTCAAAGTTTGAGTTTAAAATTCAAACCATCAAAGTGAATAGTTCACCCTGACACATATATAAATTTTACATGCGCATCTTACCTCAGGTTGTAACATCAAAGCACCATATTCTGAGCAGCTCATAAACAATAGAAACTTAATTCTGACAGTTAGGGAGAATCAAAGTATAGGATGGGTGTAGTGACATCATCAAGTCCCCAGGAGGGCTGTCACCCAGAGTGCAGACTGTGAAATTTCATTATTTCCTTACATGTTCAAAAGAGACTGAGAGAAACTTCTGAAGTTTCCTAATAAGAGCGTTAACTCCATGCAAGAGGGTTGAGTACTCACGATGAAATCATTTCACAAAGACCCTCTTCCTAATGCTGTCACATGGGAGAGAAAGAATCCAGTGTATGAACTGAGAAGAGGAGAAACATCACTCAGTCCAGTGTATTGCATATCAATATTTATATCTAGATAGAGAGATAGATAGATGATATAGATAGATAGGTAGATAGATAGGTAGATAGATAGATAGATAGATAGATAGATAGATAGATAGATAGACAGCCATCAGAACTAAAGCTAGAGTTAGAGCCAGAGCTAGAGCTGTAGACATGAATAGATAGAGATAGATAGATAGATAGATAGATAGATAGATAGAGATACATGATATACAGATGATAAATTATACTTGTCAGGTTGCAATTGTTCATTTACAGTATAATTTTAGAAAGTTTATTTTTCTGAATAGCTTTAATCCTTTCAAGAGAAAAAAATAAATGGAATAAAACATGAATTAACATTTTAACCTGAATTTTGACTCAGAATTTCTGCCTAAAATAATGAATGGCTAACAGAGTGTATTTGTTAGCAACTGTAGCTTCCAAATATGCATCACAATGAACAAATAGATGTTTTTAACAAATTTTCCCTTGAGAAAATGTACACAAAAAGCAAATATCGGTCATGGGAAAAGACAAACTCTTTGGTAGCAAATTCACAGCTTTCTTTTTCCTCTATTTTTGTAACGTGTCCATCACAGTGACCACCCTCACAGGGCTGTACGGACCAAATGAGGTCATGCAAGAGAAGGGCTTAGAAAAAAAGTTTGCCGTGTCCCTAGAACTAAATAAAAGTCCACTTTTTGTGATGTTACAATTATTGAGCTAAGTAGAACTTTGTTATTTGTCTCTAACTTAGACACTTCTTCCTGTACCCCACTTTTTAATGTGAAGAATGTGATTCAGAACACGATACCAAATTCTCCTGTGTATTTGGAATAAAAGAATGAATAGTGTTTACTGCTCTTGCTTGTACAACATGATTTTCTGGCAGTGAGTTTTTCATATCACCAAATTAAGCTGCACAATGTACATTTTGTTTTCTAAAAAAAATTTTTTTTTCACTCCTCAAAACTGAACACCAAATGTGGTCTACCCGTGTTAATTTAGTTTCAGGATGAAGTTTAACTGATTATATTTTTATAATAATGGAAGACTATGAGAATCTCATATTTATCATCATAGCACACAAAGAGTTGTAAGCTTAAGTCATATGTTCTTTTTAAAAATAATTTTATTTATTCCCAGTATTTTGTATTACAATAAGAAAAAAAATTCATAAAAAAAAATCCCAAGGAAGTAAATATCCAGGAAACAATACAACCATTATTATCAAGAAAACTTAAGATTATGGCACTTCTATTATATTTGTACTGGATATTTTGGAGCAAAAACCATCTGAATTCTTAACTATTTTCATAGCTTACAAAACAACTTCAAATTATTATATAAAAAAATAAAACAAAAATTATTCTTAAATAAATATTTCCATTACTAGGTTGTTTAGGCTTTGTAAATTGGAAACCAAATGATGTCATCTATATACTTTAAAGAAACTCACTTCAAATATGTACTGAAAATTAACGTACAAAGGGAAATCTTATTATTTCCTCATATTGTGCTTTTTTCATGGCTTATTATTATTATTATTTTTTTTTAACCAGGGATTGAACTCACGACCTCATGCTTGCCAGGCAGGTGCTTATGCCGCTGAGCTAATTCCCCGCCCCCTTCCACGCTGCATGTTTAACAAAATGTGTATATTGCAGAAAAGTATCACTGTCTACTTTTTACCTCCGTTATAAGTCAGGTAATCCAACTGCTTTTAATTGACCCTAGAATTATTTATTTGTTCTTTAGATACATTTCTAAATTCCCTTCAAGTTTCTTCATACTCTATTTGATTTTGTTCCAATATTATTTACACCAAGATTAAAGTGATAGTCTTTCATATTAATCTCTCATCACAAATATTTTACCAGCTGTTCAAGTATTATCACTGCATTTTTATCTATATTTCGATTCAGGCAGCCTTTTTTGTACCTAATTTAGTAAATGAAATGTAACTAAAATCTGATTTTCTTTTTAGTGAGTAATTTAAATGAATTTCTACCTCTGTTGCAATCTTTAATGTCATATTATATTTTTCTATTTATAACTTTATTTTAATTCTATATTATTTCTCATCAATTTTCTTCTTTTCTCTGTCTTCATTGTGTTTTAATTAGATTTTTAAAAGTTAAGAATTAAAAACTTTCCTAAAAAGAATAATAATGTTTTTTAAGTATTCTTGGAAAATTACATCTTTTATTAGTTTAATTAATTAACTTTACTGGTACATTTTAGGTATACATAATGAGCACATTCATCATAGGGAATTTGTACCAGTATAGCTTATCTTTTTTTTTTTTTTAACTTTCTTACCTTCTCTTCAAGTCTTCTTCTCCTGCTTATTTAAAAAAGCTTTGTGTCCATTTTTTTTCTTTCTCACCTCTCTCTGCAACCTGGCTTATTACAATAACAGGTCATCAATATTTATCCACATTATCATAAATTATAAGATTTCTCACATTTTAAAATCCAGAAAATGTGTTATTGTATGTGTTTTTCTAAGAAGTTTTACATTTTGAAGTTGTAAGATTGTTTTAATCCACTTAATGTTTGCTGTTATAAAAGTACTGACTTGTCTTACTTACCCTTCATTTACAATACATTTTATAGGTAAGAAGTACTATGCTTCTCTTTGGTCTTTTTTCTGCAAAGTTATTCAGCCATTCAAAGTAATTTGTATTTTAAAAATACAATGAAATGAATTTGAGGTTGCTTTTCCATTTCTGTAAAAAATGCCATTTGGATTTGGGTTTACTCACATAAGAATTACACTATATAATTCCTGAAATAAACTGAATCTGTATCTTGTTTTGTGTAGCAAATACATTTAATAATAATAAATATCTTCAAACCTAAGAACATTAGTAAAGTTTCTTTTGCAAATGGAATTAAATGAAAGTAGCTTAAAACATGAAACTATAAAATTAAATGAGCTCAATAAACATGAAAATAAAAAAAATATATCAAATTGATGGATACAGAGATTATAACAAAAGATTTTAATGAGGAGCACCTACCCAAAGAAATTTCTCAAAGAGCCAAGCTTTAAAAACACAAGAAAAAGCAGAACATAGTCAGCTCACAGTTGCAGAAAAGAAAGGAAATAATAGAGTTTTACTTATAGCAGAAATAAAGAGAATAGAGAAAAATTTTTAAAAAGATAATTGAGTTGTGTCTTTGAACGGATAAAACAGGTAGAAGTTTAACTTTATGAAGAAAAAGAGAAGCCGCAATTAAGTAAAAGCAGAAACAACACAGCAAATATTACAGGTAATGGCTCAGAAATCAATACAATTTTATGAAATTTCTATGAATCATGGAAAACCAACAAGGTTGGTTAAAAATGAATGCATTTCTTCATTTACATCATCATTTATTGTGATTAGATTGTTGAAAATATACTATTATTTCCATATATATATATATATATATATATATATATATACAATTTTCCATTTTCTATCTGATATTGACCTTTTCTTTCTCTTGTGAAAGAAATTTAGTGTGATTTTTTTCGTAAAATTGTTAAACTATGTTTACAGACCTAACATGATACATCTTTAAAAATCTTCTCTTCTCAATTTTGAAACGTTCTTGCTGCTGTTGGAATAAAAGTGTTCTGTTTCATGCTCCTTTGTTCTTGACCTCATGTTTGCCACATAGGTGCTGTGCTGCTGAGCAATAACCTTGGCCTCCCCCAACTTTTCATTAGTGTTCATATCCATTATTTTCTTAGTGATTTTTCTAATTATTTTATTATTATAATGTGGTATCCTACTATAATGTAATGGATATCATATAAATTTTTAATTCTAATATATATATATATATATATATATATATATATATATATATGCATAATTATAATTTTATACATCCCTGGAGAATTGTTTACTTTATAATTGTATGATGTTCTTTTCTGTTTTTTGTGTAGTTTTTGCATAAATCTATTTTGATGCATAAGTATATGTACTTACATACTCTTCGCTACTATTTGAGTAGAATGTCATTCTCAACCCCTCATTTTCTGCTTATATGTGTCTTTTAATGTAATAAGACTATAATAGAAAATATACACTTTCATTATGTGTTTCTAACACTCATTCATCTGTTCCATGTGTTGTAATAGACATTTTACAGCATTCATTTTATGGCAATGATTAACAGAAAAGAATTTATTATTTAATCTCTTCTGCCTGACTTTTGATTTGCACATCCTTCTATGCTCCTCTTTCTTCTCTTGACCTGTCTCTTTGAGTTTTGTTCTTTTCTTTTTCAAGAACTCTTGTTTCTTTGTCTTCTTTATTATGTAAAATTTATATTAATATTTTCTTCTTAAATACCAAGGGACTTTCTTAAATTATCTTAAAAATGTCCACTTTAAACTACCTGCCACTCTGATTGCACACACAAGTTATATTTTGTATTTCTTCCCAAAAATGTGTTAATGATATCACACTTGATATTTATTTGTAGGTACATCTATTAAATATTATATAGTTATTCTAATAGATTTGTCTTTTAACTCATATAGTAAGAAGGATTTACTCACCACCATTTCAACAAAGTAATATTCCATAATTTTTTATCATTTTACCTTTTCCGGTGAGTTTTAAACATTCATAGTCTATCATGTTTATCCTTTTCATCTATCAATTGTTTCTTTTCAAGGAACACACTTTAGTGTTCTTTATAAGGTGCATCTAGTCTGTATAAATAAATAACCTGTTTATTTTTCCTTCTAGCCCAGCTAGAGGTTCCAAATTACTGTTTTTTTTTCTAGGCAAACTCCAGATATCTAGACTATGCCAGATCTAATCAACACTATGAGATAGATGAGATCAAAATGAAGCTGTTTGGTAGCACCTTGAAAAGTTGACACTTTGGTGAGGTCAATCAATTTTCTCCATTTGTTTCCTTCTTCTTAGTAGAAGGTAGGAAAGATTTATTTTTTTTAACTTGATTTCTATGTTCAAGCTGGGACTAAGAGCTACGTAAGTCTCACTTCTGTTTTCAGCTCACTTGTCTTTTTTGGGAAAGGCCCCAGGCATCCAGTATAAAGAGGAATCATTCAATGCTCCAAAACAAGTCAAGGCAGAAGCTAATTTCTAAGAGGAAGATTGGACACCGGATTCAGCCAGCCCCTTCTCTCCCTAGAGAGAGAGCTGCGCTTTCCTCCTATTTCTCTAATACTGCACTGAGGAGGGAGACACTGTGCCTACCAGTGTCAAGGTGGCTGGTTTTGCAATTCCCCATGGTGCAAGAGCAACTCGAATGGATGCTACATTTCTTACAAAGATAATTGATAAGTATATTTCTTTAATTAGTTTATTCATAAGCAAGAGAGGCTGTTCTATCAAATATTAGTGCATAACAAAATTCTGTAGCGCTTAGATCATTCTTTAAACCATTCAGTGCTGTATAGTTTCCATTTTTTGAAGTAACCAGTTGATTTTATACTTCTTTTCTATGTGGCTATTTTGGTTCTTAATTAAGTTATCCTTCTTTGTTGACTTTCTAACCAGTTTTGATTAAAAAATGGACAGAACAATATTTTGATAGAATATCTATTTTAAATAGCATCTTTGGTTTGTAAAAGCCTTCACTAAGAGCAGAACTAAGCTCCTTTATTTTTATTTTATGACTTTTGACAGATTTATTTCATTGAAATACTTGGATTATTTTTTGTTTCCTTAATTTACCTTATTCTTTTGAAGTTATATTTCAGTGTGTTTTGACACTATAGCATTCCACTGCATACCTCTTTAATTTGCAAAATGAAATAAAATTTCTTATTTCTATTATTCTTTTAATGTTGGACAATATTAAAACTATTAATAAGTAGAAGAGGTAATATAATTAACACAATATTATAATATGGTTATTATAAGAACTATGATGAATAAAACATTTGCTTGTATTGACTATGAATTTTGTAAGATTATAGTAGTAATATTTTTAAACACAATCTTCAAGTTCCAAAAAACTGCACTTTAGATCAGTGTACAAATGAGTGTCCACTTGATTGTGTGTATGTACACCTATATATTTTTTGTGCTTTTTGTTTTATTTTGTCTGTTTTTTTTGTTGTTGTTTTTCTTTTTGGCTTTATTTTTAGCAAGTGATAGTGAGCTATCACTATGTCTTTAAGAAAGTAACACATTGGCTTTATTTAAGAGAGTAAGAAAAACTATATCAATTAATAAAAACATAAAGTGAGTGTTAGATTTCCAATATAGGTCCTAGGTAGATTAGAAATTTTCATATTATTAATGGATCTAATATTTCAATATATTTTGTTGAACTTTTATTTTGAAATTATTATTATTATTATTATTATTATTATTTTGGTACTGGGGATCAAACTCATGACTGTACGCTTGGAAGGCAGGCGCTTATGCTGTTGAGCTAAATCCCTGGCCCTGAAATTAATTATTTTTGACTCTGCTTCTTGTAAAGTGATATCATTTGTATAGTATTTTGAATTATCCAAATGATAAAATATTAATCCATTAATCTGTGTGCATTACCCAAGAAGCCATTTTTAAAATATTGAGTGAGGTTTAGAAAATCAAAGAAATGATCCTCTCCCTTAGGAGTACATTTAGAAAACATTTTTCATTAGAGTTGCTGAGATGTGAATCAGAGAATGGAAGACTGCGTGCGAATGTTAAGTAACTGAAAAAAACACGTTTCCTTCACATGCCCTTGTCCAAACTTAATAAGTTGCTTGATTTCCTAATAAATGGAATATTGATTTCAAATAGATAATGAAATGTGAATAGGTACAACATGAATAAAACATAAATAAAATATATGAATATTTGGCTCCATTTGAAATTATCAAGTAGAACTTAACTCACTACCACTGTGTCACTACAATACAGACCTCTATTTGCACCAGTAAGTTCTGTGAAAAAAAAGAAAAAAACAAGTATTTTCTTTGCCCTAGATTTATCACACAGACATGAATTTTACAAGTACTGATACAGAAGTTACTATATATCATGTCCCACTGCATGAGAAAGGGGTCATGAAGCAGATATCTGGCTTGCATTATAGCCGGTAGGTCACACGGTGGGTGCTTTCAGATCGAGATTTTTTTTTTTTTTATGAAGAAAATATATTCTGTTCTAGGATGATCAGTTCAGTAAAGTCAGACCAGCAAAACCATTCTAACCAGATAATGTATGGTGGAGAGCTGAAAGTCTAGGAATAATCCATACAGTATTGGAGAAAGGCATATGCAATCATAGAAAATGTCAGTGCAATTGTTTTAAGGGGAGGCAAAGCCCTGCATGTTCCAGGACCAGAAAGCTCATAAGATTGGAGCATTAAAGCGATGAGAAGAGGCAAAGCAGAGAAATAAGGCAAGTTGGCAGAACCAGCTCAGAGGACTCAGTAAGTCAAGGGGGATTGTGACTGTGTCATTATTAGAACTATGAGCTGGCGTAAAAATATTTGAAGCAAAGATGTTGTATGATATAGTTTATAATTTATAATCTCACTGGCAAATAAAAGCAAATTAAGCTTGTAGGTAAATTATTTGAAGGATATGGGCCAATTAAGAGAGTGGAACTGTAGAGTTAATAAGTGATAGGTGCTTGATCTGATGTCTCACCACCAATGACAAAAGTTTTATATGGATGTTTGATTAAGAGTTGATGCAAACATGCAGAAGAATTGTAAAGAAAGAATAAGAAGCAAGACGTCTCCCGTCTTACATTTTTACTATGTAATAACTGCACAGGTTCTTTGTGTGAGGGGAAAAAAGATGGAAGACATGTTTTTAAAGCAGAGGAACACGGATTCTTCACTCAGCATATTGAATAGACAAAACCAGAAATATGGATCACTTAATGAAGTGTTCATTCAACTACAAAGGTTTTGGTGTGAGGTAAAAGTTTGAAATCTATCATTTATG
This sequence comes from Hydrochoerus hydrochaeris, assembly GCA_004027455.1. Classification (NCBI taxonomy): domain Eukaryota; kingdom Metazoa; phylum Chordata; class Mammalia; order Rodentia; family Hydrochaeridae; genus Hydrochoerus; species Hydrochoerus hydrochaeris. The sequence goes on from PVLA01000049.1 coordinate 741,625, forward strand.
TAATCATGAATAAATTTCTAAAAACTTTCATTTCCGATTGCAATAAATCTACTTTGTATATACGATAGATACCTTTTATTATATATTTTCATCATTTTTCCATTTCTTATAAATACAAAAACATTTCATATCAAAAAATCACAAATTAATTAGCTTAAAAATGTATTATTTTTATAAACATCTTCAGAATACTATTTTCAGACATCTAATGTCAATGATATTGTTCTAGGTAAACATACAATTCATATACACTGACAAATGATATTTTAATATAATATATCCCATTTTTTCTCAGAATTGTATTCTGACAATAAATAAATTAGACACAAATAACACAATAATGAAAAGTCAGTGTTAGTGAAAAATAAAATGTTTGAAATGTTACAGTGACTGAAGAAAGGAAACCATCATTTTCAGCATAGGAGACCAAACAATTGATTTTTTGGTGTGTGCAGGGCTTGGTTTTTGTTTGATTCTGCTGACAGCAAGAGAGGTTTCTAGGAAAGCTGCTAGTAGGCATTCAGAGATAAAGGGCTTAGCTTGGAGACTGATGACTATGATTCAACTAGGCACAAAAATTCTAGAGGCAACAGGAGGTGTGGAAAAGAGATTTGACCGCTCACTAGATCTGACACTGAAGTTTGCCACCTTGACATTCTTTAGGATTCTTTAAGTTTTTAAACCCCACCTTTGATAATCATCGGTTTTCAGGTACAAAAAAAAAAATTCTGTATGACTAAAACAAGTATATGCACATGTTATAGTTTAAAAATTTTTCTTATAGTTTATATCATGGGCACTTACCTTGGACATTTTGGCTACGTAAAATTTTATTTTATTTTATTTTATTTTATTTTATTTTATTTTATTTTTGAGACAGAATCTTGCAATACAGTTGAGGTGGGCATTGAACTCACTGCATAGATCAGGCTAACCTCAACAGGCAGTGATCTTCCTGCCTCAGCCTCTGGAGTGCTGGGATCACAGGCATGCACTCCCCACCTGGTGAAGGAAAAGTTTTAAAAATTTGCTTTATATTGTTCCATATTTGCCAAAGGATCCACCTGGGTTTTTCTAAAGCAGAGGATATCATACTGTTAAATTATTATTTCAATACAAGTATTTTCTCGTTTAAATTCTTCACAATGTTGTCATTTTTTCTAAGAAATGAAAAATCCCACTTCATTTATGACATAACAAAAGGAATCTAATCTGTTTGACGAAAATGAATCATTCATTTTCTAAAAGTTCTTGTGTGATTTATGTAACAAGTTTAGTAGTTATTTCAAAGTAATTGCTGGTGAATTGAATGAACACATGAATTAATTCAAAATGTTTGTGTATGATGACCTGCCAGTTATACTCACTACATTTTGACATTAAAGACTTCAATAACACTTTTTTCCACTATATTTGACCTTTAACTATGTCACTTATTGTAACTTATATGACATTGTAAAATTGATGTAACATTACCATCAATTATTTAAAATTAATCTTAGCCAAAACAAATTGAGCAATCTTTGAAAACAACATAATTGTTTTGAAAGACTTTACACTTAAAATGAGAAACATTTATTCTTGAATTTAGTATAAAAGATACAACATTCAAAAAATTGAGTCAATTTCTTTCATTTATTAACTGACTTAAATGTAAGCCATTATAGTTGCCCATTTGCTCTGCTATCTATTGAACAATTAAAATATACTTAATACAACTGAGGAAGTGAATATTTAATATTAATATTAAATTAAACATGTTTCTGTTTTTATTTCTCGTGGAGTTTGATTAGTACACAATTGCAGGGCATGATGATTACGTTGACCGGAGGGGACTGGTGAATACACATCACACGTTTCCATTCTCTTCCTCCTGTCACCTCCCTCTAATCTTTTAACTTTTCTAGCATCAAATTCATTGTTTTACTTGGTAGATCTTATACACTTAATTATCACATATACAGCCTGAAAACCAGATGAATGGACCAAAGAAAATAAAAAACATATAAGACAATAGTATTAAGTCAAGGTACACTTTTAGATACCTTATCCACAATGAATTACAAATACTTTTTATTTTCTTTCTCTTTTTTCTACTGTTTTTTATCTCATACAATATGAATATATATACATATATATATATATATGTATATATATCATATTACTTGTCTTTTATTTCACATATACATGAGAAAGAGAGAGACGGAGAGAGGAGACAGATTTATGTAAGAGAAACTTTCTCTTTCACGCAACACTAGTCTTGTCAGTTGATTGTCAGCACAATGAGAGTTTACAAAACCCAGCAAGCTGCTGTATTTCCTACTCTGTATAAGCAAGAAAGTGGAAACATAAATTGTTTTCTTGCTTATTCCACAATGCCCAGGATCCTAGTTAGCATCGGGATTTTCAGAAGCCTGCCAGCTTAGCTCAAACAGGCCCCATGATCCCCGTGCAGGCACGGTGCTTGTCGTGAAGGTTTAAGAAATTATTCAAAATCAGCCTTTTGGGAGAGAGAGGTGGGATATGGGGCTCAGCACTCTTAGTTCAGGATTATTTAGAAGAACTAAGGAAAATCAGGCCTTTCACTAGGGATATTGGCATATGTGCACTTTTCTAGGTTTGTCAGAAGGTACTGATCTGCAGGAATTCTCTAGCTTATAAACATCAATAGCATGTGAAATAGATCTTTTGGTGTTCTCTGGACTTCTTGGTTAAATTATAATCCAAGGTGCTTATGAATATTAAATTGCAGACAAAAGTACAACATAATTTAATTTAATAGAACAAGTAATATAACCAGTATATAAATACTTTAAGCTTCTGACAAGTTGCAGTACAAATATTGTTTGGGAGGATGTGACAAAACAAGAACCCTTATGCGTGTTGGTGAGACTGTGAAATGTAACTGCTGTGGAAAGCCATATGGAATTTCCCCACATGAGTAAAAATTCCAATGTGATATGATCTCACATTCACTTCCGGGTCTATAGTCAAAGACTCTGGAATCAGAGTCTTTAAATGGCGTCAAGATTCTCATGTTCATTTTTACCTTATTCACAGTAGCCAAGACATCAGAAGCTCCAAATACCCAAGAGAGTGAGTGAATAAAGAAAATGTGGTATACGGATCCTTCTTGGTTTGCACAGGATTAATTTCTAATAATTATATTAAAACAATGTAGAGTAAAAAAAAGTACATTTAGCACATCTAACTTACCATTGCTGTATAGTATAGAGTATCTGATGTTAATTCTCATGACCGTGAGATTCAATGAAAGCTGAGTCCTGCTGTATCATAGAGTATGAATCATACTATATATATCACTAAGGCAAGGAAAGATAAACATCAGACATCTCAAGGATTTTATCTACTGAATACATAAGACCATCATGTCATTGTAAAGTTGCAAAATTAGAGAGTTGTACCATCATCAGATACCGAAGCAATGGAATAGTATTCAGCCTTCAGAAAGAGACTTGTGTCACATGTAACAAAGTGAGTAAACACTGATATTATGGTAGGTGAGAGAAGCTAATTACTGAAGAACAAATATGGCCTGGCTTCAATTATATAAAGTATCTACAATGGTCAAATTCAACAAAAAGAAAGTAGAAATTTTATGAGACTTATCAGAAACTAAGAAATGGTGTAAATGGAAAAATTATTCTTTGTGTACAGAAGTTTAGTTATCTAAAATGAGTTACTTTTACTTTTTTCTCTGTATCAGTTTGTAACTAAAATTTCTGCATTGTTCATTTACAATTTCTTTTAGCTAGTAATTTCTATGTTTAACTGTTTTCACCAGAACACAATTTTTAAAAGAAAAAATAATTCTCTATACTTTCACTTTTTTCATTTAAATTGCTTCACATTATATAAATTCTATATTATGTATCAATTGTATATCAATTTCTTTCCATATCATTGGTACTTAACTTTTAATGAGGTTTAATCTAAATTTTATGCTCATTTTTTCATTGAGCAGTCTTACTAGGTTGTAGTAACACCACAGACATTTTCATTTCCGTACCTTATTCCTTTTGATAAAGGCATTGTTATCCTTACTGCAATCATGAAAAGGCATTACCCTTTTATTGTAGCAGTTACACATTTTCATATTATTAATCATGCTCACAAGTGTATTTCTATTACGAGACGACATTCTGTAATTATGTGACTTGCAAGTTCTTTTCATTAACTCTCCACTTTTCATTGGTATTTAGGGAAAAAATAGATCTAAAAAAGCATTTTAGTTAAGTGAAAACTAAACAGAAGACATTGCAGTGCACTAGCAAGTTATGACAGTTGATCAGCTAGAAGCCATTCTGCATCCTCATGGATAGTAGACGGCTAGAAAACTGAAAGGAAACAAAGCTCGGATGCTGAATATTCCACATATGAGTGGTTCCAAAGATTGTTATCCATTTCCAAGAAAATCAGGGATTCTGTCAGCCTTTGAAAGCTCTGCAAATCATTCCTGGAAAAAAAAAATCCTGGTTCTTTGAGGTATAGTTAGCATGTTCCCACAACATATGGACAGCTACAAATTGCTCTTAAGCTTTAATTTTTAAAACATTTCAATCCTGATGTTTAGATATAATTTTTGTTTGATCATTTTGTTTCCTAAATGGGTTCAATAGTGCTAACTCAGAACATTCAGACATAAAAAATAGCAAATGGGTAAAATACTTTCTGTTACTACACAAAATTTAATACAAGGCCGCTGTAGAATATTAGCTGTGACATAAAAAAAAGGATACTGTTATCAAATTATAGAAAAGGAAATATTCTTAAAAAGGAGATTTAGATTGTGTCCAACATGGCAAGTTAGGAAAACATTCCCTTCCCACTACCACCCACTTTCCATAGGATGGTCCTGCTGAGCCTGTATAATTTTTAATGTAAGAGTTTCCGTTTCCATAGAAAACAACGGTCACTATAGCTTTGATTGGCAGGAAATGAATAACTTCAAAGAGAAGTGAAAAACAATGCTATGTGTTTATCAGTGGCTTCATAGTGGAGAAAAACACAGGCCACCGATGTAATACAAACTACACCACAGTAATATAAACACTCATGGCATTTGATTTTAAAGATCGAGTAAAACCAAAATTGCTTTAAGTAGCTTATTTGTAATACTTGTTCTGTCTATAGCTCAAAAACACAGTTCTAACCCCCTCAGTCACCAGGTTTTCCTGTCTCTCTGCCAGTCTCCAAGGTGCCATTTGTCTCCTTCACCTTCATGTATGACAGTGAAGAACCTGTATAGCACACGTGCCACAGTAAGGCTGTTCTTACCACACTGAAAGCTCTAACACCTTCACCAGCACCGACGGAAGGGAAGAAAGGGTGACGATTTTCTTGTCTATGTTCCCCTTGTCTCTAAACTATTCCTGCTGCTATAAAATAATGTCACAATGTATTAGTGTATGGCTTCACTTACATAGAAGGCTACAGTCTTTCCCACTCTTTCCAGTGAAAGCTGCTGTCTGCCTTGGGTTGGTCCATTTTTTGTCAGTTACTCTGCAGCGCTACTCTCGACAAAACAAAATGAAATAAAATCCCCTGCAGCACATTTTCTTCCCATGGCCTAAGCTTATCGCACCCTGTAAAGCACTATCTCATGATCTCCTTAAGTTTCCAAATGTAAGTCCTGATTTTCATATAAATCAGCCAAAGAAAAACCCATCACATCTCTGATAACACAGAGGTGTCTGTCTTTCTTCTCAGATTTTATATTCTGAAGGTAAAAACTTACAGGATTGTCTACAGACACTTCCATATTATCTAAAAGCTAATTAGTGATTTGGGATATGCACACTGGCTATCATTTTAGGCACTGGGCTGCTTTGGGGGGCTGAGTGACATGGGTGATGTGTTTCAGTTAAGGTACTTTAGTGTTCAATATCAGTATGACTTGCAAAACACTTTAACATTGTCATTGCTTCAACTGACAAATTTTCTTATATTTTCTTTCATCTTTTCATTTTTAATTATTCTATTAGAATCTAACTGCCTCACAGGTCCTAAACAAAAAGAGGTGAGATAAAAGTGCTTCTTCATATGTAAGTTAAATGTTTTGCTAATTTTTTATGTCAAGGACAGTCTTCTCTCTTTTTATAGCTGATACGGATTTTGATTCTTCATTTGTTGAATGGACAGACTGTTCGGTAACCTGCAAAGCTCAGTTGGGGTGCATGTCTGTTACTGAGGTTTCTGTGCATATTAATCCAATTTTATTTTTATTTTTATATTTTGGTTCTATGGCAGCAAATTTTAAAGAACCTATTTTATTCGCTTTTTCAAATTTCTTTATCTTACTCATATCCTGTTTATTAAAATACAGTACATTCTGTGGTTCTGTAAATGACATATAAATGTGGAGCGTACATAATTCACTGCATAGAAAGTCCCACCAATGTTAATCTAAAGAGAAGTTGTCTAAGCAGGTGGAGAATAATTTTCCGTAGTGTATTTAGCAAAAACTTGATGTAAATCCTTTGCTTTTTTTGCACTAAAATAACTTGTCCTTACTCCATGTTACCTTTTGTTAAACTTTTTACTTTTTATCTTGGAAATTGATAGACATATGTTATATGTCAGAATTTGTGCAGGAAAATTACAAAATATTCCATAGAGACAAATTCTTTTTTTTTTCAATTAATTTTTGAATCATTACATTAACTTGTCACTTTATGAATGGCTATGCATCAGTAGCCAGCCTGCAAGTAACTAGAGTTTCTCTCTCTAAGGTTGTTTTCATGCTTGGATAATTACTTGACTACTGGGCTAGGGATATAGCTCAGCAGAACAAGTGCCTGCCTGGAAAGTGCAAGGTCCTGAGTTCAATTTCTGGTCCAAAAAAAAAAGAATTGGAGTTGGTGTTTATGAATTAAGGTTTTAGTATATACCAGTTAGATAATGAGGCTATAATACATCTTAATCTTCACAGCCAAGGATGTCTGTTACAAAATAATTGTACTTTTTATTTATCAAGGAGATAAGGAGATTTGTTTTCATTATACTCTACAGATGAAAGAAAAGAAGCTAAGATGTTTCAGTACCTCCCCGTTGTATAATTATATAGTCTTGAAAATTCATTTGAGCTCAGATTTACCTTGAGAAACTCCATACTCAGGTATAGAGCAAAAAAGTTGAGGGATTAATTTTAACGCACTTTGAACCCATCCATCAAAGTTGTATTAAATTGACAAATATATTTTTAAGAGATGTTGCATTTTAGAACTAACTATTTCCTTTGTGCTATTTCTTCCTTCATTTTGCAAAGACATCCACTTCATGCCTTTAGCCATCAATCACTAGAAGCACAGTCCCTTTTTTGCTGAAAGAAAAATAATAAAAACACTTGAGATACTTTATGGAATTTAGATATTGGAAGGTTCCACAAGTGCACTATCAGTACGATTATTTATTTATTTATTTTTAATATCCATCTAGGAGGCCGATTTGGACTCAGTGATTGGGGTGGAAGCCTAAGGGTGGCTGGCCCAGTCTCTTTTCTCTTTTCTTTTTTTCACACAGAGTCTTAATGGTCAAGAATAGTTCAGTGGTATTTACCACTTATTTATCACTACTAAAAACTAATATAAATTGAGCTTATCTGTGTATTAGGATATGTTTTAAATACAAATTAATTGCATTTATTTTAGAGAATTTCAAATTCATCTACTTTTACCATGTTTTGTTCACTAAGCTTTATCATAATATGCTGAATCTGTTCTTTAAAACAAATTCCTACATCTAAGCTTTTAATTAATTTAAGATATATTAATATAACCAAATACATCTTTCATTTATAATTCAGCATACTTTATTTTTAATTCAACAGAACAAATGTGTATTCATATTTTCATCAAACATGTCTTTGGTAGGTTTGTATGGTTCAGTCTATTTATTATTGCTCATTCTGCTAGTGCTGAAATAAAAGACAAAGTTTTATAAATTTTTGATCTGATCAAAATACTCTGTTTTGACTACATTCTGAGCCAGTGATAGCTCTTCAGCAGAACTATAACCTCACGTTTGTGATTATAAGGAATAATTTAATATAATATTTCCCAAATACAGATAGATATACAACATATTTTCTAAGGAAATTGACTAATTATAAGAAGCAATGGTTCAAAAATTCAAGCATGGAAATTATAAGAAAAAAGAAAGGTACATGGTATAAGCAAATTATCATACTTTTTGATACAATCCTACGTTTGAGATGCGATGTACCTTTTACGGTTCTTTAGGTTTCATTATAGACTTGAAAACTGAAAGCTTTTCCAACAAGGTCACTAGTCCTTCCCTTGAATTTCATAGCTTTTTATAATAACTGGTTTGTGTAGAATGTCCTGAAGGCGTACAAGGATGGAGAGAATACTCATTTGCCTAAATAAACCATTTTTGAGATTTAGCCAACTTTCAGTATTTGTGATCTTATCTGAAATGTTTTTAGTAGGTCAGTAATTAATGTAAGACAAATTTCCTTAATGATTTTTTTATGTCTAAGAAAGTTGTCTCAACCCCTTATTTATTGATTTTGATGAAACAATTTTCAGGCAAAATAAAACACCTAAGAAGATGCTGAGAGTAGTTTGGTTTCACTTATAGATCTCAGCTACTGTAATACTAAAATCTATCTAGTTATGATATTAGGTTTTCATTCTGTTTATTTGCAATGAAAATTTTAGAATCACATTGTGTAGTATACATGTTTGATATTGTAATGTTAGAAATTTCCACATTTGTATTTAAAATCCCAGTATGTAGGAGGGGATGTCATTTAGTGTTCAAAAGTGAGATTGCTTTACAGAGACACTGGGTTAAACCCCCAGAAATGCAAAATAAGTAAATGAATGAAGTGTCCCACTATTTTTCTTAAATTTTGCGGAAATAAATTAATCATTTCACACATCGGTTTTCTCCTGTTGGACTTTACAACACGGCTTTTTATTTCCTTTGTGAATGATATATCTTCAAAGAAGTGTGGTCATTTCCTAACAAAGTTAACTGAAGGTTCCTTTCCTGCAGCAAGATGAGGAGTGTGATTTTGTAAAGAAATTACCTCACATTCTCACTCTGTTAAGATAAAAGAAATACAGATATTCACCACAGCAGAAGTTTAGATTCATAACCAGGAAATTAGCATACATTGGAAGACATTTACTTTTGTGAACGTTAATCCTACCTGATTCCTTTTTGCTATAGCATCCCTATTAATACTCAGGATCTTCAACAGAAATGCTCAGAATAGTTTGTTAATTCTCAGTCTTTATTTCCTATTCCTTTTAAATTTCATTGTAATTTTTCCTGCAGGAGTTACAGTATGGTGCACTTGTGTAGCATCCCTAACTCAATTCATTCCTTCTTTAACTTAGTGCAGATGTATCATCTGTATTTTAAATATATTTCTGCAAACCACACTATGTTTAAGAATCATTATTATTTTGTTTTGATTAAATATTGCTGAGTGCATTGCTTTTTTCAATTTCTCACTTTCAGACATGCATATTTTTACATTTTTGTAAAGGTCAACCTTCCCACTGCCAGCCTCCAATTAACTAATACATAAGAATGGAAATAGCCTTGTATTAACTAAACTATAGCGATGCTTTTGGCATAAAACCACTGTTTCAAATACTTCTACTTCTTGTGAAATTATATTTATAATCAAATGTCTTTTTTGAGAAAACCAGAGCCAAGTAAATATAAATAATTGATGGGTTTATGAACATGAATTGTAATATATGTAATATATGAATTGTAATGTTTCATATTAAAATAAGTGCTTTTTTACTATTAAAATTTAATTTGCATACACACTGAAAATGATAGGGATCTGCTAGATTTTTTATTGGAGCAAGCTTGTCACATTGAAAAAAAGTGACTACTTTACCAAGAGCCGAACTTTAGGTCATTTTGTCCAGTCTGATATGTAAGTACAATGATAACCAATTATGCAAGTTACCATTTAAAGGACACCAAATATTTGTTATTTTATTCCTTGTTTCCTTTCTTCCTTCATTCATTTTTGTTTAAATTCATTGTAACTGGTATAGAAAAAATTAATTTTTAAAGACTGAATTTCTGAAGTGACTTATTCCTCAAGCTGTGATAAATATTTTACTATTTTCCTATGAAAGATAAAATCGGAAAATTTTGAAACTTGAAACTTGATGTGCCATTTATATATTAATTATTATCTAATCTAAATGTATTAAGAGATTTAGACATTTTACTGATAGCACACATCAAGCTCTTTCATCTTATCAATGTGTGTTTTCATTTATTCTGTTAAAGGTTTGTGCCCTTATTCCTAACTAAATGTAAGTGTTTCTATTTATTAATTATGGAGTGAATTATAGAAATTGACAAAATCTCTTATCCCATACTCATAACTTTGCTGCAACTAAATGACAGAGTGTCTGACTTTTAAAAATAGTCACCTTGCTTATACATCTAGACAGTTGGGAGAACTGATACAAAATAAATATCAAGATCATACACCTGCTCAGTCTCTGAGATACAGTTTAGATGATCTTCTTTATTCCAAAGCAAATAAAAACAGAGGGATAGGTGGGCATTTGGAAGAAGCATTTTAGGAATCTCAAGAAAAAGAAAAGTAAGAAAGAGAGCAGAATTACAAAATGAAAGAAAAGAGGAAGAAAGGAAGGAGGAATGAAGGGACCCATGAGAAAGCTGATAAAAAATTGAAAAGGGAAATTAAAGAAATATTTTCCTACTTTAATTGTTTCTTTTAAAATTGCATTTAAGTAGCAGAGATACAGGTCATTAGCACAGCACCTACCTGACATGTGCAATGTTACTGGTACCAAAAAATACAGTAAGATAAAATAAAATAAATCAAAACAGAACAAAATAAAAACATTTGATCTATTGAACGATGTTATGATTTCATGCCTAATTTATACCTTAAATTGATCATGCTTCTGGCTTATAAAACAGATTTAGATAGTTTTGCCAAAGAAACAAACATGATTTAGGCAAGCTATTTATTGAAGAAGTGACATAGGTTGATGTCGCTTTCTATATCACAATGAAGTCTGTGCAGCAAATTCTGCTTCAATTTTGGAAGAGGTATCTTATTTCTTACTGCAGAATTACTCTTCTGAAAATTTCAAATATCTAGAATAGTTAGAAAAAATAAGTGACAAAAAATGAACAATGATCTTAACTTATATAGAGGAGGGAAGAAATTTGTCTGTGGATCAAATAAAAATAAACATATTCTTTATCCTTGTCAATTAAATTCAGCTTTAAACCTTAATAATTTGTTGTAAAAGAAAGCATTTAGGGAAGACCAAAGTGATTGATTGTATTTATAATGAAAATTCATATGCAGAGACTAATAACATGTTGGTAAACTCCTTGATAAACTGTTTTTGACTTATTGCTCATGTAATCTCCATTGTGTCACAAAATTATTCTTTTACTTCTTTAATAGTATTAGTTGTGAAGAGTAATGATTACACAAAAATATTTTGCCCACTGGTATAAGTTGCTAGTTTTATTGCATATTTCATCTCAACTCTACTTGACAAATAGAATGTGACTAGACTTCTCTAGCTCTCATGAAATACACGAATGCAGAGTTTACAAAAAGAATCTGTGCCCTTGTGCACCAGCTTGGGTACTGCAAAAGAAAAAGTTCAGCGAGTTTCATAAAGCAGACATACACGGAAATGCCCTGGGTTATAAATCAGAATGACTCAAAACATATTCTGAAAACCTTAAAGAGGGGTTAAGAGTAGGAATAATATATTTCTATATAATCGATCTTATTATGAAGTGAAAATTTGATCTGCAATCTCTGATATGGTAGCCAATATTCTCATACAGATGTTTAATGTAAATTCACTACCCACATTGCAATTGCTGAATACTAAGGTCAAAAAAAGAAATCCTTATTTTTTAGCAGTCAGCGAAGGTGAGCTAAAAGTTAATTCTAATTGCTAAATGTATGACATTCAATTGAAACAGAGGTAAATCTGTGAGTAAAGTAAATTTGATTCTTCCCACATATTTACCAGTTTTGCTTTGGATCAATTTTCCTTAATAATCAATACTGTTATGTGAGATAGCAATCAGATGTTAATTCTTTTCCTAGAGGTTTGTTTGTTAGTTTAATATATTTGACTTGATGATTCTTGGTTTAAAATTATAATTTTAGTGAATGTTAACATTATATGATGATGGGGTTTATTTTGGGAAGTTGGTACCTGCATTTAAGATATATTAATTAATTTAATCTTCTTGTCCCCTCTACTTTTTCTTCAATGTCATGGTTGTCCCCTTTCCCAGTATCCAAATTCTATCTTATGGCTTCTTGTCCTCATATGTAAAAAAAAAAAAATCTATTAATATCTTTTTAATAACTCATATAAGTAAAAAACAGATATTTAACTTTCTGAGTCCTACTAATTTTTTAAATATGATGCTTTATAGTCCTTGCAAATAATATGTTTTTATTTTTCTTTATGGATAATATATCTCTTGATTCTAAGAATTCCAATTTATGTAGAAGTAACCTATGAACACCGGAAAATTCCATACTGTCCTGACTGAATCTACAGTAGAATAAGAAATTTCAGTTACTTTTCATCTCTTACCCTGGGGCCCTCAAATTTATGATAATGTAGAACTCTTCTTGTAGAGAATTTATTACATAATATATTTAATAGTGCTATACTTAAGAAATTCCATTTTATGTATTCGTTAAACATCTACTTTTTTTTTCCAAAAGCCGCCGGCAATCATTTCAACAAACTGAATGATGTCGTTCACTGTTGACTTTCCTTTTGATCTTTTGGAGATATCTGCAGATTCAAAACTAAACTGAGGCAATTGTGTATAGTGGTTAAAAAACCTGAATAGTTGAGTCAGATAGACTTTTCCTCCACTGTCATTGAGTAGGAGAAGAACTTGGCATTCTAGGTCTTCATATTCTTTTTGACCCAAAGCACTCAGCATTCCACATAGCACATGGAGAGATCACAATTGTGAGAGATCACAATTCTTATTGCAAAGATTATGCTAAAATCATCCATGCACTTTTGTTCTGTCCTTGTTCCTTAAATAATTAACTTATTTTCTGATATACTTAGTAAAATCACTGAAATCAATAATTACTTATTCATATGTGCCTTACCTGATGAAAAATTTTGTCAAGGGGGTCTCTTAAAGCTCATAATACGTTTTGACATGCATATGCCGTAGTATTTAATGTTTGTAGTAAGTAACAGAGATTGACATTAACATCAAAAATGAAATGCTCAAGCACATATCAGTTTTTCCCCCACATTTCTATATTTACTGATTAACTTATAGTACACTTACCATAGGCAAAGGACCTTTTTTTCTGATGGTAACTTGTTGTTTTTAACGATATTTTTCAACCCTTCTTGCCCTCTTTATTAACAAAATTTTGTTTCCATTTTGTGCTTCCTTTCTCATCAGATATAGTAGGGAAATGGGAGAAAAAAAATCAGGTTGCAGCACGCACAGGTACAAATTCCATATAACAAATGCAATTAGTATGGATGCCAAAAATATACCAACAAACTTTATTAATTAAAGAACTAACTTAGATGACACTCTACAAATATTTTTCAAGAGAGACTGAAGTTGTCACTTATTTCACAATTCACACTTTAATTAAAAATACAAAAAAATTAAAAATGGTGAGGACAAAGTTATCATGGAAGTAGTGAAACATAATCTTGTGCCAAGACATGAAGACTAGTGGTTTGACATACTCGGTACTTAGTTCAGCACTCTAGAAAATCTTTGCCGTGTGATTGAGTGACTAATCTAAATAGTTTTGATTGAGAGAATGTTAGATATTAATACCTTGCCCTCAGTTCTCTGAGGTTAAATTCTGTAATCTCTAAAGTGATAATAGTAATTATAGCTTACCGGTGATATGAAAATTAAATATGTGAACAGATACAAACATATTCCTGGTATGTATGACTGGTAGTGAAGAGTGATGGGGATGATGGAAAAGTCCTTCTAATTTACTTAAAAGTAAAATTTCCAGCTCATTTTCCAAAGGGACCCTTTTAATTACTCCCTGAAGGAAAATCCTTGGTCTATACATAGCCCTATACAAAATGCAGCACTAAAAAACGAAAAGTGTATTGTTAAGTTACTGTTAAACCACTTGTGTTGGTGCATATATGTCATCCCAGAACACTTGGAGGCTGAGGCATGATTGCAAATTGCAACCAATTCTGGACAACTTTCAACTCCACGAGATCCAATCTTAGAATTTCAAAACAAAAATTAAAAAAGGGCTGGAATGTAGCTCAGTGTGAAGATACAAGGTTAAATCTCCAGGACAACAAGAACAACAAAAAGAGAAGCTTATTTAATTTTCTGTCTTCATTGCTACTTCTGACAAGAAGTGATCGGGATTCATTGAGGACCAATGCTTCATTGACAAAAACAGAGGCAGACAGAGCGAGAGGGCTTCTACATCTCAAGCTGTCTCTGATACCCGCATGTCCCAGTAGGTCCTCCACACAGAGGTCCCAGTGGAAAGAGAAGGTGTGGTGTTGGTAGGCAGAACGCACACAAATGACTCAGCAACGTTTCACAACGGAAGAAATGAAGGAGCTGGTGTCTGACCATGAGTGATAGTGTTTTCTGTGGGGGCTGGGGTACCTATTCACCTTTGAATTGGGAAGATGCCAAGTGAATTGCCCCTCTTGCTTTACTGTGATAACATACTGTGTGTTTTTATATTTTATTTTGTGTGTGTGTGTTGCTGCTTGTAATCAGTGTAGGATATTTACACTGACATTTGTGAGACAAATGTTCTTCTCTTCTCTTATCCTTTCCCCTTGAATATAACAACTAGAGCACTTTTGATTCAATTCAGTGGAAGCATCCTCCTCCTCTTTCTCCCCTACTTCTTGTTCCTCCCTTTTTTTCTTTACTTCTTTTTTTTTATTTTTCTTGTGATTTATACCTACCTTAGGGCTTTAAAGATTTTCAGTTTCCCACCCTACTCCATCCAAGGAATAAAAATCAATTTCCAGGATTTTTATAGTTCTTCTTTTGTTTGTTTTTATAGAAGACAAGAACAAGCTGAGAAGATGAGAAGAAATAAAAAGAAATTTTAAAAAATGAGAGAGAGAGAAAGATTTATTTCCAAGTCCAAGCAAAAGCTGAGTCCCAAGATAAAAGAAAAAGTGAAGGATAATGAGAAAAACGGAGAGTAAGACAAAGAAAACTGCTACAGAACCACGCTGAATTTGGCCTTTGTTCTGAAAATTCAGAGTAATAAATTATAAGGGAACACAGGGCATCTTTCCTGTCATGGAAACCGTAGCTACGGCCTGACTAGGGAGCTGAGCTCCAATAGGCAGATGGAGGGCGAGGGCTTCTGCAGTCTCTGCCAGCTCCCTGTGCTCCACTGGAAATGTGCACTTGCTGCTGGCACCGGAGCCGGGCTTCCTTCGCTCCAGTGCTGATGCTGTGCACTTAAATTCTGCTTTTTTGTTTTGTTTTGTTTTTTTCTTTTGTGCCCAACTTAGATGCTCAGATTTGAAAGCTTAAATGTATCAAGTTTTAGCACTATTTCTCCAAAGCCAAATGATGCTAGTATGAAAAGAAAAAAAAAAAAAAAACAGGATATTTTGTTAAAAATTTTGATTCAAAATTGGAACCGTGATGTTAAAATAGATGCACTGTTACTCAAAAATTCAGATATGAAGCGTTGCTCTGTCAATGAGCTCATTTAGAAGATGCTAGAAAGCTTTTTATGCTTCCGCCTACCTCTACTCTCCCAAGTTTCATACATGGCCTTGAATTAATTTCCTCTGGCTTTTACATTTAGATATTTATTTCCTTTCTGCAGGAAACACCAGTACAAACTCCTTCATTGTTTTAACTGTTTTAACACAAATAGAGATTTCTTAGAAGAGATTAAAGTGACTGAATTAAATAAAATAGTCTTTATGTAATTAAAAATTTTTGTTCCAGTGAAAGCCATAATTTCATAGAAACATTTTGTCTTAAGGGCCATTAAATCATTATGATTTATGTAACTCCAAAGCCCTTACTCATCCTCTTCTGAATACAGCATCCTTAGAATATAAAAGGCCATAGACTCTTCCTGTACTTTTGCCCTGACCCAAACACTAATCACTTAAAATCAGCTTCTCAGAAAACACGCATTAGCCATCAATGTTTTTATAAAACTTTCCAGTCATTGTAACGGACATAGGTGAAAGCAGTCTCTTATATTAGAAGATATTCTTTTTTGGTGGAAGCAAATAAGACTGTCTTGCATTAGTGCAAGCAAGAAAAAAAATGATTACAAATTAGTAATCTTAAATTTGTATACACATGCAAGCACACATACGAATTTTTTCTAGACATGTGCCAAATATTTAGTAAAATGAGTATTAGGAAATCTAAAACACACTTTCACTTAAATGTGCTTTGTTTTTATAAATATTAGTTTATGTAAAATATAAATGTACATAATTTACTTTTTTCTGAAGGGAGAATGAGCCCTGTGCACTGGAGATTTGATACTAGAAATTAAAGTCACGTATTTGTTTTGATTATTGCTATCCCAACAGCTGAGGTTCTAAATCAAGTATAGCAATAGCAGTTCTCTTTGCACAATCTAATACAGTAAGTCAGACCTCTGGTTACATTTTACCACTAGCCTAAATAGTGGAAAAGTTTGTTATGCTGACCAAAGTTTGGGGAAAACCCAGAGCTTCAATTCTGATGTCATAGGGACTGAAATCTTTGAGACTTTGCAAAGATTAATTAACTTGATCTTGAGCAAGCTATTGATATGTAGGCCCTGCTCTTATTCAAAGGACAGCAGTCTGTCTACTCTGTCAGTGATCACTTTAGCTCACATTCTTTAGCTCAGGAGGGTGTTAAGGCTAATTTCTAGCCCACAAAGGAAACTCCAGCTGCCTAGAATTACCAAACAGCACCCTACAAGTGCAGACCATTTATACCAGATGTGGCCAGGGAAATATTATTTTTAGAAAAATGCTGTAAGTGTGCATTGTTTACTCCAAAAAGTAAAACAAAAGTAGGAGTCTAGGCAAGCTTGGAATCACAGCATTCCCCAAGCTATCCCAATTACCATGGACAAATGAAGAGCCATCCTATAGCTCTTCCTCAAATAAGAGTACTTAGTCTAATATCTGCTGTCTGATTGGCCTAAAATTAAAACACGCAAATGCAACACATTTACCTTAGGCAATATGTTTTAAACCCTTATAGGTCATCAACTATCCTAAATGATTCTATTCAATGGCTCATTATTCCTCACAAAAAATCTGGGAAAGATTATTATTTTTTTTTTCATTTTTAGAGAAATACCTTTAGATATTAATGAAATTCGTTGAAGATTATGAGGAAAATAGGTGGGAAATCTTGGCTCTAGAATTTGTAATCTGAGTTTGGACTCCACCACTGCTTGCCATGATACTTTGTATACATGAGGAAACTACATTTTTGGGAAAAACAAAATTTAGGCCTGGTGGCACACTCCTGTAATCCTGCATGCTGGGAACCTGCTGGATTGCAAGTCGAAGTTCATTCTTGGCAATTTAAAGCCTTAGAATCTCAAAGTAAAACAAAGGTGGCAAGGGGTGTGGCATGCTGATGATACAGTTTAGTACTGAAACCCTGGCTTTAATCCACAGGACTGATGTAAAAAAAAGAAAGGAAAAAATTACAGAGCAAACCGGTTCGAAAGCTGTTGCAGTAGATCATGTGCCTTACCCTGAGACACAGATTGGGATGGAGAAAAATGGAACAGACACAAAGAAGACAGATACCAAAGACACTTGGGACACTGCATGTGCAAGGCTTGGTGATTGAGCGGTTATAGTGGCTAACCAAGAAAGATATATCAATCACTACTTTCAGTTTTTTATCTTGAAAAATGACATAGGGAGTGCTAGAGATAAAAGAGGTGTGTTTGTCGGATCACGAATTTAGTTTTGAGCATGGTAAATGTAAAGGAGTCATAGATTTCAACTGGAAAAACTAGGCAGGTTTTAGTGTATTTTATTTACATCTACTCTAATAACTGAGATTACTTTTCATGGAATTTCAAACTGGATATTCCACTTAAAGTTAGGGCGCAAATAAATTGCCTATAAAAAGACAGAGAAGAGATATATAGAAAGCAACCTTTTCATTTAGAACCTAGGCAAAGAAATTCACATTTAATATTGATATGTTGCCATAAGATGTAGCAAAGTGATGTGTAGAATTAAAAACTCTTAATTATAAATGAAATGGAGAAATGCAGATATATTTTCAGTGAAGCAAAAATAAAATGAAAAGAGAAAAAAAGATTAAGGATTAACAGTATTTTAGAAGGCATCAGTAAAATACAAAGATACTTACATGATACAGTGTAGAAATTGTACTAAAGTGATTGTAAATTGTGTCAGTGGAAGGGTGACCAGTTTTGAACTAATTACCTAGAATTATTTTGACATTTTTTAATCCGACATTACTGGTGATAAGCTAAATATGGAAAGAAGCACAGAAATATAACTTTTGGCAGCTAAACTTATATCTGTGATCACATCATTTGGATAATTTAGAGTTGAGGAAGGCTGGAGTTGTTTGCCATAATCACAATGAGGTGTGTCAGTGTAATGGCTTGAGGAGCCCTTCTCTCTCATAATCAGGCGGAGCTATGGACAGAAACTCTGTGTGCCCTCAAATTTTTGCTGAAGCCCTAAACTCAATGTGGTCATATTTGGAAATAAAATCTTTGAGAGGTCACAAAGGTCCAGCCCTCCTAATAGCATTAGAACCCTTAGAATCCAAGAGAGCAGAGTGTATTCTCTACCTTTCTTGCTCTGTTTCTACTTCTTGCTGCTATGTGAGGACCGCATGAGAAGAAAGCCATCTGTAAGCAAGAAGACACCTTCACTGGACCCTGTCATCATATGGGCAACCTGTTAGTGTTTCATTGTTCAAATCCTCTATCCATGTTTTTGTTTTGTTTTGGTTTGGTTTGTTTTTTTTCAGGAACTCAAGCTGAGTAGAACAGGCATTTAATCATTTTAACCCACTAACCAAATTTAAGAGTCATTGCAGATAATCTTGATTAAATTTACTAAATTATATTGTGGTTTAGGTAGATACTTATCTGAATAGCTGCTTATCTGTTCTACAGGAAATATTCCTGAATCATTGAATAGCTGTTGATCTATTCTTTGGCAAATCCCAACTGCCTTTTTTAATGTAACAGAATGTCTTTCCAAACACCACTGTATTTCTCTACTCACATTATTAGCACTATTATCAACTGTTGATTAAAATCATTAATATATGTCATGTGAAACATTAATCTCAATAGACATTATACACATCATTATATCTTATCTGTTCATAATCGCTGTTTAAAATTTAGTGCTTAAGAATCTTAAGTTTTCTAATGCCTATACTCTCAAATTTTAAGTCACCTAAGAAAAAAATCACTTAATATTTTATTTCTGTAAAAAGTCCAGTTTTTTTGGGGGGGTATGTTTGTTTGTTTGTTTGTTTTTATCTTTTTGAGACAGGGTCTCCCTATGCCATTCAGACTAGCCTTGAGCTCACTTTGTAGCCCAAGGTGGCCTTGAACTTGCAACAATCCTCCTGCCTCTAAAAGTCCAGTTTTTATACAGAGAATGTTCAACACTTCCTACAAAAGAGTACACACACAAAGTATGTATTCTAGATATTTTCTGTGTTTAATTGTTTTAAAAGCAAATATTTGAACAAGTGATTTGTAGGAGTCTCTTTCAGTTCGTTGTTGCTTTTATCATACAACGAATGTACACACAAAGTGTACTTCAGGTTTGCATGCATATACCTCAGCTGGCCATTCTTTTCGTCTCTTAACACTGTTTTTATTTAAATGTTTTGATTAATTTAAAATTATGTATCAACATCCCAAAAGATTAGTTTTTCATCAGAAATATTAAGTATGTAGAAAAATGGAAACATTTCCTGCCTCCACTCTGCTTCTTTCTGTTTGGAAAAACCAGAACAATGAAAAATGGCAGAAGCACCAAGAAAACTTGCATTCTTTCCTCCTCATGCATTCATTGTGTCTCTTTCCGAAAGCTAGCTCATAGTTTGGATTTTTTATGACTTTACCTGCAAAATAAAAGGTAATGCCTAACTCAAGATGTTAAGAAGATTACAGGCTATTTAAATTGTTTAGCAAGCTAGCTACAACAAAGCAATAATCAATCTTGTTTACTACTCTTATCATGACCATATGGAGTGACAAATGAGGCACCACAGATAATTAGTAATGCTTCAGAAAGTGAGAAAAGGAAAACTTTAGACAAGGATAAAGGGATTTGTTTTCAATTGGTGGGAGTTCATATGGAAGGTAATGTAAGAAGGACATTTTGAGCAGAGGATGGTCTGACAATATCGCATCCACAAGACTGGAAAAGTAAGACATAAGTGGACCAAGAGAAGATAAGGTGACGCTTAAGTATCACTGATCTTTTAGGTAGGTACTTACAGAAGGCATTTGAAACCATTTTCATAGTGGCCCATTGGAGCTGTTGAAGTAGGCATAAATGATTCAGACTACAGAATATGCCACCATAAAGGTAGGACTGAGAAGCAATAGAAAATGTCACACACAAATATTGCTGCAATAACAACTGAAACTGATCCTGGGTCATATTTCCTTCCTAAAACGGCGTCGTCCACCCTGTCTACCCTTTCAGTGGTCCTCTAAGCTCACTCATCACCCGCTTTCGTTTTGCTTCATAAATCCTGCTAAAGCCCACCTTCGAGTTACTGTTGAACGGAGAGGAAGCATGAAGAGAGGTTTGGGGTTTAAGGAAGAATTCTGTGGCAAGGTGAAGCTTTACAGTACTTAACATAGGGTGGGAGGTTGATTGAACAGAGAAAAAAAACCTACTGCGCACTTCCTTACCAGCCTTCCTTGCCCCACAAACCGTTCAAACTTAATGTGCCTCAAAAGAAACTGTCTTTTCTCCCAATTCTTTATCCCTCTGCTTTGAACTTTGCCAATGATTTTTAAAGGTGGACCCTAGACACCAATGTTTGATATCTTCTCAATCTGGAGAGAGAATAATTTTTGAATTCAGGTATTTGATCACTCTACCCTTATTTTATGGTTTATCTAAACATTTACTTTATCACAAGTGTATAAGCACACTTTATTGACCACAATTCACATAGAAGAATTAATGATAAAATTATATAACATACAAGATAGATTTTTAAAGGATATTATTTTAGAGCTCGTCAATACTCTTTTAATATTCACCTAAAATTATAAAGAAGTCCACAAAGTAAAATCTACATTTTATTTTTGCAAGGTAGTAAAAAATAATGTTTTATTAGGACATTTTATCCACATATAAATCTTATGGAAAAAAATGTGAATGCTAGAAGTAGAACTGTTTTATTGAGAAACAATATTGATTCTCCAAAAAAACTGAGGTTAAAAATCTGTTATGAGAAATTGTTTCAAAGAAAACAGTTGGAGAATTATCGCATTTACTGAAATGGACTAATATTATTCCTAGTTGAAGCTGCAGGCACGTGTAATGAAATCTGCTGTGAGTCTGATCCACGAAATTAATTAGAACGTTTTGTGGCCACTATTTTCCCATAATTTAGCAAAAGGCTGAGGCACCAAAGTTCAGAGACTGCCAACTATTTAAAGCCATAATTCACAGAGAAACTGTGTACAGAGGTAGGCCATTCCTTCAGCAGTGTGAGAGCAACATGAATCCCGAAAGACAAAACTGCTGCAAAACTAAAGCTGCTAAACACTGTATATTTTGAATGAAAGCCAAATTTTAATATTCTAAATATTTTACAACATTTTCTGCAAAATAAGCAGCAATTCTTTTTAAAAACAACCCTATATTTTGTTAAATAAGCTAAGCACGGTAATTGCAGAGATTTTAGATAATATAAATGTACACAGAGTACAATAGCTAATAAATCATTCCAAATCCATTGTCAGGCCTTGTGAATATCTAGATATATGTGTTCATGTGTTAAAAAGAGATCAAAGTTCCATTGTTGAAATTCTTAAACTTTTCAGTTAAAAAAATTTAGGAAAAATTTTAAATTTTAAAATATGTTCAGCTTTTGCATCAACGTCACATGCACAGTGTGGCTCTGAATATTTTGCTTTGTGGTTTTGCATGTTTAAAAGAAAAGAACAATTCTGTGTACACTTCTTGAGTTAATAACATGAATCATAAGTATGAATGCTTTGTCAAGCTCTAAACTAGTAAGTTACATTTTGTACCAAATGTTATTTTTCCCAACATTTTGAATTGTCCTCCAAACAGTGAACATTAATAAAAATTCATTTCTATGTTCCCACACTATACATCACCTCCAAAATACTAGCTATAATTACAAATGTTTTTGTTATTAACTGATAAGAGATAGGATGCTATTTAAAAATATGTTTTCCTATAGTTACATGTGACTGAGTTATTTGGCTTGTTTTACATTGGCCAGTGTCATTATATCTATTCATTAGCTGGTTGTAACTTACAATGGCCTAAGTGTATTTTATGCTAAGTACACAGGGGTCATCTATTCTCTTTCTTATGTAAATATATATATATATATATATATATATATATATATATTCAATTTCATAAAGAAGTTTTCCTTCTAATACATTAGGTAAATATTGCACTGCCTATTAAATTCTAACTTGTTTATCTTATCCTTGTTTATCAAGTAGATTAAGTTTTCCTGAAACAGATTTATTCATTTATTCTATATATTATGTATCTCTGATGTTTGGCTTTATTTCTCTAGCTCCTTCTTTCTTCTGTGAATATGCCTATTTCTTTCTATCAATATCATAAAACTTTTACTCACTTTACTATGTAAAGGAAGATCATTTTCTTTACTCTTTATTATACTTATTGATTGGACAAAATTATTACAATGTGTAAGTATATGGTCTAGTGAACACTTCATGTTATTATTCGTGAATTAAGTGCTGAGTCATCTTACCTATTTTTTCTTCCGTATATATTTGAAATTTTTGCAATAGTGTTTTTAATTTCTTAGTAGCATTTATAACAAATTGTATGCTTTATTTATAAATTAGCATAGTGATTTTCTTTTTTTAAATTAATAATAGTCAAAGTTTACTAATGAAGCATATTATATGTATAGGGTTGGAAGTTTATTATATATTTGTGGATTTAATATCATTGGATATTCTAGTGAAATGTAGAAACCTATGTTTTCCTCTCTGGACTGGAATATATTGACAAGGATACAAATGCCTTGATAATTAATATGTTTCTTATGTGAACAAGGCACTATAGTTTAAGATAAATTTGCTATAAACTTTATGTAAATATTACGTTTGCAGTATACAGACATAGAGGTAAAATTGTAGTTGACTAAATATTTAGCTTCAATTATCCACAAATTGTATCCTCACTTTTAATATTTTTTTCTAATCAAGAAAATATACTGTAAGGTGGATTTTTTTTTACTTCACACAACAAAAAGTTATAACTATAACTGACAAGTAATAATAGATGAGTATTTATTGTGAAAAGGATTAAAACAAAACTTTCCAAAGCTTGTTTTGTCCATCTCAGGATGAAGTTTCTCACAAAAGAAACAAAAGCCAAGTGATGCGGGAACAACATTTAGCCAATCCATTCTTTACAACTTCGATAGTATAGTTAAAAGAAAGAATAACTTCTCATTCATGTATAAGCTAATTTCAATTCCTTCATGAAATACTGCCTGCAAACATGTGTGACATTTCAAAGAACACATATATAGTTTTGGTAATGTCCAGAAAACACAATGAAGTCAAAGACACGTCATTGTTTGCAGAAGGAGCACCAGTGAAGTTGCCATGGGTGTGTTGTGAAGAGAGCCAGCCTCCCTCCTGTATGCTTGACACAGAAAAATGACAGTTTCTTCATATACTACATAACTCATAGGGAATTAGATGTACAAGACACTGACCCAAAAAAATACAAGCGATGGGAGGAAAGACAAAGGAAATGGAGAAATGCAGGAGAGCTTTTGAAACCACTAGGAATGTCTGACATCCTAAGGAAGGAGGGAAAGAAATGCAGGTGTGGTTCTAAGAGAATTCTAGAAAAAGACTCAGTGCTTGAGCTGGTATCTCTCAGTGTTTCCTGGGAATGCTGGCCTGCACCTGCCTGTTATGTTCAGCCATGTTTGGGGCAGCTGAGGGTTGGGATGAGTAAATTTAAGTGAGTAGTTTAATAATTACAAGGGGCAGTAACTGGCAGCACCAGCCACCTCTGTCCCTATGGGCAGGAGGTCTGATGGCATGCCATGACTACTATGATAATAGTGCATGTATGCTTCTTTTTTTTAAATTTCTACCACAATGATGCCCTAAATCTCCTCTGTGCAAGATGTGTGACTTTTGCTAAATCAAACATTAAGAAGTTTCTGAATCAAATGAAAGAATAACTAAGGGATGTCATATGATTAAATCATGCTTATTCATTGTGAATGAAGTAATAAGTAATTTTCATAAATTTAACCTAATTGTGTTAAAATTGTCCTAGTGAGCAATGTCCCCTCAATTCAAATCAGTTAATGTGAAAAGTAAAGGCTGTTTATATAAATGAGTTAAAGAGTGTCACTCTGCATATCTGTTATCTTTGAAAAATGCCTCATTTTATTGTTTTATGTATAACATTTTGTTATGTAATGAGAATTCAAAACTATCTCAAAAAAACACTTCTGAAGATTCTACGTCCAAAGCATATGAGCTGCTTTCACTTCTGATAAAAATACAATGGGAAGTTTGAAATTAAAATTGGGGTTTTTTAAGTAATCTTCCTTCCTTCCTTCCTTCCTTCCTTCCTTCCTTCCTTCCTTCCTTCCTTCCTTCCTTAGTTCCTGACTTAGTTTTCATTTGAAGACACTATATTCACCAGAAGCCTTGAACAATTACTGAGAGGTCTTATCACCGTGAGGAAGGGAATCTTTATACTTCTAATAAAGGGAATTCTGTCTATTTTCTTTCCAATTTCTCAACCTTGTAGGAGAAAGTATAAAAAGAAGCAGGAGTTCTTGGAATTCAGCTCATTCAGACTGCCAGAAAAGACAAATTACAGCTTTCAAAAGCTGGAAAATAGTCATAAGAATGAATCACATTTGCTAAGGGGGTAATGGCTGATTGCCGAGTGATAAGCAATTTCGCAGAAACTTTGGTGCCAACAGCCAGAAGGCTGAAGGCAAAACATCAGAGAGTCTTACTAACAGCCTAAATTCTTGGTGAGTTAAAAGAGAATGTTCTAATGAGAGATTTTATGTGGCACTGGGGTGTATTACAATGATAAGTTAAGCTGAATTTTAAAGTTACTATACTGAATACATATTGCTATTGAATATGTTGTAAGAGGATTTTACTAATTATTCACGTAGTATGTTTTAATTAAAACTCAGAAAATGGGACATATCATCCTTTTAATAGCAGAAAATGTTATGCATCTTATGGAAAGGCAATCTCTTCAAAGCCTCATGCTTTCTGACAAACACATGCTTCAGAGGGAAGATAAAAAAAAAAGAAAGAAAAGAAAAATCAGAACCTTGTCAAAAGAAGAAACAATCCAGAGACTGCTGCAATTAATTTACATGTGAGGGATAAAACAATGTATTCAATGGGAAAATACAAGATTGTGAGAAATCATATTGCTGTTGTATGTGAACATCTTTCAATTTTTAGGAAAGTGAGTGAATCAAATGGAAAAAAAATCACTATTTGCTATACAATTAAAAAAAAATTGTAAAGTCGCACACAAAAGACACCCTTCCCCTTAGTGTTTCTAATTGGAGCTATCGCCCATGGTACAATTGTGTAAGTTTCAACCTATTATGTCCTAAGATGCAGACCTTTAATGAGAAAAATGTTAGCAGGATAGCAAAAAAGTATAAATTATGTCATTGACACTCAAAAAATAACATTAGAAACCTATTTACCTGTAGAAAAAATATAATACTAAATTACTATGATATATGCATTCTAACCACCTAAATTAGTGAATGAAGAAACGCTGTTGACTTTTTTTGTGACTGAATGCAGAGGGACGAAGTGAATAGGCACCATTATTGACATAACAGCAACGTGGAGATTAATCACTGGATCCTATAAAAACTCTATTTCTCTGAATTTCTACTACTAGGCTATCCTATTGGGTAATTACACAATTATTGTAAAGCTTTGATGCAAAAATAAATTTGTCACTTTTGAATATACTCACCATCATGTAATAAATTTGTATACTTTTTGTCCTCTTAATGCTGAAAACAAGTCCCATTTTATAAGCTCGTTGGAGAGTTACTTCTGTGCACCTACATTATGGATCTTTAACTCAACAAAGGACCTTAGGGCTTTGCTTCCTCTCTCACTTACTGCATAGCTTCTTTAGGAAGGATGGCTTTGGTAGAGTTGCTGGATTTCATATGAGGCAGTGCTCCTTAAAAATCTGAAATAGCATACAGAACCCCAAATAATACTATGTCCATCAAATACATAACCAATAAATAACTCTCCAAAGCACTATGTCACTAAGAGAGAGATTCTGCTCTAGAGTTGTGTTGAGTTGTGACTGTGTTAGCCATCTGGTTTAAGTAGACTGCCAGTCACAGCCCCTGAGAGCTCCATTTCTTAGCAGATGTCCATACATTGGCCGGCATATACTTACACTATTCCAATTTATCTTTGTTTGAGAAAACTGTGTTTTCATAGACCAGCCGATCAAAAATGTTTTATGAACTACTGTGTAGTGATACTGTACACCCAATAAAGGTCTCATAAAATTTATAATTTTTCTTTTTTGGTAAGGGGCTCGAACTCATGACCTCACACTAACGCCCTCCCACACCCTAAACCCCCACTGAGCCAAAACCCCCGGGCCTTAAATTTTATTATTATAATACAGTCATGGTTTTTTCCATAAAGAGAAAATAGTGTGTAAATTATCCACACATCTTTCAGAAGAACTTGGAAAAAATAAGAAATGAAGGATCTTTAGCCCTTGGATCAATGATCAGATGATGTTGACATTGTCATTATTGTAAATAAAAAATTTCTAGGAAATCATGCTTATGTTCCCATGAATTTGTTCAGCAAATTGTTACCAGGTAGGTTGTAAATACTAAGCACATGTTGAAACATTTGAAGTATCAGTGAACACAATAGAGCAGAGACAAAATTGTGCCCTCATTAAGTATGCATTCAAGTAGAAAATACGGAAAATAAGCAGGAACATATTGTATTTGCAGAAAATATGAAATTTACATAATATCTTAAAAGACAATAAATGTCCAAATAAAGAAGCAATGGTGGAAAGGAGAAAAAGCTATGCTGTTAGATGCAGTTTTCAATCCAGTGGTCAGAGCTGTCCTCAGAAGATAACATCAAAGCGAAGTTTTGACAGAAATGTATGAGATAATTTCATTTTTCCTTATTCAAAGTGAAAAGACTTGGATATCCTTTGAGATTCCAAAGTAGTCTTAGGTTTTTCCTTATTCATTTGTTCTTCTAAAAAAGAAGTCAAACTTTTCAAAGTAAGAACAGGTCTAATATGAAAAATATTCTAAATGAATAGGCCAGTTTGACTGATGGATCAAAAATTATTTTCATATTTAATTTTTTGAAGAATTTTTAATAATGGTCGCAGCAATTTACATTTCCCCCAACAAAGTGAGAAAGTTTCCTTTTCATCATACTCTAGTCAACACTAATTATATTTGTCATTTTTTGAATGTTCATTTTTACTAGGGTGATACTTTACTGTAGGTTTAATTTGCATATCTCTGATGATTAGTGATATTAAGACTTATAATTGATCATTTTTATATCTTCTTTCAAGAAATATCTTTTAAGATTATTTTTTTCCATTTTTACTTAAGTTATTGTTTTGGATGGAGTTGTGTCCTTTAATATTTTAGTTATTGCAATTCTTATCAGATTTATAGTTTGCCAGTATTTTCTTCTATTTGTTATGGCTTCACTCTGATTGATTGTTTGCTTTGTACTACAGGTTTTTCATAAGATATACAATTTCACCTACTCCACTTTTGTTGCCTGTGTGTTTGGAGTCATATCAAAAATGTGATTGCTAAAACCAGTGTCTTAGAGAAAGCCTCCAGTGTCTTAATCTAGTAATTTCACAATTTAAGATTTTACATTCAAATTTTCAATCTAATTTGAAATGTTTTTATATATGTTGTGAGAAAAGGTTTATTTACATTCTTGCAGATGTTTGTATTTAATTTTTACAATAATATTCAAGCTTAAAGATTTTTTAACTCTATAATATGTGCTTTGCTAAAAATCAGATGACTGTAAATATATTAATGTATGTCTCAGTTTTTCATTCTGTTTCCTGAACTGTGTCAGATTGGATGCTTGTACCAGGCTATTTTAGTTTGATGTGTTTTGAACTCTGCTAGTTTCTCTTCAGGATTGTTATTTTTTATGCAAGGTAATTTTGAGTATTAGGGGGATCTTTAGTGGTTCCATATGAATTTTTAAATTTTTCTATTTTTGGAAGCATATCCTGATATTTTGTGAGTGGTTATATTAAATCTGTACATAACTTAGGGTATATGAGCATTTTTTAAAAATTGAGTTTAGTGCCCAAATCCATTAACACAGGTTATTTTGTAATTAGTCAGTTGTATCATCCTCAGTTTCTTTCATCAATGTTTTACATTTTTCATCATAGAGCTATTTTATCTCCTTGATTAAGCTTATTTCTATTATTTTATATTTTGTAGCTTTTGTAAATGCGACTATTTTCTTGCTCTTAGTGCATAGAGATGCTACTGATTATTGTATGTTGACTTTGTGTCATATAAACTTACTGAATTTATCTGTTTTAATTCTCTCATATACAAGCATATATATATACATATAAATCCTTTTCATACTTTTTTTAACATTGTGATTCCATCTTCAAATAAGCTGTGTTCAAATTCATAGTTTTTTTTTCCCTACTAGCTTAGTTATAGTATTGATGTTCTTTATTACATCTTTCAGTTTCTTCATTATATTTTATATTCCAGGACTTGTGTTTTAATTTTGCTATTTTAATTATTATTTCATATTCTCTCTGAAATTTCTTTTCTGACTACTTCTTGTTTTCTTCATTTTTCTTAATTGTTTCCTTAATTTTTATAAAATTTTCTTGCCACTATTGTCTTTGCTAAACACAGTCATTTGGAATACTTTTTAGTCTGTTTTCATAACTAACTTTTATGATTAGTGCCTGGCACCTTATTTTTTTTCTCTTTGGTCATATCCTATTTTCTGTTCCTCTCGATCCTGTCATTATGCACCAAATAGGGGCATTTTTTAATCTGTGAGAAATAGGCACGTATTCCAGTCTTAACAACAAGATTTTTTTTTTTTTCTGGTAAAAGCTTTGGTAAATGCAGCACTCAGGCATTCCAGAAAATTGAACAGATGTGCTTCAAAAGCTTGAGACCTGCTACAGCGGCTAGCATGCTGAGGTAGACCAGAAACTCAGGACCACCCAAGGTGGCCTGCTGCTAAAGGGTGCATGGGAAAAGACAAAGCTGTTGGCACCAGAGACACATGGGCTGAAGCTCAAATTCAAGAGGCAAGTCTGAAGCTTAAAGTTGGGTAGCCTTCCCTAGTATCAATTTCGTCTAGACTAGTGGCTCATTTTTCAGGTACTTACCTGGCATATGAGGCTAAGTTGGCCATCATTTCACTTTGATGGATCCATTGTTGCTGCTCAGTGAAAAGTTCATTGCTGATTTACCTTACTTTCTACCAAGCAGAAGATATTCCTTTCTCTTTCCGTGTAATGTCCCCCAGGATTTGGGGAAGGATGACAAATTAAATGTACCTCTGTCTTTTTTATTTATTGTTTTCAATATATTTGTTCTTAGGTGGCTTCCATGTACTATGATGCCCTATCTTGTATTCTTTGCTCTTGTGAAGATATTTTTATGCTGGGATTGCACTGAAATTGATGCATCTGCAGGAGAGACAGTTTCTGAGACTCCTCTATTTTAGCCCTACTTTTCCTCCACAAGTTTGTTTTCTAATAGATTAATCAGTCCTACAGTAGGTTAATAACCAGCTGGACAATTTAACTGTTCATACTCCTCTGACATCCTAAGCATAAAGTTTTACATAGAAACTCAATTTGTCTTGAAGCCAGCCTGCCCTATTATTTTCCTCCAGGTTATGTGAGCTGTTCTGAGAGGCTGTATCAATGGCGCACTTGCTTGACCTTTATCAACTGTGAGCCAGTCTTGGAGCCCATGCAAACAGGTGGCTCGTGTTAATATTTGAGGTTTCACTTGCCACAATTACAACCCTTATTATGGCTCTTGCTTAGTTCTTCTTGAAACATCTGAAATTGAGTAGAAAATGTCTCCAAATGGTTTTCAGATTAATAACTATCTGAAGCGATTGTTACTGAGCTTTGAAACAATATATCCTGACTTATCTTTTGAAAATTATACAAGGGAAATTCA
This sequence comes from Hydrochoerus hydrochaeris, assembly GCA_004027455.1. Lineage (NCBI taxonomy): Eukaryota > Metazoa > Chordata > Mammalia > Rodentia > Hydrochaeridae > Hydrochoerus > Hydrochoerus hydrochaeris. The sequence continues at coordinate 772,210 of PVLA01000049.1, forward strand.
GAGTTTCATATGAAAGAATAATATCCATCAAGTTTATAAATAAGCAGCTGAGACATTATTCCTTTGTACTCTTCTTCTATTCCCAAAGCTTTATATGCTGATTCTGTATCCCTTTCATGTTTTCACTTGCTATGAATACATAGCCCAAGAATTTCCTTTTAATAATCTACTACTTTATCTTTTATCTCTGTGTTTGAACTCTAATGCTTACTGGATCAAACACTTTCTTTTATCAATAGGATGAAAAATATTTCCCATGCATTATTCTCAATTTTAAAAATAAAATCAGTATACCCTGAAGATTAATGCCAAAAAGAAGAGCAGAAATTTCAGATTACTCAATTAGTTATTCATATTTCTTGGGGTATATGTTGCATTTGAGTTTGAATTATATTGCATGAAAATTCCACCATTTGTCTTCAGAAATGCAATATTGCAGATATAAAGATTCTCCCCAAAATAATCCTAATTTGTTGCACATTTCTGAAAGTTCAGTGACCACATGAGAGAAAAATACATTCCAAATGACTTTTAAAGGACTTTTTCTCCCTTATGATATCTTCAGATCCTTACCTCTTTATTTATGGCACAAGTGAGGAAATCATAGACTGAGAAAGCATAAACTTTCAAGTACTCTTCATTTCACATGAGTAAATTTTAGCTCATTGCAATGAGTAATGTATTCCATTAGAAAGATAATACACATTTCTAAGTCAAAATTTTACATTTGTGAAGATCAAATGCCTCCTAAAATATATCAATTAACTTAAGAAAAAGAAAAGCAAAGTGACTTCTGTTGCTTTTATAAAAAAAAATCACTCAGCAAGTGTGTAAGACATAGGCTTTGTATTTGTTTTTTGAAGATGAAGAACAAGAAACAAAGGTTTTCATTTTCTGTACTTGCAAAGAAGTGAGGGTGGGGAACATTGTAAAACATATGTATCACAGTTAATCTTCCCCAGAAAGCTGCTTTAGCCTGCAGGGTAGGAGCACCCTACCTCTTCTGAGCTGGAAGAATGCCCACTTCTGCACTGTTTCTATCCACACTCATTGTCCCATGTTCCACTGTGGAGTTTTTTAATCTGTGCTCTCCGTGTGAGGTAAATACACTGTTTTATTTCATCATTCTGCTTACCTGATCTAAAGTTTTCTTTTTTCTTGTATGATTTTCATTTTATAGCTTCTTTATCTTTGTCAGAGCAACAAATGATCTCCTAGCACACTTAACAAGGGAAGCAGTGTTCTGTCTCACAGTCTATAAAATTGATGAGGAAAAAAGAAAAACTATTTGTCTTACTAACTAAAGGCACTGAAAACTTTACTGAGCTCTTACTAGCTGACTTCATGTTTCTATTCAGGTTTTCTCTGAATCAAACCTGCATTTTGCAGTCATATTTTACCACATGTTGTAATTGTCTTCAAGACATGGATTTGCCTGCATGTTTTCCTTTGAAAATTCTAATTAAGCAATTAGTAAATGTCATTCATTGTTAATTTGCTTGTTGCTCCATGCTTTGTGATGCTTGAGGATCACATGCTTGAGAAGGAGGTTAGGTGTGAATGAAGATATTATATAACTTGCTTCTAGTAATAGGTTTATTACACAATTAAAACAGGTTAGTTAGAAGGCTCCTTTTCATGCTTTAATTGTAATTCTATTTTCTTGAAATGAACAGTGGAGAGTTTACAATTCACCTTAATTATATTATGTTTTTCCTTTTAAACTCTTGTGTGTCTAAGAAAGATAATTAGCATTGTTTTTCTCTACTTTTTGCTATAGGAAGAGGAATTGTCACAAGTAAATTGATGATTTTTAAGCACACTTTCTGTAATGTAAATGACACACAAATGAAAAGTTCTGCTGATGTATTTTCTTGTAAGTCAGCTTAATATTTTTCCAATATATATTTCAGTTACTTTGATGTGTACACTAATTCTTATTTGCTTGATGGACAAAGATTAACTAATTTTCTACCATGTTTTATGCTCCTTTATGTTCTAGAATATAGCAGTGAACACTGCAGATAGAAATCTTCTGTCCATCCCAGTGGTTAGAAACCTAGTAAAATAAATAATTTGAAGCATGACAATAATAAGAGAAATAAAGAAAAATAATATATCAGTGAGGCTTAAGTAGTGACAGAGAAATGAAAATTTCTGTTTTAATAAGAAGGTCAAGATGTCTTCACTCCAAGTCACCTTAAATTAAAGCTTGAAAACAGTAAGGATGATAACTATGAATATCGTATCTAAGGGTAAATTATGGCTTGTAAAAGAAATAGCAAATGCCAAGGTCCTGAGCATTATAATAATTGGAACATTAGATAAAATAACAAAATTAGAATGGCTCAGTGGAATAAGGGAAACAGTGGAACATAAGTGGCAGTCGTATGGGGGAGGAAGATGTCACTTAATAGATCACTTGGATTTTGGTTTTAACTGCCTGTGGGATATTGTGGTAAACCAGAAAAGACTTAGACAAGGTTCTTCCTACATATTTTAAAATCAAGAGATCAGTGAGAGGAAATATGTGAGCCAGTGAGGAAACTGACATCACAGTCCATGAGAGGGTGTGGGGTATCACTAAAAGTGTGTGTGTCAATGAGAAAGGCAAATGCGCACTGTGTTTTCAAGACTGAGATGACAGTGAATGCTCTTCCTCAGTATAACAATGGTGAGAGAAAAAAGACAAGAATCCACCACATCTACCATGTCTGAGTTCTGATAAAGGGAGAGGCTAGGGCATCCTTGCATGGAGATGGGAAGAGACACCTTAGACACTTAGGTGTCTCTGAGAAATGATTATTTTAATAACTTTAAGATTATTATTAGATACCAAAAATCCATAATTTAGAATACTACCTTCTTTCCCCCACAAACATTTAGTTGTCTATTTCTTTTGTTATTACATAATAATCTCTCAGAAACCCTAGTCTTTTTAATTATTTTATTTAAAGAAAAAAAAAGTAACAGAAAGAGGGTAGAAATAATACAAAATTTCAAAAAAAAAACCAGTAAGTAATCACTAATTGATAATTACATATTTTCTTATAGAGGTAGTTGTTCAAGTTACAAAAGTAAAGCATACAAAGTGGGCATTTAAACAGTGAGACTGCAATCAATTCTGTTCATCTATCCAACAAGAGCTTAGTAATATGGCTATCAATCCTACACACTTAAACATACATGCAGTTATATCCTTTAGAATACTTTCTTTTCCTCTCTTTTTTTATAGTAACTATAATCAATTCTCATAAACTGTAAACAGTTCTACACATGTATAAATCTCTACATCTACACCTAGCCTTTCTGTATTAGATGGAAAAGCAAATCAAAACAAGTCAACAATACAAATTCCTAGAGAAACACAAAATGAAAAAGACATATAAAACCACAATACTAGGTAATCTATGGTAGTTACTATGATGTCTCATTATTTTCAATAAAATTGTCTATACCATCCGGCATTGTATAATTAAACTTAGCAGTACATAGCACTTTTAAAAAAACCAAACATTGAGACATTATAGGACTTCAAAGGCAGTTAATAATCAAACCAGAATGGGTATCCTATTGAACCTTTTTATCTTCAGCATAGTTGCCTCTACTCTCAGACTTGATACACTCAAGCATACCATATTCAAAGAAAATCAGTCAAGACAAAACAGTGATATAACCAATCTTCTCTGCCTCATCTCTGCTATGCTATTTTCTTATCATTGTTGTTCACTTTTCTCCTTCATTCCACTGTCTGCCCCTTTCATTGAGGCCTTTCTGCCATTGTTCCTAGAATCCTGGTGATTTTCCTCTCTCTCTCTAGAATGTGCTTTAGTATTCTATGCAGGGCTGGATTGGTGGTCACAAACTCCCCCAGTTTCTCTTTGTCATGGAAATATCTTGTCTCTCCATTAATTTTGAGAGACAGTTTTTCAGGGTACATCAATCTGGGTTGGAGGCTATATTCTTTCAGGGCTTGGAATAATTCACTCCAAGCTGTTCTTGATTTGATAGTTTGCATCGAGAAGTCCATTGTGTCCACTGTGATTTTGATGAGCTTTCCTTTATAGATAATCTGTTTCTTTTCTCTGACCACTTTTAATATTCTGTTCTTATGATGGATTTCTGGGATCATGACTATTATATGTCTGGGTATAGATCTGTTTTGGTTGTAGTGGCTAGAGTTCTGTATGCCTCATATATCTGAACAGCACTTCTGTTTCCTATGCTTGGAAAGTTTTCCTTTATTATTTCTGTGAATGGCCTTTTTATTCCATTTGTATTTGTCCCTGCTTCTTCATTTGCATTTTTTATTCTTGTTATAAATCCTCTTTTCATCTTCTAGCCTTTGTATTGTTACATCCTGGTTCCTTGTTATTTTTATGAGATCCTTTCTTGCAAATCTATTTTCAAGTTTTGAAAGTCTGTCTTTAGTTTCTGTTAAGAAGTTTTGCCAGCTTTCAACGGAGTTTTTAATTTCCTGATATTCTCTTTGGATCTGTTTCATGTATTCTAGATTTTGTTTATATTCTTCATCAAAGGCTTCTCTCCTTTCTCTGGGTTACTCCATTCTTCCAATTGTGTCTTCTTGAGGAGTGCCCAGAATTTCTTTTATTAATCTTCCTAAATCTTGCTTCACCTGAGTTAGAATTTCAGATTTAAATTCTTTGATGAGGTCACAGAAGTATTTCTTTATTTCCAATGAGTCCGTGTCTGATATTGCATGTTCGCTGCCATCGATCTCCTCTGTATTTACCTCTCTTGGACTTATATTCCCTGGGTCAGTGGTTGTAGGCTTTTTGTTGTTTCTTTGTCTTGTCATGTTTCTGGTTTCTTTCAGAGAGATGAATGGTGGAGGTCTCAGTACCTTTTCATATTGCTTAGTTTTTCTGACGCATACTGGCTAGGGAAGTGCTGCCCTCTCCAGTTTGCTGTTGATCTGTAAGGTGCACGCAGGTGTGATGTGGGCCAGCCCCTCCCCTCTAAGACACTCAATCAATGAGTGTCTTCAGCACATTTGTGGTTTGTGTGTGCCCTGTGGATGTCACAGGTTTGGGACAAACTTGTCCCTGGCTATTGGGTAATGACCAGGGGCATGGCTCAGCCCAAGCAGATCCCACCAATTTGCTTTGGGCCAGGAGTTGCTGACTGACACTGTGTCAGTTGTTATTCAAACCTGTCCTGCCCAAATTGAATATGTCATCTAGCCATTCATCCCACTCTGGGGAACCCAGTTCCCAGCACTCACCAAAGGCCATGCAGCTCGGTTCACCAATTCCACTCCCTGTTGCAGTGCCTCTTCTTGTCAAGTGTCTGGAGCTCACCAACCCCCACTCTCAGCGGGGATGCAACCACAGTTTGATTGTGAGTCACCGGACTCTAAGACGCACCCAGTTCAGTAATGGGAGTGTGCCATATCCAACCCTTCGTCCATGCTTCTTCTTCTTTTATGTTTTTTTCTTTTTCTTTTTCCTCAGTTTCTTCCTGGGTTGTGAGAATTCCTCTCCTTTCATTTGGTCTTCTCCATGGTTTTACATTCTAGTATCTGAGTTGTTTTTCTCAGAGAGGCTATCGTGCTACCTATCAATTGACCAACATCAAACCCTTGTCTTCTTATTCTCACTGATTCATGTAATTCTTCAATCATCTTTGCCTCGACTGATCCGCCCAACAGCCACAGATCATCTCTCTGCTGTCCATCATTAATCTGCTCAATACCGCTAAAGCACTGGAGTCTGATTAAATACTCTGGAAACAGGCCAGGAATTCTATGTGCATTTCAAAATACTTAAAGACTTCACTTTCCCTTCTCATACTCATTTCCTACATAAATTCATAAGCCATTCCAGCATTAGACCCAAAACTTCTGTCTCTTAAATGTATTTGACATCTTTGCTCAGTACAATTACACTCCTATACAGAGATGCTCTGTAACACAGGAATGATTCCTATCATAAAGAGAATTGAAGGGACTTTGTATTTGCTCTTTACCCCATATTTATTTGACTATGTTCTTTTTTCATTGATACAATTTTAATTTCCTTGCTACACATTCTCAAATCCTGTGGTGAGGACTTATGGATATTCAGTCTCGTTTATAAATGTTTGTATTATTTGCACCTGTAAGTTTTCAGTAGTATCTATCAAATTGCTATCCCTTTTGGATTCCTCTAGGAAGATCATTTTGGGCAACAAAACATAATCCTTCCATATAAGGATGAATCTTTTTTGACTGAAGGGTTATAAATTCAGCATCATACTGCAGCTATCTTGGCCCATTGCAGTTACCTCAGTGTGACAGATGACAGTTAAATCCTGAAACATTTAATGCATTTATCCTTTAATTTTACTTTCTAGGCTTTAATGTATGGAATGAACTGCTTCAAATACAGCAATTCAAGAAGTAGTATTGTAAATGGAAATGATATTTGGATTCCATACACTTTTGTGCTTGGTCACATGGAAGTAATTTCATGTATATACACCTTTAGATAAATTTTTAGATCTAATATTACCTTAGTTTTCAAATTACTTTATTTTTTTAATGACTAAGCTTTATAGTTATATGTAATTACATATTTGGATGTTCACTAAGAATGACCTTTCTTAATTTTTTTCTTCATTGTTTTATTTCTTTGGCTTTGTCTTGTTTTTGTTTTTGTTTTGAGATAGGGTCTCACTATGTAGTTCAAGCTGGACTTGAACTCACTATGAAGCCTAGGCTGACCTCAAACTCACAGAAATCCTCCTGCTCCTGCTTCCTGAGTGCTGGGATTACAAGCAGGTACCACCACACCAGGTTAGAATGACCTTTCTAAACAGGAATTACTTTAAATGCCCATTGTTATCCCCAAAGATGCAGGCTAAAAGGAGTTTTAAAAAATCGACAAAAATGAAAAGACAAGATAAATAATACATTTGCATCCTTTGGTAGAAGTAGAAGATGGAAAGAGATTGTATCAATTCTGGAGGGGGGAAGCAAATACTCTTGAAAAGTGTATAACTTTTGAAGGGGAACTCAAGTTGAATATCCCAATTCAAAAGGAATGTGGTTTTAAGAATCGGTAGGATCCTATTTTTGGGTGGGTAGGTAAACTCAATAAATGTTTAGAAACAAAAACAATAAAATGTTTATGTGTTAGTTAAATAAAATAACCTCTACCCATTGACTGTTAATGCCTGCTGGGCTGGCTGCCTGTGGAGACGCAGGGAGATCTGCAGTGTAACCCGGAGCTCTTCAGGATTTACACAGTGCCAACGGTCCTTCCAGGAGGCAGACATTTTTTTTTTTTTTTGATAGAAAAATTTTGATATAGGCGGGGTGATGGCTCACTCCTGTTATCCCGGTACGCGTGTGGCTGAGGCAGGTGGATCATTGCAAGTTTGAGACCACCCTGGGCTACCAAGAGAGCCCAAAGCCAGCCTGAACCACATAGTGTGACCCTGTCTCAAAAAGCACCCCCAAAAGAAAACAAAAGAAAGAAAAGAAAAGAAAAGAAAAACCTTGACAGAGTTCTTAAAAGTGAAGAAAAAATAATAGCCATTTGGGCACCAAACAATATGATTTGATTGCAAATCTTTAAGCATTACTGAGAAATTCATATCTATAGCTTGGAGGAAGTTGACCTCAGATGTAGTTTCTCTAATCAGCAGGGAGGGGGGAGCCAATGGACGCCTCCTTCATGGTCTGAAAGGGATCCTGCTTCATTCTTCATCCATCCTGCTTGTCTACTGCACAGCAGTCCCGTTGAAATCTTACAGCATCAAGAAAAAAAAATCTTATACTGTTAGCTAAATCATATTTATGATTTTATTTTAAATTCCTTTTGACTTCAGAGTTGCTAAAATATAACTCACTTTTTCACTACCTGAAGTCTATTTTTCAGTCAAGCTTTCTTTATAGCTAAAACAACTTATATTTGCCTTGGTGGATACTACTGTATCAGAATATTCAACGAGTATTCAAGATTTAGCGGCATATGTTACGTGAAAGACAAGCCTGTGTCCTTTCCAATGTATCATTAATTCTCTGAAAATACATGTTAATTAAAGTCAAGGTTCTGTATGAATATTTTTTTATTATTTTGTGGAAATTTTATGATAATATTTTCTTAACTCCGTATCACCTTGTTTTCCCTCCAATGTTCTCTGTGCATTTGACCACATATCTGGTTTGATCAAACAGAAACTTTCATAAGTTGAAAATTTTAAAATGCAACTACTGGTACTTTCTGAAATTCAATATGATTTCAAAAGAAATGGATCAATAATCATCCATTCTTCTGTGCTTTTGTTCATTCCCCTTGTGCCATGCATGAAACCTTTTACATTTGCAGTATCTCTGAGTGCTATGCATTATTCAACATTGGCTATGTAGCTTATTTGTGCGGGAGTAGACAGCAAGTTAGCTTTACATGATATCAACAAAATAATCTGCAGAGCTGACCACTGGCTGTAGAAGATGCAAAAACTGAAGAAGGAGGCAGAATGTCCCCAGATCACTTTAATTTTAATTTATCAAAGGCATAGACTCACTGGTGTATCCTGAGTGTCAGGAAAACAGCAGGATTTACATAATTATTTTTAGGGAAAATCACTATGATCTGTGTTACAGAGGATAGGGCACAACCAATTTGATTGTAGCTGGACTTCACTGGATACTACTAGCAAGTGAAATATCAATTTAGAATCAGTCTTGGGATGAGACAAAATGTTTGGCAGGCTCTCCTAATAATTTGATTACTCATTAGGAACTTGAATGGATGCCAAGCTACTTGGCTGGCAAAAAGGTGGTTACAATCAAGATTGTTGTAGTCAGGTCAACCTGGGTCCCTTCATGAGAAACAAACATGATTTCAAAGTAATTACTATTTGTAACTTTTGATAGCTTAATATTTGGCATGATTTAAAAGTAAAGGTAAATGACTACTATTATTAACTTTGATAGCTCATTTGGTATTTGCCAAAAATGTAAGTAAGTATATTATATGTATTTATAACTCTGAATTTTATTATATGAATTAACTATAGCTACAGATCTGCTGCATAATACTCATACCTAGAATTTAACATAGATTTGTCAATGTGTTACACTATTAACTTTCTGTTTCTTTCAGAGAGTTTAAAAATAACTTGAGTAAGCTTGGTTATAATTTTTAAACAATAGTATGCATTTATATTCAATAGAACCTAAAAATACAAACATGTTTAATATATAACAATATCTTTATTTGCACTGTCAAGTGACATAATTAAATAATCTATTTTTTCCCTTTCATATTTTCTTTCTTTGTATAACATTAGTTATCTGGTGAAGATACCATTAGGTTTGGAGAATGGCTTGTGTTGTCCAAATAATCTGTAAAAAATAATGGGGACAGTAAAATTCAGAACACATAGAGATGTTTGAAGTATATAAGCAATACTTCAACCAGTTGATTACTTACCTGGGATTCTCAAACATGGAGCACTGGAATTATTTGGTTTAACTTGAAGAAAAAATTACAGATATGTAATACTGATGACCAATGTAATTAAGCTTGGAGGTACACATTCATATTTATTACATAAATATATCCCAATTCATTGTATCTTAATAAATAGATTACATGGAGAACCAGTAACTTAGATAATCTTTTAAATGATGGAGAGATTCTTACAGAGGTAACTAAACTGAAAATTGAGGTAGACTCAGGAATGTACACACATACTGAAATATGGGAGGAGGAGAATGAGTAAGTATTGAAGATTAAAAGAGGCTCTCTGTGAAGTGGGGAGGATATCATAGAAATATATCCAGGAGCCAAGAGCAAATAATGCTGCTAAGAGCCCATTGAAAATGACAGCCAGCATAAACATCATCAGTGACTGTGGGATAAGTATATTTTTGAAAGCAGAAAAGAGATGAGAAAAGATACAAAATGTGATGAACATGAAATGTGACGGAACATTGAGAAAATTGATTGTAAAAGAGGAGGAAACAGTTGAGGAAGTGAAGCTGACCCATAAGCAATGTGTTTTGAGGACTTATCTTAACGGGTGGGAAAGACGAACATAACAAAGTGACCTACTGAGCAACACGATAGTGAAAGGCCCCTCAGAAGGTGCGCAGATCATGGTGGTGGCCACAGTTGATAAGGTGGCATACAAAAATGATTGCTTTGCTCTGATCATTTATTTGTGGCCATTGGATCCCCTTGTAGAACATCTAAAATATGATATATTGAGAATAAAAGGTGACAATAAAATAAAAAATGAGCCATTATGTCATTCCTGCCCTCCAGTTAGATATAATGTACCAGAAGAGACAGATAAATGAACATGTTATGGTAGAGGTTCAAATGCAAGCCAGATAGATGAAAGGATTCAGTTGTAGGAAATGCCTGGGTTTTCCACAAAAACAGAACATTTTGAGAATGGTTTAAGGACATTCTTCAGAAAGAAGAAAGCTCCTAATAACTCCTCTTAATATACAATTACTTTCATTAAGAAGCTAGGAAATTCACATCCTGTAAAATTATTCAGTTCCTGGATATATTGTTGATTATAAATATTATTACTAATCCCGTTAAAGATAAAGGAAACTGACCTTTAGTGAGAGTAATTCTTAAAGGATATAGTTTTAAAAAGGGGTACCAGAAGACTATAAAAGTATAAAATAGATACAAGTTGAATATTTAAGATAAATTATTAATGAGGGAACTTGTAAGAGTTTATAACCAATTCAAAGGGAAGCCAAAGTCTTAAATCTGGATCCACAACTGTGGATAAAAAATGATTAAGTAAAAGTATGAATATGTATTATGGTGCCTTAGGGATTTGTTTTGTTTTGTTTTAGTTAATTTGCCTTTTTGATGACAGATTAGATTACACAATCTCTACCTCATCTGGGCTTATTTTCATCTATCAGTCTGTCTCTGTCTCTGTCTCTCTCTGTGTCTCTCTGTCTCTCTCTCTCCTGTCTTATCTCCCTGTCTCTCAGTACTGGGGAAGAGTCCCAGATCTCTGCATTCAATAATATCCCCAGCTTGTATGTATGTATATGTGTGTATGTGTGTGGTGCATATGTGTGTATGTATCTGTGTATGTATGTATGCAGGCATGTGTATATGTATACATGTATCTCTGTATCTGTGTATGAATGTGAGTATGTGTATACGTGTGTATTGTGCATGTATGCATGTATGTATGCAAGCATATGTGCATGCATGTGTGTGCACATGTGTATGCATGCATGTGCATATGTGTACGTATGCATGTGCATGTATGCATGTGTGTATGTGTGTGTATATGTGTACATACATGTGTGTGTGCGTGTGTGTGTGCACATATGTGTGCATGTGTGTGTGCATGTATGTGTGTATGTATGTCTATGTGTGTATGTATATTTATGTGTGTATGTATATGTGTGTATGTATGTATGTATGTGAGCATGTATGTGTGAATGCATGCATACATGTGTATGTGTACATGTATGCATATATGTGTTTATGAATGTGTGTATGTATGTGTGTTTTTGTGTATGTATGTATGCATGTATTGTGTATGTATGTGTGTATCGATGTATCTGTGTAGGCATGCATGTATGGGTGCATATGTGTATGTGTGTGCATGTGTTTATGTATGCATGTATGTGTGTATGTATGTGTGTATATGTGTTTGTGTGTATGCATGTACATGTGTGTATGTGTGTATGTATGTGTATGTGTGTATGCATGCAAGTGTGTATGTATGCACGTATCTATGTATGTGTGTATGTGTATATGTATGCATGTATATGTGTATCTAGGTGTGCATGTATATGTGTTTGTGTGTATGCGTGTATGTATGCATGTATGTGTGTATGCATGTATATTTATGTGTGTATGTGTGTATGCATGCATGCATGTATGTACACATGTATCTGTGTATACATGTATGTACGTGTGTATGCATTGTGTATGTGTGTGTGTGTGTGTGTGTGTGTGTATGTACATATGCATTTGGTGCAGGGTCTCCCTAGTGTTTACATTGCTCAGGCTGGGTTAGAATTTGCAATCCTTCTGCCTTAGACAACCTGATGATTTCACTACAAGATGGCAAACCTATGCCTCAACATCTCTCTTTTATGTCTTTAAACTATATACATCTTAGAAATCTCTTTAATTTATGTAACACCATAGCATCAAATAACTAGATAATTGAGCTGGATAATACCATCTTTCCAGTATAGATTCTCCACCAATATTTTGGTCTATTTGGATTTTTAACGTATTTTTTCAATTTAAGTGAATTGTTCTTCATTCAGAAAGAAATTGAATCTGTCTTCTAAAAATTCAGTACCCACCAATGTGTATCTGATTTGAGCTATTCCTACTATCTCATACATTGACAAGTGGTGGATCTGGTTCCCACTTTTAAATTAATGTAATTTAGGTAGATACCAGTTAATTGATCTTAAAAGACAGTCTTCTAGGCGTGGAACATTAAGCACTGGCATAACAAATATGCCTGAATGAGGATCAATGCTGCAACCTTTTATTCATTAGCAGGTTACTCTGGTTACACTAATTGACCTAATTTCCACATGTTTAGCTGTATAGAAATTTCCAGAGACCTATGTATTATAGACTTTCAAGTGAATTAAAATATATAGCATTGGCATATTCAATAGAGTGAAAGAAAATAGATTATTATTTTTGCATCTGTGCATTTTCTGGTGCTTAAACATAACAGGAATAAAAGCAACAACATGTAGAGAACAGTAGTTGCTTACTATAATCTTTAGAGTAAAATAGACCGCAGACAAAATGCATGAATACAAAAGAACTAAGGAAGTCTATTGTTATAACATGCACTGGATTTGAAAAACATTTACTCTTTGGATATGATGGACACCAAAATATCAGAGCGTGAGAATGTGGTATCTTCATGCTATTGTTTGAATGCATCCTCTTAGGACTCAGTTGTTGGAAACTTAATCCCCAGTACAACAAGTTGGGGAGGTTGGACCTTTAAATACTGTCCAGGCTATGAGAGTTTTTCCCTCATGCATGATTAATTATTTTGCAATGAGTTCAGTTGAAGACGTGAGTTTGGCCCTCAATCTTCTCCCCAGCACATGCACACTCAAGTGCTTGCTCCTCAGCTCTCCCTGGACATGAGTCTTTCTATGCTGGCCCTCCCAGACTCTAAAGCAAAGAGGGATTCATCTGTGCTTTGCACATTACCCAGTCTCAAGAACTCTGTTATAACAGCACAAAATGACTAAGGCAGCGGATATGGTTTTCTTTTTCAACTGAGTTGGAAATGTGTTTCTCTATATACTCCATGCAATGAACAGTGCTCTTGATAAAAACAGCCCAATCATTGTTTAAGGTCAAGTGCAATCTTCAAACCAGATTGAAATGACTTGCTTTTAAAAATGTGTGCAAAGGTCTCTTAAAGGGAACATCTGTGTCAGTCACATGCATTATATATGAAGGCCCTAAGTGGAGGCGAACTGAACACATCTTGGTATTGTCCTCTCAAGGAATATATTTTCACATAATCCCCCAACCAACAGAGGAGAACCCATTTCACATTAGTCTTACTAGCTAAAGACTGTGCAGCTTAATGATATTCCAAAGAACAAATGCACGATGTAAGATATTCTATTGCAAGCATTTTTGCTCGTTCTAAAATATGTTAATATTCCTCATGCTTTGCTTGCTTTTAAATACTTGATCTTTCTCATTTAGCAGAGAAATTATCTTCAAGTACTTATTGACATCTGAGACTGAATACAGACCATGTGCTAAAGATCATATGGTCATATCATATCATTTCAACCTGCCTTTCTTTTTAATCTGTTCCCCTCATGATAAACTTCTTGTTGACTGAAGGCTATTTTGTCTAGAATTGTATATTAGTTGAAAAAAGGTTTACTCTTAATGTTTTGATATGCAGTTACAAAAGGAATCAAAGTCATGGGCAAATATCTCACAGATTGACTCTTTTATTGTATTTTCTTTAGATAGTTAGCACAAGGCATTTTTTATGAAGTTTGTAATTTCAAAGTGTTGCCATGAAAACCAAAACAGAGCAGTTAGAATTACTCTGTCAAAGAGCTTTTTGTCAATTCACTGGGTGCTTTGAAGAATTTTTTTTCGCTTCAGACTTTCTTTGGATTCTTCTAATTAATAAATCAACTTTAATTTTACAAAGGAAGCTTGTTTAACATACTTGACATTTATTGAGGATTTTCGTGTTGGGTGCTGCGTATGCTCTGTATAAACAATCCTATTTAACTCTGATTATGATGCTATGATGTATTGTTACTCTGTCAGCTGAGGAGGAAGAAGCTAAAGCTTTTAAGCTTGAATACAAAATTTCCTAAAATCATACAGTTTATGAAGTTATAAAGTTGTGGCTCCCCTCACACTTTCTTGAAACTAAATGTGTATCTTTTGTTTAATTTGATAGGATGACATATAATAAATTTACATCTCTTTAATGAGATTTTATTCAACTCCAATTTTATTTTAGTTTTACTTCTATAGATGGTATCAATAATCATAAAAGCAGTTAAGATTATTATGAATAATCAACATTTTCAATGCACCGAGTCAGTATGTGGCTTCAGTTGAAATCAATGGTATCTATTCAGCCACAGTTTGTCTTGAATAGTTCTGAGAACACAATAGGAAGTTGTTTTCCCCCTATTTCTTACAAAAAAATGCTATTTAGTTGTTGGAATTTTTGTGCATATTTCTTCCCAGTTAAATCTCATAACCATAGAGATGTCCACATAAGCTATAATTTCTAAACTTGAAATTTTCATTAGTAATGCAAATCAAGTAAGTCCTAAAGGCTAAAGGCATGGACACTGTAGACCTTGGTAGTGTTTTCAGTCCTGTGGAGGAGATGGGAAGACAGTTGTGAATCAATATTGCTTCATTTTTATAACCTGTGAAGTTTTATTAAGTCTTGGTTGATGACTTTGAGTTCAACCAACTTCACTGATTTCTTTGCTTCTTCTATATACATAGGGAACCACAGCTATGATTTTCTCAGTAATGTATCTTAAAGGAAAAATAGAGAGACCCGGGAAGGAAAAAAAGAGAAGGAAGTGGAAAGAAAAGTAAAGCAAGAAGAAAGGAAAGACAAAAGGAAAAGGAAAGAAAGTAAAGGAGAAAGGAGGAAAACAGGGAAGGAACAGCATTATTTTGTATGATTATCTTTAATAATCATAGAAATACAATAGAAAAGTGATGCAATTTTATGTAACAATAAAGGTATTTTTGTTAGTGTAATATCACATCTTCACCTAAAGAGATCATTTTCACTGAATTTCTCCTTGACTCCTACTTCAGTTTGTCCCAAGTATAAAGTAAATATGTAGGTAAGGAAGCTCACACTTAGGTACCAAGATATCAAAACTGGAATATCTTATTTTCAATGGCTTTGAAATGCTACGTCCACCCAGTATGGTCTAGGAAATTTAATGTAGCAAGGGACAGAACAGATTTTGAATCTAGAGAAATAGGGCACTTAAGAAACTAGTTTTCAGGATTCTAATGATCCTTCCGTTCATGGATATCTTCCTTTTCCTCTAAATTATTTAACTTTAGAAAATGATTCTACACATACGGAACAAGTCCTCATTTGTCAAACTTTAGAATCTAGAGTACACTGGTGAGGGGAAAACAAGAAAACCAAGGAGAGCAAATGAACAATGAAAAAATGAGAGTCCTACTGTGAACTTCTATAAAACGCATACCAGGAATATCAGAAAGGTTTTATGCACTGTGGTTTATCAATATAAACCACAGGAGACTTACCATGCATCAGCCTAAGTAACCATAAGAGGTTTGCTAGCAACAGAGAATCCTCTCAGATTGTGCAGACCATAGCCCACCGTAATTTTGTCATGGCCTATAGGAAAGAGCCAGTGTCCTAAGATCAGATGTGAGAAGAATGTGCAGCAGTGCCTGGCTCAGAAGTCACTGCCCTTTGCTCACTGCCACAAATCTCAGGAAAGAGCTTGGAGAAACAGAGGAAGCTCAAGAATAACTGAGAAGGTAGGAGGTTATATAACGATGATGAAATACAACTAAATTTTCACTTGCTGAAAATTGCTTCTGGATGTGAGTGGGATGTCTTAACACTCCGTGTTCCTCCACCAAGCAAAAGTGGGACAGGAAAAAGTATAGCTCCCGTCAGGGGAACTGAACGGAAAGTTATATGCGTTAGTTTATTGAAAGTCTAATTTGCTGCTGTTACAGTTCCACATAGACACTTCTTTTTCCTTAAATTGAGCCATGAATGTGTGTTTTTAGTTGTCCTCTTGCTGGGACAAAGTATGTGACACCCACAACATAAAGGGGGAGACATTTAATCTGCTCCTAGTTTTCGGTCTTTTGCTGGTGAGCATCATGATGGAAAGGACATGGCAAAGGGTGTGAGGACACAAGGATCCTCACTCTGATAGTTGGTGACATTTGGAGCAGAAGGGAACAGGAAACAGATTTAATCTCCAAAGTCAAACTTTCATGACCCTCCTAAAAGCACATCATCAATCCTGAGGCAGCAGGCAAGCCCATTAAGTTGCCACTGTAAGAACAGAGAAGTGACTTCATTTTTGTCTTATTATTAGAGAAACATCTAGGTCAATCTTATTAAAAGTAACTGGGTAAAAATGACTAAAAAGTTTTAAAGTCTTCTTGACCCTTGGTTACATTTTATGAAAATATATCTCAGAGATCTGTAAATGTATTTATCTGAAAGACATGCAGTCCCTAGCAGCGAACACCTTCAGCTTTCCGTGCATGGTTAGAAATTCACGGGTTTGCTATGGGGTGGCAAGGACAAGAGCAACGCGGGGAGCTGCACTGATGGAGCAGAACTAGCAACACCAAGGGGGAGCTGCTGCCTTAATATTCTCGCCTATGCAACTTAATGATGACCTATTAAATGTAATGCTGATCTACTGGCAAGTAACTTAAGAGCATAGAATATAACAGATAGCTATCTATCTATCTTCTATCTGGTCTTGTTTGGTCACTTGATTAAAAGGATTATTAAATTATATAATTGTAATGTAGACTAGGCTACAAAAATGAGAGAAAGAGAGAGAGACAGAGAGAGAGAGGGAGAGAGGAGAGAGAAATTGTTCCTAAAAATTATTAGTTCCCAGACACTGCATAGATGTTTAATGCACTGAATAAGTGATGTGCAATAGACTATTTTGGATATAGTCACATACATAGCAAAGTTTGGAAATCTGATTTGAAAAGTGGTGAATAGACACATATACCACAAATCTGAATGCATCTATTTTTGTCAGCTGTATTGGAATTCATCATTAAAATTAAGGTATTCTGTCTTTGCATAAGTGAAGTTTTAAAAAATAAAATAGTCATAAATAAGCAATAAAGTTAGTTATCTATTGACAGATTGATGAGAAAAGAGTTTTTAAAATTTTAAATATGTGAAGGAGTTTGACAAAGAAAAATAATGTAGAGAGGGAGGTTTAAAAGATTCATGATTCACATCGAGTCTTGGCGTGTGCAGCTAATCTGAATAAGTGAGCAAGAGATTGAAGCTAAAGCACAGAAAGGTGAACACACACAACTAAACCTAATTAAAACTTATACATTATTTTTAACTTGATAGTTACTCACCAAAATAAAAGTTAATGTTAGTAAAATATGCCAGATAAAGGAAAATTTAGTTCATTTTGTCAATGGAAAAAGTTGAAGCATCTCTAGCAAAAGCATAGCAAAATACATACTACCTGCCTTAATAAATGATAGAGTAAACATGACAAGAAAGAATGACAGAAGATGAGGCTGGGGATTTAGCTCAGCAGCAGAAAAACTGGCAGGCAGATTTGAGGTCATGAGTTCGATCCCAAGTACCATAAAATAAAAATAAAATAAAATAGAAGAATATGATATGAAGTATGGTGCCTGTATCATCATGAGATGAATAAGTAGATTGAGGCTCAGAATGCTGAGCAAAAATCCATGCCAGAATAGATATTAAAATTTTTTCCAAAGGTCTGAGGGACTTTATGAAGAGAATAATTTGGGGGAAATAGTTAGAAATTCTGATGATGGAAAAACACTTCTGATAAATTATAACACTTAATAATTTTGAATGAAAACCTCAGAAGATGATTTGTTTTACACAGACTTGTTCAATAAAAAGCCACTGATATTGCTGGGAGCTTATAAATAAACTTTCAAGACAGAAAAGATCCCAAAGCTTTATTTTCTTATACTGTTTACTTTAGTGCTTGGTAAACTCAGATTTTCTATTTTCTCCCACAGAGGTAGATCAGCAATTCTCATAGGTATATTGTTCTGCTGAGTGCTAATAAGAGTTACAAAATAAAATGCATCAAACAAAACAAAATAAAACAAAACAAAACAACTACAATAATAACATTTCTGTGATCAACAGATTGTGAAAATTACAGGTTAAGAAAAATCTAAAAATTTCTAGTATTACAGTATTTTCAATATTTTCAGTGAACCAGGTTACAATTTAACATCTAAATAGAAAATGTACACAACACAACACTTTCTCAAATTATTTCAAAATAGATGCATTTGTGCCTTCTATAGTCTCAAAACACTTCCTGGATCATTAGATCCCTATATCCCATCCCATAATCCCATAATTGTACACACTTATGAGGAAGTTTAAAACTTATCAATCACAAAATGCGCAAGATGTCACGTGATCAGGCCAATCATATTTATATTTAATTGTGATCCAAGATTATCATTTTTTTTTATTTTAAAGAGGGTAAAATTAAACACAACAAAACAGAACATAAGAAAGCAATGTAAGAGACAAATTTCAAAGCAAGACAACCAGAGATCTTCACTAGCTATCTTATTGTCTGTTTTCTTCCAAATAGTTGTCCATATCTTCACATACGGAGAACTCATACAAAACAACATAGTATAAAACTGATCCAAACAGAATGATGAAGGCATTTTAGGTCTTCAAGACCAGACAATAGGGAAGTCAACAATGGCTGTCATAGTGTCTTTCATTCTCTTCAAAATAGTTGTCCATTCCTTCATGTATGTTGAAATTAAACAAAACAAAACAGGCTAAAATTACTCTGAACAAAGAACAATAGTATAGCTGGATTTCATATCATGACCCTACGGAATCAGCACTGGGTACTATAACTGTCTCTTTTTCTTCAAAGTAATTGTTCATTTCATCATGTGTTATGTAATCAGTTCTCATAAACTGTTTATAAGTTCTACACATGCACGAGTCTCTACATCTACTTCTCTCTTTTCTGTATTATTAGAGGGAAAGAGTAAAAAGAGCAAGACAAAACATAACAAATTCCTAGAAAAACATGAAATAAAAAAGTTACATAAAAACATAGCACAAGGTGATCTACAGTGGTTACTGTGATGTCTCAATATCTTCAACAGAATTGTCTATATCATCAGGCATAGTATAATTGAATATAGCAGTTTATAACAATATTAATGAAAATAAAACATTAAAGACAGTGAAAGACTCCAAAAGCAGGTAATAATCAAACCAGAGTGGGTATCCTAGTGAATCTTGTCATCTTCAGTGTAGTTGCCTATACTCTCAGACTTGATACTATCAATAATAATAGATTAGAGTAAAATCTGTCAATACAAAATAGTACTCTAACAAACCAGATTCAAATAACATAAGTCATGATAAGACAGTGTAAATTATACAGAGTTTCAGATTAAGTTGACTGGGGATTTAGCTCAGTGGCTCAAGTGCTTTCCTGCTAAGTGCGAGGTCATGAGTTCAATCTCTGGTACAAAAAAACAAACAAACAAACAAACAAAAAACCCAGTACAGATTAAGTTAATAGTAAATTAAGGATGATTACCATACTATATCCTGCTATTTTCAGGATAGCTGTCTATGCCCTCAAGTCTAATACAAGTAGACAAACTGGAAAGAATGTAATCCATCTAAACAGAGTGGTGTGAGTAATGTGGGTTTTAAATCCTGGTACACTATTAACAATATCCTCTGCCTTCCTTTTTTAGAGTATTCCTCCCTTTTCACTCCCACAGGGTGCACTATGCATTTTGGATCCCACCAACTCCCTCAGTTTTTATATTGGATGAGAAACCTGCTATTTACCTAAGTGGTTCCAAAGCTTCTCACTCTTGGACTTGATCTCAAGTTGTATTCTTTTATCCTCAAAAGCCTCAATGTTTTCCTTTGTTGTAGTTGAGTATTTCTCTACTGCACACAAATATCATGTCTTTCCAACCTATCTGCAGGTGCTGGTCAAGTTGCCCCTATTTCTCTCTGGTTCCCTGTCACATAGAGAATTGTATTCTCATATTTGACTTTTAGTCCATTAACCCTCTCTCAGGTTGATTATATTTCCTATACAGAGCATCTCGATAGACCCTACCTCCTGTTCTACTCTGCCTGTGTTTCTTTTTGTTTGTATATCAAGGCCATCTATGTTAGCGATTATAGCCAACCTTCTCTGCCTCATTTCTGCTATACTATTTTTCTGCCATTGGTTGTCTACTTTTCTCCTTCATTCCATTGTCTGCCCCATTCATTGAGGCCTCTCTGCCTCAATGAATTTGTGAAATCCTGGTAATTTTCTCTCTCTCTCACTCTCTCTAAAATGTCCTCCAGTATTCTCAGTAGGGTTGGATTGGTGGTCATGAATTCCCCAGTTCCTCTTTGTCATAAAAGCATCTTGTTTCTCCATTAATTTCATTAATTCATTAAGGCCTCTCTGCCTCAATGAACTTCTGAAATCCTGGTATTTTTTTTCTCTCTCTCTAGAATGTCCTTCAGTATTCTCGGTAGGGTTGGATTGGTGGTCATGAATTCCCCCAGTTCCTCGTTGTCATAAAAGCATCTTGTTTCTCCATTAATTTTTAGAGTCAGTTTTGTAGGGTACATCAATCTGGATTGGAGATTATTTTCTTTCTGGGTTGGAATACTTTGCTCCAAGCTCTTCTTGATTTGATGGTCTGTGTTGAAAAGTCTGCCATGATTTTGATGGGTTTTTTTTATAGGTGATCTGTTTCTTTTCTCTGATGGCTTTTAATATTCTGTTCTTGTATTAAATTTCTGGGATCTTGATTATTACATGTCTAGATGTAGCTCTATTTTGGTTGTAGCTGGCTGGAGTTCTTTATGCCTCATACATCTGAATATCACTTCCTTTTCCTATGCTTGGGAAGTTTTCTTTAATTATTTCTGTGAATAGCCTTTGTATTTCCTTTGTTTTTACCCCTGCTTCTTCATTCACATTTTTTTATTCTTAAATTACAGATCGTCTTGTCATCTTCTAGCATTTGTATTGTTATTGCCTGTTTCCTTGTTATTTTTAAGAAAACTTTCCTTTCATGATCACACATTTTAAACCTATTTTCAAGTTTGAAAGTCTTCAAGTTTCATAGTCTATGCTTAGTCTCTTTCAAGCAGTTTTTCCAGCTTTCAATGGAGTTTTTAATTTCCTGGTAATCTCTTTGAATCTGCTTCATGTATTCTAGGTTTTCTTTATATTCTTCATCAAACATTTCTCTCCTTATTTGTGTTCCTTGATTCTTCTGTCTGTGTCTTTTCAAGAGGTGCTTAGCATTTCTTTCATTAATATTTTTATATCTTGCTTTACTTGAATTAATATTTTAGTTTTTTATAAATTACATACTGTCATCCTGGATGTAGTTATTCAAGTTACAAAGTTAAAGGGTACATAGTAAATATTCAAACAGTCAAGCTACAAACAATTCTGCTCAAAGATCCAACAAAGATTCAGCAATATGGCACTCTGGCTGGTTTAGTGTCCTCTTTGTGTGCTCTAATTTTGTAACTTGAATAACTATTTCTAAAAGAACAATATTTAATTTATCAACTAGTGATTTCTTACTGTTTATCTTCTTTTCTTGAAATTTTGTAATGTTTCTACTTTTTTCCTGTTTTTTTCTCTTTAAATTAAAAAAAAAAATTTTAGTTTTGAGCTCTTCAGTGATGTCATGAAGATATCTCTTTGTGTCAGCTGATGCCGTGTCTGATATTGCATGTTTGCTGCCCTCAATCTCTTTTGTATTTACCTTTCTTGGATCAATATTCACAGGGTTGGGGGGTGAGGGGTGGGGACTTTTTCTTGTTTCTCTCTCTTGTCATGTTTTTGGTTTCTTCCATACAGGTGTATAGTGGAGGTCCCAGCCCCTTTCCTTGTTGGCTATGGTTCTTCTGAATTCTGCCCTCTCCAGTTGGCTGTTGGTATTTGGCTCACAAGCAGGGGCAGCATATGCTGGCCTCTCTCCTCTGAGCCAGTCAACCTGTAGTGGCCTTCACTATGTTAGTGTGTGCTGCGAGTATGGATTTGATTCAGGGCAGCTTATTGGGTCCTTGCCAGGGATGTGACTCAGGCCAAGCAGATCCCACCAATCTGCTCTGGGTTGGGAGCAACCAATTGAAGTCATTACTGTTCCATGTTCACGCCTGTCCTGCCCTACTCCACCATGTCGTCCAATACCCCTTTCCCATGGGAAGGTCTTTTTCGGAGCACTCACCTTGGGATAGTGCAGGTCCCTCACCAGCTCAGTTCTCTGTTGGATTCCCCAACCCCCGACTTCAGCACAACTGTGGCTCCTCCGAGTTGCGGAGGGCATGAATTTGGGCTGCTCTGGCAGGTTGCAGGGAGCGCGAGTTTGGGTGTCATGGTGGGTCATGGCGGGTGTGAGTTTGGGGGGCTCTGAAGAAAACTCCGTGGTGGTTAATCTTAGCTGCTCCAAAGGTAGTCCTGAGACTGAATGTTTGACCAGCTTTTTTCCTTTTAGTTTCTTCCCGGGTCAAGAGAATCCATCTCCCTCTGTCTGGATCTCTCCAGAATGTTTTATTCCAGCATCTGAGTTGTTTCTCTCAGGGAGGCTCTGTATTTTGCTGCTTACTGATCAGCCATCTTTATCTTCCCCCGTCATTTTGTTATATTCATAAAGCTTTATGTGGAAATTAGATTGTAGGCTGGTAATGTCTACTAAGTAAGGCTTCTGGTAAAGGCAGCTAGTTCAGTTAACCGAAGTTTCTTAGCAGTTGTTTGTATAAAACTCATTTGACATTCATAAATATTTGTATTAGAGAGTGTATGCTATTTAAGAGTAACTTTTGAATTGATAATGCCACATTTTATCATGCCTTTTTAATGGAAGTGCAATGACATAGAAGAGGCTCATCTTCTATTATAAAATTTTTAACAGAGGTGCCTTCATTTTGGCAGGAGGTCAATTGTACTTCCAAGTCAAAGAAAATGAAATTACATTTAAATAAATGCTTCTTTACACAGCTGTCAGGATGGACTTACATTTCACTTAGAATTTATCCTGATTTGTTGAAATTTAAAGATGTGCCCAGACATTTATTGTATGATTACAAGCTTCTCAGAGATGGGAAATTCTAAATGAAATACCAAAAGTTTAGTTGCTTTCTAATAATACACAGCAGTTAAAAATAATCAGATGATAACAAGTATTTTTCACTATAAATTAAAAGTTAATTTTCCTTTATTAACATTGACTCAGTCATTTCGTAAGAAGTTGTGGCAACTTACAGATTTCTGATGTTTTTGTTTTTTGTAAATCCTTTAACATTTGTAAAGAAAATAAAAAGAGTGGTTAAAATCTTGAATAGCTAAAAAACGAAGTGCCTAAAATATCCAGCGATAGAAATATTATCCCTCTTAAGAATGTGCAAATGACAAAATTTAAAATAATACATAAATGAAATGGGAGTCATGTTATGTCTCCTTTTATCACCTTTATTTCTCTCTCTGTTATCATGTTTTGCTCACATTTTCTATTTTCTATTCAGTTTCCTTTACTCCAAGGCGAAATGCCTAACATTTTCAAATTAAATATAAGACTCTAATTAGTGCCTTATGTCAAGATAAAACTAAAGAATTTTCAATCCATTCAAAATTAATAAACTTGAGAGTATCTATTCAGAATGAGAATTGTCTCTACTGGTATGTATTTCATTAAATGTAAGTAATTGCATGTATGTTGCAAAGCAAAAGTTTGAATTTTTAATGAGACAGCAATAACCAGCATTGGCATAAAATTCCAAAAAATGTAAAATTTATTTGCAATCTCAATACTCTAAGAATTTAAATATAATGTTATAATTAGAGGTCTGAAATCATATAGCCAGCTATTTCTTAGTGTCAACATTTTTTTCAGAATTTTGCTATTGTTTCAACCCCAATGCCATTTGAACAAATATTTAAATTTCTAATCAAGTAGCAATTGAATTATACTAATATGTTAAATATGTTAAACTAATATGTTAAATAATTATCAAGAGAATGAGAACTCCTTCATTCTATGTGAGAATAGTGTTTAATCTTGAAAGTATACCCCATCGCTTTGTTTCCCTAAATACAAAATTCAGTCCCTCTAGGGCATATGATCTTTGCCAACATTTACATTTGTCTTTCAGAAACACAGAATTATGTGTAACATTTTAATTTGTGTTTTGAAAGTTTCAAGCTTGCCTGTATTTCATTTATTCATTTAAGAATTATTGAGATCCATTTATATCTATCTCTATATCCATATCTGTGTCTATCAGCATCTATAGCTACATCTACATTATCTATATCTATCTATATATTTGTATATACGTGGGTATGTTCATCACTATTCTTAGCACTAGGAATAAAATTATAAAAGAAAAATTCACTTAGGAGGATTATGATCTTCAAGGAAGAGTGAAAGAAATAGTAATTTAAAAAGTAAGGGAATATTTGGAATCATAAACAAAAAAAAGAATTTTAAAAGGGATTTATGATCTGGATTCCAGATTTTGATTACCAAAACAGCTTCTATAAATATTTGAAATCTAGATTATGAAAAAAAAATTAGCTTCCTACCAGTGTAACAAATACTGGAGAAAAATCATCTTAAACATAAAAAAGTTCTGTTTTGGTTCATGATTTTACAGTTTCCACTCAATGATGGCTTGGTTCTGTTGCTTGAATCTGTGTTGAAACAGCATATCATCATCATAGTGAGCAGTGTTGGCTGGAGAAAAGCCACTCACTTCGTGTCTGGGAGTCAAAACAGTAACAAAAAAAGTAACAGGAAGGGGTTGGAGTTTCATTTTCCCCATTCAGGGCATCCTCTCA
Source organism: Hydrochoerus hydrochaeris (assembly GCA_004027455.1). Taxonomy (NCBI): domain Eukaryota; kingdom Metazoa; phylum Chordata; class Mammalia; order Rodentia; family Hydrochaeridae; genus Hydrochoerus; species Hydrochoerus hydrochaeris. Next base: position 797,357 of record PVLA01000049.1, read on the forward strand.
TTACCTAAAATCTCCCACTGGGAGCTTCCACCACCTCTTGTCAGCACCTACCTGGAGATCCAACTTTTAAACATGGGCTTGAGGGACAGTTCAGATTTAAATTATAGCAGATGTCAAACCCAGCTCTAGAAGCTGAATGTCAGACTCACACAGAATTGCAAATGCAAAACCCACAAGTTAGGAATGAGCTTGCAATTGTTGTAGAGATGCCAGTTGCCACATGCAGTCTGTGAGCTGTGGGAGAACATGCCGAAGTGCGTCAGCAAAGGAAGCAGGATTTGGATTAGTTAGGACCCTGCAGCCCTCCCTGGTTAGAGGGTTTGGTTTTGTGCTGTGTGATTTAGTGTAGCCCCGAGCTTTGCAGTATTAATCAAAATATTAAGTTCATTACAAAGGAGAAATACATGACTTTCTATGTCTTGAAGACTCTTAACTGATGCATGAATTCAGGATTTTAGGCTGAGTAATGTTGGATCTGGGAAACAATTGAGAGACTTGAAAATAATAAAAAAGTTAGAACTCAAATCAGTGGACATGCATAAGAAGGTGTTGATTTTTAAGGTAAGCTTTGAAAATGAAGCCAGCAGAAACCAGTGAAGTAACTAAGAGGAGAAATTATAAAAGCTAGATTTTTGGTTTGAGAAATTAAAAACATGTTAGTGTATTTTTATTTTCAACAGAAGTAGAGGATATGGAAGTAGAATTTGTAACCTTTTTGTTCCCAAAATTATTACAATAATTATCATATGTGAACAATGACAAGATTTTTCTGCAATGAACTTATAAATTTTGTTTCTTAATATATCAAATAATTAAGCACTATTTGCATTTATGCATTCTCTACTGTTATAAGTAAATATTGTTTTATAATCCATGTGAGTTCAGAAAGCTATTATACATTACTCATAATGAAGACCATTTTATTTCTTACCTATAGTGTTTTGATTTTTCTATAGTCTCATCTATGAATTATTATATGGCTACTCAGTGCTGTGGTAAATGTTTAGTGTCTAGAATTAAAGTTGATACATTTGGAGAGTATTGTGTTAAATTAAAGTGATCAACATGCAGAAGCAATGTTGATTCCTAGCTTTTTGGAGTGAATTGCAGCATATATGTTTTAAACTCTTTTTAAAAGCTTAAATTATAGTGAAATAAGTGTCATACTAACACATAATGGGGCTCATGAAAATAATTTTATGAAGAAATACCAAAGACAATTTTTAGATATGTATAGAAATCTACATAGAGATATCTTAACAAAGGGTACCTTTTTTCACCTTAAGTTAAATTTACATTTAATATCCAGTATATTTAAATTTTTCCTATAAGTGTTTTTCCTGTTTTGAAACTTGTATAAGAGAAAGTGGTTAAACATATAATTGAACAAAAGTGGATAAAGAATTCATAGTAATAACAAGTGCTTTGTTGTGGATTTTCTATGACATATCCCAATTACTATGTTTTCTGGGAAGAAGCTGAAAGTTAGAAGGCCATAAACAGTCTTGATGCCTGGCAATGGCAAGGTTATGATTTCATATCCTGTACAAAAATAAATAAATAATTAAATAAGTCTTTGTAAGAAAACTAAAACAAAGTGTATTTTTTTAAATTTCAAGTTAACAGAATCCCAATCTTGTGAAAATGATTTAAAATTATTATTAAATATAATCTTAGAATAATAGACATTTGTCTATAATTGATTTATGTGGTTGTTTTACAGAGTATTTGGGAATCCTGTACATTTTCTAGTACATTTCCTGAACAGAAGCTATATATATTGCCATTTTCACAAATGGGCCCATTATTGAGTAGATTAAGATTTTCTACCTTAAGCCAAAATCAAAACAAAAAGATTTTAAGGAGTTATCAGAGTGTCTCATATTTTGACATCACCATATATTCAGAGGGCCCTCAAATATACATTATTTACTCATGAAATATCTTTTCCTTTGGGTGCTCGCACACTCACATTACACACAGCCAAACTCCCTTATAGTGAGAAAATAGCAAAACAGGTTCTGGGTACAGAGCTTTTCACTTCATATTTAAGGAATAGGTGCTCAGGTTAGAGCCACACTGATAAATTCCTCTGAATATTTTTTTTGAAATCTGGCCACCATTATGCTGCAAACTTCTTCAGTAAGCATACTTGTCTTATGAGTTAAACAACCACAGCACAAATCTTGTCTTCAGTAATTTTGTATATAATTTTGGACACACTTCATTGGTTCTAATTTTACTGCGTTATGGCAACGTCAGATAACTGGCTGAGGAAAAAACTCAAACCGAGATGTTTTAATTTCATGAAAGGAATGCCAAATTTACTTGCTTCTCACCAAATCAAATGATACATAAAAAATTGGTCACTCTCATAATACTGACATCCTTGTTAGTGAAACAGAAAAAGTTAGTAAAGATGGAATGACACAATAAGATTCCTCTCACTTAAGAATAAAGCTCTTTTGTTCAACAAGACAACTTGTTTTGCTGAGTAAGTTAATAGTGCTCATGAAAATCACTTTAACATCTAATCAAGACTCTTAAGTGTCTGGCAAATATAATATCTTAGTATACTTAAAAAGCAATGTTTTATATCATTGAATATAGCAGGGAATTATTTTGTCAATACAAAAGTGTTTATTATGGTGCTTGGCACTAAAAAAGGTACTGTATGTATAACTGTAGTATTTTCTATATCAATGGGATGAGTTCATTACTTTATCAAATATTTACTCATTTCTTATGTATAAGATCTTGTTCCCAAAATGAAGATTGTAAATGAATTCCCTTCTGTATAGTTGGTAAGATTGCTGAAGTAAAGATTAATTTACTAAAACAAAGAAAGTTAAATATGACATAAAAATTAGTCTAAAATATAAATAAATATGAACAGGCATAAGATTTGAGAAAGAGCAAAAGGATATTTCATAAATTTGAATAAAGGTTTTTTGGGAATGATCTAAGCCTTCTTTCATATGGTCACAAAATTATGTGTTAAAGAATATAAATACTGGGGCTGGGGATTTAGCTCAGTGGCTTAAGCGCCTGCCTGGCAAGTGCAAGGTTGTGAGTTCCATCCCTGGTACAAAAAAAAATGTAAATTATGAACTTTCATGAAATTATTGAATGACAAGACATGAAAAGCTTTGGTGAGGACTTGGCAAACATTGAAGAGAGCTGGGAAGAGCCAAGAAAGGGGCTCAGAAAGAATATGTTGTCAATAGGACATGAAGTAGAACACTGAGCTTTATAAATCAGCATTGTTGAATCACTGATGCAGAAATAAGTAACTCTAATCAGTGCAAATATGTAATTCCAAAGGGATGCTTTCAAAGCATATATAGACTGCTGAGTTGGCAATTTGGTTATCATTTGTTAGAAATTTTAGATTGTTCTACAGAATCAGAATTGTCTGCAAGTATGGGAATTGGAAAAGTAAAGACAAATTAGCAGTAATAGATACAGGACAAGGAAAAACATCAAAAAAAGTGAAAGCTTTCACTTTTTGTCCACTTGTATAATGTTGGCTATTGGTTTGTCATAGATGGCTTTATCAGAATGAGGTAAAGACCATCTATTCTGGTTTTCTGTAGGATTTTTTTTATCATGAATAAGTGTTGGACTTTATCAGAAGTTTATTCTGTATCTATTGAGATGATCATGTGATTTTTTATTTTTGGTTCTGCTGATATGGTGTGTTACATTTATTGATTTGCATATGTTGAACCATCCCTGCATTCCTGGGATGAATCCCATTTGTATAATATTCTAGAAGATTTGCTACATTCTCTTTGCTAATATCTTATTTAGGGTTTTTACATCTATGTTCGTTAGGGATATTGGCTAATGAACTCTTTTTTGGTTGAGGTTTTCTCTGATTTTGCTATAAAGGCAATATTTGTCTCCCAAAATGAATTAGGGAATATTGCTTCCCTTCCAAATTCATTAACAAGCTTGAGGAGTATTGGCACTAAATCTTCTCTAAATTTCTTGTAGAATTCAAATGTGAATCAAATAGGAACTGGGATTTTCTTTATTGGTAAGTTTTTAATTATATTTTCAATCTCATTAACTGATATTGGATAATTCAGAATGTTTATATTGTTTTGATTCATATTTGTTTGGCAATTCATATGTATCTCAGAATCCATCCATTTCTTCTGTATTTTCTCTCCTATCTGAGTAAAGATTTTGAAGTAGATATTGATGAACTTCTGACTTTCCACAGGATCTGTAGTGATTTCACCATTTATATTCCTCAAAAGAGGAATTAGAGTCTTTTTTCCTTTTTTTGGATAAGATTGGCTAAGGATGTATTAATTGTACTCATTCTTTCAAAGAGCAACTCTTGCATTCATTAATTCTTTGTACTGTTTTCTTAGTTTCAGTCACATGAATTTCTGGTCTGATTTTTATAATTTCTTCCCTTGTTGGGTTTTGGTTTGCCTTGCTCTTCTTTTTCTATAAGTTTGAGGTGTAAACATAAGGATTTTGTGTGTGTGTGTGCTCATTCTATTTTCTTGATATGAAAATTTTCTGGTATACATTTTCCTCCTAGGACTGCTTTTATTGTGGCCCACTGGGTCCAGTATATTGTACTTGCATTCTTGTTTAATGGTAGATATTGTTTAATGTCTTTAATTTAACCTGTAGCCCATTAGTTGTTCAGGAGAGTGTTACTTAATTTCCATGAGTTTATGGAGTTTTGCAGTTTCTTTTGCCATTAATTTCCAATTAAATTGCACTATGGTCAGATAATGTGCATGGGATAATTTCAGTTGTTTTGCATTTTCTTAAGCATGTTCAGTAGGTTAGTATATGGTGTATGGTTAGTATATGGTGTATGGTTAGTATAGTTTATGGTTAGTATATGGTGTATTTTAGAGAATGTCCCATGTGCAGCTGAGAAGAATGTGCCCTTCTCAGATGAAGAAATACAAATATCAAGTAAATATGTGAAATATTTTTCAACATCACTGGTCATTCAAGAGTTGTAAATTAGAGTAACACTGATATTCAATCTCATTCCAGAAAGGATGGCTATCATCAAGAAATCAACCAATAACAAATGATGGTGAGGTTGTGGGGAAAAGGGAATTCTCTCTCCTGTTGGAGGGAGTATAACTTATACAATGACTGTGGAAATCAGTGTGGAAATTCCTTAAAAAACTAGGACTTGAGATACTACTTAACTCTTCTATTTCCTCTCTACATGTTTTCCTAGAATTAAAGAACATCAGGCTGGGGATTTAGCTCAGTGGCTTAAGCGCCTGCCTGGCAAGCGCAAGGTCGTGAGTTCGATCCCCAGTACAAAAAAAAAAAAAAGAATTAAAGAACATTACACCACAGAGCTAAATGTGCACCCATGTTTATAGCAGCACAATTTGAGATTGCTAAATCTTGGAAATGACCCAAAAGCTCATCAACTCAGAAATGGATAAAAAGATGTGGTATTTTTTTACAACAGGGTGCTATTTAGGCATAAAGAAGATAAATTGTGGCTTTTATAGATACTGGATGCAACTTGAAACCATACTCACAAATGAAATAAATCATACTTACATGTGTACATATTGTATCATCTCCCTAGTTTAAGAAGCTGAAAGAGTAAATAAGGTCCAACATGTAGAATAGACATTGCAAAATTGAAGAAAGTTCAAAAGGAGAGAAAAACTGGAAAAAGGAGAAAAGAATGAAAAGTAAAAGGGAAAAATATATATGTATATAAAAGTTAAGTTAGCTTTACTACTAATCTATTAGTTCACTGAAAAAAGGGATTGGTGCCTATATTGTTTAACCCATTTTTCATACCTACAGCTTGTAATCTGAGCAACTACACTGAAAATAACAACACATTGTTGCTATCCATCATTACTATCATATTATCTTGTTTTAAACTTTTGCATTATTGTTTTTATTTTTTTCTTTTTAAATAAAAAGGTGCATTATTAGAAAAAGAAAAGAAGCCAGAATGAACAGAAGAAAATGAATAATGTATTTATGTATATTATAAATATGTAGTTGTGTTTCAGTAAATAGGCAATTTTTGGGTGTCAAAACTGAAACAGAAGTAAGAAGAAGCAGGAAATTTATCAATTACCAGATTTTTAATAATATCTAATATGCCACCAACACTCTGTCACATGGCACTTTAAGATACTCATGTAGATATTAACTCATTTTTACATCATTTGTGATATATGAGACAAAATGAGCAAGGCTAGTAAACACAAATTTTCATGACAAGTAAACTGCAGATAGGAGATCTGAAGCAGACATTCTGACTGCAGATTCTCCATCTGCTCTTATCTAACTGCTTTATATTTTGCTGTGGGTTGCTAGGCATTTTTTCCTCAAATAAAGTAGAGAAATAAAATCTGGATTGCAAACTAGTAATAATGGTAAATGAGGCATGAAAACAACAAGCACAGAATATGTACTTGAGGATTTTAAAGACAAACAAAACCAAGAAATTTTTCTTTATTGAGTGGAAGGGGTAGAAAGGTAATGCTCAGTTTTCTTACCCTATTTGTGTTTAGGATATAATGCATCTAGACACAATCATAAGAAGAAAAAGTAGAAAGTGAATTAAACAGCGTAGAACACCCATTACTGGCAATCTAGCTCATTAAAGCATCATATGTATTTTCTTAGTCAATTTGTTGGAATGTGAGTCACTTTCCACAGTTTGCAGAGTAATCGAGAGCATCACAGTTTGCAACCGAATTTCCTGGGCTTCAGAGCCTGTATTGCTTTTTGTGTGTAAAAAGCACAAGAAAAAATCCTAGCAGAGAGAATGACAATTTTTTCATGTTTAGTAGGAGGATAAATAATATGTACATAGAAATAGTTCAATGCAGTTAAATAAATATTTGCTTTATATTTTTCTGAAACCAGAAGGAAACATATCAAGGAGATAGGGCCAGAGTTTTGATGAAATATAATGAAAACAAATGAGAGTGCAAGTTACAATTATAGTAGTAATAAAACAAACACATTACATATCAAAGCCTTGAGTGCCCAGCTATTATTTAGTAAAAGAGAAAACTTTAGTGGTAGTTGGTGAATATTAATATAAATAATTGGTTGGGGCCATTTTTTTTCAGTCAACCATATCACATATGTGATGATAGGTTAACATGTTTACATTGCTTTTTACTAAAAAAAAAAGTTGTGAACAGTAATATGGTCTTCATTTATTTTTTGTACTAAACAAGATATTCAAGAAAGAATTCTTTAAATTATCGAGTCACATATGGATGTCACTTTGGGTTATTTCCTTACCGTTTCAATTTAAATTTTTGCTTAAGCCAGGCATGGTGGTGCACTCCTGTAACCCTAGCACTCAAGAGGCTGAGGCAGGGGGATCATTGAGCATTCAAGACCAGCCTGTGCTACAAATTGAGCTCATGTCCAGCCTAAACTGCATAGTGAGACTCAAAAAAGGCACTAAATAAATAAATAAGCTTTTGTTTAAACTAAGACCATTTATTTAATTGTAGATTTTGGACATAAACTTTGGTGACAAACACATCCTGCCAGCTAAGGCATAGATGTTTCTGACATATCTAGGCAATCAGCATTCTGTATCAAACTACCCAAAGTGGGGAGGATAAAAGGAAGGAAAACAAAAGGGTAATTTATTTGCAATTGGCAAAATCCCACATGCTCTTTTCTATTTCTTTCCCTGAGCAATGATTAGACATCACATTTTCTGTGCAAGTTGTGTGTTCAAGAACATTAGTGAGCCAGGCAGTATGTCAGTATGATGTTTAAGAAGTGTTGCCCTCTGTATGAAAATCAAAAACTTATGCGATTAAAGGTTTATCTGTAATCGCTGGGTTATTAAGTTTCATATAAAACTAGATGCAAGACCACAGGTCATGTAAGGTTGAGTACACTGAGTTATGAGTCTATCTGGCCTGTATACAACAGTATTCCTGGGATTGAAAGCACAGTGATTTAGATCCCTTTACTTCAAATTCTCAACAGTTATGATTTAAAAAGTAGATGATAAAAAATGTAACATTTTGACAACTTCTTCACTTGCTTTCTAATACTTGTTTACTTTAAGTATCTTTCATTTTCATTTATTGTCAGTGTTTTCAAAGCTTATTAAATCAAAGCAAACATTTCATCTACCTGTTTTCATTTCCACACACCAAAATGCTTTAGAACTATAAGAGAAATTTTCATCTTGACTCTCCAATCATCCCCAATTAACATAAAAACTCTATAAACAATTTTCCATGAAACATAGTTTGAAAAACAGCCAACAACAAATGAAGTGATCTTCAAAGAGGGAAATAAACCTATACAAGTTGCACTACTATGTTTAATGTTTGGAGTAAAAAAAGTCTTTTCATCTAATATTCATCAAGAAAGCTCACCTTATCTAGATGCAATGAAAACAAAGTGTAATTACAACTATAATAAATAAATTATAGTTTATGTTAATGTTAGTGTATATGAAAATAATAATGTTAAAATTAAACACAGGATTTAAACTGATCATGATGAAAAAAATATAACCAAATTCCATGGACTGCAAGTTTCTGTGTCAATAGGTATTCTTTCATAAGAGGGATTTTTTTAATTGTTTGGGAAATGTTAGGTAGAGTTCCTGAGTAATAACCACAGTGTATCCATCATGTCTCTTGGCTCTGGCTTGGGAAATTTGGATTTAATGTGAAAACAAATCAATATCAAGGGGAAGAATACAATGGTGTAGTTCCATTCTCATCTTCATTTCTCAAGAACACTGCTCTCCAGAAAGTGGGTGTTCACTGCTAGTGAACAGATAGGAGGCAGCTCATTCTCATGTTTTGGGGCTTGCTTATCTTTCTTATCTTTAACACGTCTGAATTAATACCCTCTCTAGTGCTGCTGAAACTAATTTTTATATATGTGAGGGCATTATTTATTTGATACAAAACACATTCTGAAGGGGGAATAGCGTGTCCTAGGAATCTCTCACTGAAAAAAACACACTTGCTGAGTTCAACCTGTTACCATCTCTTGCCTGAACTGCTCAGAAGGCTCCTTCCTGTCAGAGTTTTCCACAGGGCTTCTGCCCTCTGACACCCATCCTATGCACAACAGCCCGACAGATTGTTGTATATTGTGCATCCATTCTTGTTCTCCCTTGCAAAAATCTCTTCAAGGATTTTCATTATTCTTACAAGACCATTTGTCATTCCATACTATCTCTGAACTCACCAGCTAAACTGGCCTCTTACTCTTTGTTTCTTTTAAATTAGCATGCACATTTCACATTAGAGTTCATAATATTATATAATCTATCATATCTAAGCCAACGTGTTAGAAAGCAGAGCCTCAAAAACCTGTTTTACCATAATGATGAGGCAAGCTCATTGGGTACAAGGGCTTTGTGTTTTTCAGTTTATTAACTGTAGCAAGAAAGTAACTGAATATGCAGTCTTTCTAAACTAATGCATTTTATGTATCGTATATCATTAAAATTTATTTTCTATTTTCTACAAGGATTTGTGAAGAAAGAATACAACTTTTGGGGCTTCACCTTATGTAACTTTGTTTATAAAAATATGTCTCTCCTAGACCTTGTCCTTATACATATCTGTTCTATATGCTGTCTTAGGAAATCAAGTAACTCCATATGGGATGGAGATTGTCAGAACAGGCTCAGACCATCAGGGAAATCCATTAGTGAGCTGTATAAAAATTATGACATGTTAGTAAAACTTGAGGTATATGTGGGCCAGGATCAGTATAAGCATAAGTTATAATTATTAAAACGTTTTTTAATTACCAGATAATACTCTTGCTTAATGTGATTAGACATAAGTTTTATCTGAAAGGCGATTCATTCTGTATAACTTATGGCAACCTCAGAGTCATGAGTTTTAAAATAATTGTACTATTTAAAAAATTGTTTATACTACCCAGGCTGGATTCAGAGTTGCAGTATTGCTTGTGTCATTTGTACAAACTGCGCTGTCATTGGGTGACAGGACAAAAATGTTCCCCATTATCAGGAGAAAAATCTGATATAAGGAGAGACAAAGGCCAAAGGCAAATGAAATGTGTTTATAGAAAAAAAAAATCTTGTGCACCCACAGTGTTTGTTTCTCTGCCTACCGCCCTGCATGTGCACTAAGGTACATAAATTGGGAGCAACTGTAAGTTAAATGGGCCCATTGGTGGATTATAGTATCTACTGAGTACTTGCATTGCATCTCCTAGACTACGTTGTTTGGAAAGTGACAAGTTCACAATTCTAGACTCCTCTAGACATGCAAAAATGTTTTACTGTCAGATACTGGCACAGCACTGTAAAGCACGGAAGTGCTGAAGCTCCACAACTTCTGTGGTATTATATCGAAAAACTACATTCTAGTTCGGAGAGAAAATTAACAGAATCTGACTTCTGAGCCATAATAATCTTTAAATAATTCTAGAAATTCTCACTTTAGTGTTATTCAGCCAATACAATTAGATCTCAATAGCTGATTTAAAATATCAGTATCAAATATTATCATTTATGTTGTACACATGAGGAAAAATACCTTAAACAAGGGGATTTAAGATATTTTTCACTTCCACTTTTCAAAACATGCCTGGCCAACCTCTCAACCCCTGAAGACACAGCAAAACAAAATCCTTCTTCTTAGAAAACTTACAGAAACTATGACTTAACTCCATACCCCCTTAAAATGATCCCACCAAAGACACGGTATGTAACTTCCTGGGATTCCTTTTGAAATTTCAGATCTTTTGAGTCTTAAACTAGTTTATCATTAGAGTTAAAAGTAATGGTCCCTAAGATATGAGGAATTTGGATGTAGTAATTCCAAACAGTAAAATATCAGAATCAAAGAGTATAGAGAAGGATAGTAAATTAGGAAAATAAAATTTAGAGGACTTCTCCTACAAATGGCCTTGCTTTTGAATTACACAGATCAAATAGTTTATATTTCAGCAGGAATAATAATAATACCAATAATAATGTTACAAACATCGAAAAACCAACATTGGCTATGACAATAATCTTAAAGAAAAATGAAAAAGTTATCAAAAAAGCTACAAAGTCACAATGATAGGCTTAAAGTAATGTACTTAAGCCATGCTTTGCACATTTTTGTTTTGTTTTGTTTTGCTTATTGATTTCCTTGGACCACAGAAAATGGAAATTGAAATTAGCATCTGTCATCAGATGCTTTCAAAAATCAAGGCTTTGTACAGAAATTTCCAAAACTTCTGATTGCACCATCTCATTTACTCAAGGAATATAAAATGGTAAAAACATTAGTTTTATAATGATTATACACTGATACTTGTACAGAAGTCACTAAAGTGGAAATGTTAAAATGTGGGTAAATTAAAAGCAAGTTGAATTTTAATGTATTTTCCTACAACCCAGTGGATTTCATCACTTTCCCAAACTGAATTCATCTAAGAAAACTGCCTATGTAATTACTATACTCTAATCCTGGGAAGAAAAAAATGTTGCAGTTCCCCCAAAATGCTCATGATTCAAGGAAACAAGAAAGAGTAGGGAGTCCTTCACACAGCTTTGAGCAGAGCATCAACCTACAACAACCGGATTCTGTATCTTCCACTTCTTTTTATTCTGGGTCTAAAAGTAAACCATTTGGCTTATCTCCTTCAAATTTTTTCTCTTTTCAATTTCTTTCTTAAGGTAAATAATATCTGCTCAAATTATTTTTATAGGATAACATATATATTTAATATACAGATAAGCAAGATTAAAAAGAAAAATGGCATGCTTTAAAATAAATGTATTTGCTTAAAGTAATTTTATTTTAATGAAGAAGGGTCTTGTCTATTAGGAGCACATAACCTAAGTCTCAGAGGTGGGAAACGATAGAATTTAATATACATTTGTTATCGTCTGGCTCAGAAAAGAAAGTTTTGTTTGTGAGGTTAAAGAGGTTGGCATGTTGTAAAATTGAAGAGTCTGACTGGGTTTTATATTCTGTTGATGACTGACTGATTTATTCTTGAGTGTATATGAAATCTAAGCACATAGGGGAGACATAAAAAAGTTTCTTTTCTTATCTGTTTTCCACAATAGCATCTTGAAACCAATTCCAGCCTCCACCTGCTCTACAAAGTGTGTTGAAAATTGTCTTCTGAAACTCAGTGGGATTAGAGGTCTTTTTTGAAAAATAAAATCTGTCTCTTAATAATGTAGAAACTAGCAGCAAAAGAGAGGAAAAACCGATGTGTAGGATAGTTTCAACAAGGAAATGCACACACATTACTGAACCCCTGTGAAACGCCGGAGTGGCTCAGACCCTATTTCTCTGTTACATACTCCGTGGAATGAGATTGGAGAAGACAGAGCTATGCTAACCCTGGAGAGCTCCCAGGTTCCCATTCTAAACTCAGACGCAACATTCTCACAAAACTGACTTTAGCATATTTTCCAGCATAATAAAAACTTGATCATAAAAGTTCTCAAACTACAATGTTTGAACATATTTATTTAACATGTTGAGTGATAAATTTCTGCTCATTATATGTATTGGATTCCATTCATTTGCCTGTATTGGACATGTGTAGCTAACTCTTAGTGAGAATAGTATATTCTTTTATTATTTTCCTTAGGTAAAAATACACAAACCTGCAAGTTATTGAATGTAAAATACGTTCTCTCTTCCTCGACTAAGATTCTTGGGGTATATTTTTATTGGAAGAAATGCTCAGCTGTGGGCATAAATATTCCACTTCCAAAAATTTATTTCTTTGATATCTTTGTGAGAAGAAATTTCTCTAAAATGATCCATCTTTGTTTATGTGAGTTTGTGACTTAGACTGACATTCCTGAGCCTTTCTTTAATTTCATGAAATACCATCCTTTCTTTCAGTTTCTTAGGCCAGGGTTTGAATTCAGCCCTGAGACCCCCATTCTGATGTCAATCCATATGAATTTCATCCGGCATTGGGCAATATTTTAGTTTTTAGTTTTCCAACCATAGTGAAGCCAAAGTTGACTTCTACCTGTAGGACTGAATTAATCTCCTAATGCCTCTTCAGGCTCCCTTAGCAGGCTGTCAGGGGACAGAGGTCATTCATTTAACCTAAATTCAGACCACCCGTTTTAAAAACTGGGAAATATTTCTCTATCACCGCAAAATTAAAAATCTCTTCTAAAATTTTTGACATAAGCATCTCCTGACTAGCAGTCCTATTTCTGGTTTTATTCCTGACTCTTTCCTTCTGTATTCTAGCAGCACTCAGAACTTCAGTTTTCCTAGGAAAAGCTGAAATGTATTTGTTTGGATGTCTTTGAGTATATTTCTTTTCAATGTTTAGAAATTATTTTATTTAAACTGCTTTATTCTTCAATTCCTTTGGAACTCATCATAGGTAATATGAAAACTCACTGGTATTTTGTATTCTCTTCAGGAAATTGTCAAAATACCATACTTTAAAATTTAATTATCATGAAGTTTATTATTGTTCTCCTTTACCATAAGTTATGACACGTATTGAATTATTTAATGACTGCTGTCATTTTGGAACAGTAGCTAGCTCAGTATAAACCCTCACATATGTCCTTTATTACAAGAAATAAACCAGATTAGTCACATTTTGAATTCCCAGAATTTTAAATATAATTTTTGATTGTCAAGTTTCTGAGTAGATACTCTTTATTTTTTATATTTGAAAGACAATGACTTTATATTCTCTTTAGTTAATTTTTAGAATGAGGTGCCCTTCTTCGTTAATGAATCCACTTGCTCAAAGAAAGGATTGCAATCAAACTTTCTAGATTTCCAATCTTACACATTGCTTTAGCACCCATAATTTTGTTAACAGTCATTTAAATTTAAGCTGTTTCTTTTATCACTCTTTACAATATTTCCCTTGTTAATATGTTTTTGTTTTATTTTTGTATGAAAAATAAAAGAACAAAGCTACATGTTTATAGATGCAGCCATCTCTGTGTACAAATTTTTATTTTTGATAGCTGAGGGTTATTTCAAGTTGTAAAGAAGTTTTCTGTTGTTTTTGGTTTTGTTTTGGGGTTTTTCCGTTATGCAATTGAATTGTGGCCCTTTGGAGCTCATTTCTTTATCTGGTTACTTAAAAAGTACATGAAGGAAGGTGTTGGCGCCGCCCACAGAAATAGCTTAGTACAGAGACAAGCACGTTCTCAGGGAGGTAAGTTCTATTTCTCTTTCATTTTTCTAGGAGAAAAACAAATCTAAAAGCTGGATAATTCAGGTTACTATAGAATAGAGAGCTACACTAAATTGGCAAGATTTATGTATTCTAGTTATTTGTTAGAATAAAAACATTGTAGATACTACTGTCAAAGAGGCTAATTCTCATTTCATTTTATACAATCTTTTTTTTTCTTTTCAATTATATCTCTGGGAAGAAAACAGTTTCTTGAATATTCCTGGGGAACTCACATATTCATCTTAAAATGAACCATGACTGCAATTGGAGCATCGGAGATCCTATTTCCTCACTCAAGGTCCTAACTCAAACAATTCCCTAAGTGTGTTCTGAGAATTACACTTTGTCATTGTTTATAATGAAAGATGTTCTAAAAAAAAGTGACTGGGCGTTAGTTATTTCACTGTGGAAGTTTTGAGACTAAGTTCTTACTAAGTAAGGCTTGGTTTATTCAGACTCATATGATAAAGCTTTTTGTGTTCCTGGGGATTCTCCTGTGAAAATACAGTATCTCTTTATTATCCATGCTGTGCTTTACCACAAGCATTTGATTACTTTTGACAGATTTCCTGTAACAAAAATTAAAACCAAGCCACGGTCCTGCTTTGGTATAAAGTATGAAGCAATCTGTCCTTGTTAAATTCAAGATTCAGCACCAGACTTCCTCAATTCAAAAGCAAACTTTTCTCATTTTCTAGCAGTAGGGAGTTAGAGACTGAGTCAGCCTCTCTGTGTGTCCATTACCAGATGTAAAATGGGGACACTTTTCTCAGGATAAGTTTATGTGGTGATTCAGAAAAACATCTAGAATTCTTCACAAAAGATAAAAGAGAGAGCTGTGGGATCATATCATGAAGTACATATTAACAGCATTAATGCAATGAAATATTGCAAGTATTTCTATGTCACACTATTTTCTGTATTTATTTCTAAAATTTTTCATGAGATATGTGTTATGAAATATGTAGCTGTTCATTTCTGGTGAATGAATGGATTATATTCTTTCTGGTAAGAGGGGAAATAGCTAAACAGATATAATATAGTACTGATAAATGGACCTGAATCTATCCATCTCAATATACATTTATATAACACAAAGCAATTAAATATTTAAATGCATATTAAATTATTAATATTGTGTTAAGATTTAAGTGAATTTAAAATTTCCTGATTTCATTAAAGAAAAATATTATATCTATTTGTATATTGTAAATTAGCTTACTTATATTTTATATTGAAAGACATTCAGATTAACTTGTTTATTTTGAGAAAATTTAGTCACATCAAAACATACTGTGAAAATTTAGAGGGAGAATTGTAATTTTGTTGACATAATTAATTGCTGATATTTATCACCACACTGATCTCACAAGTGTGACTCTAATTGGAGAGCTCATGATTCACTGTGATTTTCAGTATAAACTATAAAATGCCTTCTTGTTTTTATAGATGATGTTGTTACTTTTCTAAGATTAAACATTTCAATATATGCTTGTTTTCTAAAATACTTTAGTGCTCTATAGTTTTACTTACCAAATTAACTTTTTGAATATTTGTTCTATTAAATAACTTTATAGACATACATAGAATTCAAATTTCACTTTAAAAAGTTCATGCATTTATCATGCACAATATCCAAATCATAACCTAAAGATTAATATGTTGACTTGATCCTTTTTATTAAGTATGTTTTTGCTAAAAAACAATAACAATACTTTCTATATGCATATACAATTACTGTAGTTAAATACATTTAAGCAAAGAGTTTTTATTTCTTTCTTTGATTTTGTAAGCCACTCTCATCAAAAGAATATGGTACAATTTACAAATTTACCAAGGGTGTATATCCTTGAAATTTAAAAAAAGATTAAGAAAAATATAATGCAAAAGTAAGACAAAAAATAAAGTCAGGGTAAAAATGATGTGAGTAATGTAACTCATTTAAAAAACAATATTTTGTAAACTTTGGGAACGTTGATAATCTGCTTTTGCAACACTGAAATATTCTTCTTATACTTACTATCACGTCTTGTTGAAAGATGAGTAAGGTGTCTACTAGCATCTGTGTTATCTCTCCTGTAAGGGGAAATCAAGTCAAATCTACCATCACATTAACAAGTGAACAGCCTACATTTAAAAGGTGTAGAGTGTGCGTGAAATGCTTTATAGCTTTTTCTGTCATGAGATAATAGAATGTATTTTTTCTTCTGTGCAGAGTCATAGTTATACTAGAAAAATGAAAAAAATATTCAATAACCATTTATTGAATGCAGGTTGGGAAATTGCTTACTTATTTAAAAGGATTATGTTTTTGTAGACAAGAGGATCCATCAGTGTGCATTAACATGCTTCCTTAACAACATCATGTTAAAATTTACCTTTACTAAAAACTAACATATATAAATGTAAAGATTTTTTAATCTGTGATCACAAAAATTTGATATTATTTCTGCCTAGACTTTTCTGTAAAGGGCTCAATTAATTTTATCAAGTGATGTCATTCATTAAGCTACTTATTGTGAATTTGTTAGATGCAATTTCATTAGATGAAAATCCATGGAAGAGACACAAGGGTGTGTGCATACATGGGTAGACATGAATGTGTTACAAAATACAGTAAACCAGACAACAGCTCACCAATGTGTTTCTATTCTCCTCAAAAAATTACGTTTTGCCATTTTGCACAATGTTAGTATATTGAATCAGACTTTATAATATAATATTTGTGTAACAGAAAACTCAATGAAATAAGAAGGCTTTAGGTATTAATTATTCAAGACATCTGTTGTACCAAATAGCAGCAATATATTTGACTGGGATTGAATGTAGGGTCCTTGCATTACGCTAAGTCTCCAGAGCTTCTTTATGTTCTGACAGGGTTTTACTAAATCACTAAGTTACCCAGACAGGACTTGAATTTGTAATCCTCCTACCTCAGCCCACCAGATCCTGTGGGTTCTACATTTTTATTCACGTATTCTGGTGTGTCAAATTTTCCTGTGACAGTGATTGGTGATAGATTTACTTATTTAACTTATTTTTACTTTCTATTTATTCCTTCTTGGATAGGATGAAATATTTTCATGAATTCCTAAACTTCAAATGCTTCACATGAAACAAAATTATCATGACTTTTGGATATAAAACTTGTCTTCTCTGTTGAATATTCCTTTTATCATCCATGAACTTTACTTTTTTCTCCTTTCCATTCAGCAATTAAACTGGTATTAGATTGAATTGTTCATCTCAAAATATATATATATTTAGATTCTAAGCCACTAGATCTGTGATTACAAACTTTTTGTAAGTAGAGTCTTAAGACAAGGTAATCCAGATAAAACAAAAACATCAGGCTAGGCTTAAAAAGAGAGGAAAGGCACAGATACAGATTTACAAAGAGAGAAGATAGAACATCATTTGATGATAGGGGCAGAGAATGAATTCAGTCTTCTATAAGATAAAGAGCCATAAGAATTGTTACTGAAACCAGAAGCTAAGATAAAAGAATAGGACTCCAATTACCAGCCCCCACACATGCCATGTCTCTCAGACCTGGCAGAGCTATAGCTAAACTTGATTTTTGTATATTTAGCCTTCAAAGGTGTTAGGTTATAAATTTCTGTGTTTTAAGCCACCTGGTTGTGGTTTTATGTTGTCAGCCTTAGAAATGAACAGAGCTGCCACTGTCCTCTCCCTCAGTATCTACAACCAAAATGCAGAGCCTTTTCAA
Organism: Hydrochoerus hydrochaeris; assembly: GCA_004027455.1. Taxonomy (NCBI): domain Eukaryota; kingdom Metazoa; phylum Chordata; class Mammalia; order Rodentia; family Hydrochaeridae; genus Hydrochoerus; species Hydrochoerus hydrochaeris. The sequence continues at coordinate 815,283 of PVLA01000049.1, forward strand.
AAATACTGACAAGTCACAGTAAAGATAATTTCACCACAGTTTTAGAAAGGCACTTTTGGGCACTCGGCAGGCATTTTCTGCAACTTCAGGGCATTAGTAGCCTTCAGTTCTTCAGCAACTTTCTCCTCTCAAATTCAATTGCTTTTTTGCTAAAATGCAGCAGTATTTCTCAATACTGAAATTTGTACTATCAGTATTGGAAACTGAACTACCAACGGTCTCTCAGTTTACTCACATTCATTTCGATCTCAGTTCTCACAGCTAATTGAAATAAGAAACAGGAAAATGAATCTTCTCACTTATTACCAATCAATATCTAATGCCTCCATATTTTGAATGTCATATCGCCCAATGTAAGTCGGTCAAGTTGTATCTTTGCAAAAGTTTTAGTGCTGGTATCAGGGAGCTCAGATGGGAAGATAATTGGACTTCGTTGGGGAGTCACCTAATCATAGAGTTTGCAAAATGTGGTATGAAGACAGAACAGAGGACAGGAAACACTGTAAACTAATCATATCGCTGGAGAGCCAACCACTGGGCAGAATCAGAATAAGCAATAAGCCTAGAAAAGCCGGGGAGATGTTCTAAATTGAAAACTGTTTCCCAACCTTAAAGTAAATAAAATAAAGCAGCTTGGGATCAATGGTGCCTGAACAAACTCCTTTAGACTCTTACTTCGGGATACAAATATCAAGAAAAATCAAAGCTGCATGCATTGATGGTTTAATCGTCATTTTTTTTATCTGAAAGTTAAATCTTTTCCCCTTATATATTGTTAGTTAATTATATATATATATTGTTAGTTAATTAATACATTAAGTAAATTTACTGAAATTTCTATGATCTTTTAAAAACTGTTGACTTAAAATAAATAAAAACAAAACAAATCCTGCTTGCTTCTCATTGTGCTCTTTCCCTATTCTGCCTTTCTCTGTGACCAAATGGTTTCCTTTTATCTATTTATTTAGTCTCTTGAAATATTTGTTTTGCTTCCAGTGCTCTGTCAAAGCGATTTTCTTTCAATGCTAGATTGGTCTTTATATTGTCAAATTCAATGCAGTTTTTAGTTCTTATCTTTCCCAAGCTGTATATAATCCTACACTCAGCTTCTCCTCACCACACTCGAGATGGTCCCTTATTCACTGGCTTTAAGTATCTCTTCTTATTTTCTTTTTTCTTTTTGTTTTGCTTCACTTCACTCCCTGAATCTATTAGTCTTCTCTACTGGCTGTGAAGCCGAGTTTTCTTCCATTTCTCCTTTCGTATAGGATCAGCTGGAACCAATTTACTAACAGTTCTCTCATATTTCTAACTCAGAATTTTCCATTCAAATGAAAAATTTTGATCCACTGTTTCTCAAGCAACTTAGACATAGAATGCTCTAATCTGACTGTGTTTCTGCACAAGAAAACAGCTACTCTTACTATACGTATTTTACTTACAGCCTGAGAAATGTATCTTGAATCTGTATTTCTTCTTTATACCTCTCACCAATTTCCTGCTTAGGGCCAGGTTTGCTTTTCTCCTTGACATGTCAATATCTTTATAGCTGAACACACTTTACCCTGTCTTTTGCCTGTCTGTCAATTCTGAATGGACCTGAGCGTTACCATTTTACTACTGTGTGTGGAGTTTCTCAAGGATTCTCCTAGCAATACTAAATTGTTACCTGTCTCAAAAATGGTGCAAAGGTCAGCACTGTTCTGAATGCAGTACATATAGCAAATTTATGCATAGTGATGCTCTCATCTGTCCACCTTTGGGTTTTCCACAGTGCTAACCTACTACTCCACTCAAACGAGCCAGCCTTTCCATGCTGCCATGGTTTTGAATAAATTACTGCTGCTTGGTCTGGCTTTCCAGTCAAGCATTATTCACCGGACTTTCTCCAGAAAGCTGCACACTTGCCGAAATGCTGTGCAGAGATTACTATCTTAGGAATTCTTCTAATCTCTCTAGGTTTCCTCTGGTATTTTGATTTGGGTACTTCTATGATGTAGTAAATTCTTTAACTATACAAAGGCAAAGTCTATGTCTTACTCGTTCTTGTGACATCAGCAATCAGTCTCAGTAAAAATCTAGAATAGTCATTTAAATATGCCTTGAGCAGGTCGATCTCTTTGGTTGTCCCTCTGGTCTTCACTTCCATATCCAGATACAGAGCCATATAAGCATGAATGGCATGCTCTTGTTCTACTACTCAACAAGCACTTTTTTTTACATCAGGTTTATACACCAGGTAGTGATTTTCAAACTGTACTGTTTAAGTGGAAGTCCTGACAACTTGTTCAGTCAGATGCCTTGGATTCCTCTCCAGAAGTTCTGACTTAGTTGGTGCTGAAATGATTTATGGATTTCCAACAGATTAACGGGTGCTTCACCTTATGGTGGTAACAAGATAGTTTTGAGAACAAGTGAAGTAGAAGACACTGGAGAGAAAAAGAACACAGGGGAAGAGTATAGTAGAACATCTGAATTACTTCAATAAAATATTTATGTGTTACGCCTATCTTCATTCAAATGCTAGAATAATATATATTTATCCCAATAATGTTAAAATTAGAATAATGATATTATCCACAGGGCTATGGAAAGATTTAAAAATGGAAACAATTACCATATATTCTTTTTGCTCAGGATTTCCTTTAAACTGCCCTTACAATTTTTTAGCTTTTGGTTGCCATTTGCTTTCTAACTATCAGGTCAGTATGGAATCTTCAGATTAGTTTGTCTCTGATCTACAGTGTTTGCCTTGGCTATCCCACTACTACTGCTCAACCTTAAGAACTTGAAAACCTTTTTGCAAATATATTACCTGACCTCATTTTGTAACAGCAAACAGAAACATTAAAATGTCACCCAGGATTTGGAGGTAGATTTATTTATGTTGATGGACACTGACCAACTGTGTTCATTCCCAAAATATCAGGCCTTGATGGGTCAGGAGGGATGCTTTGATGAGGTTTGTTAGCAAGAAGTGGAGTACTTGGCTGTCTTTGATTGGTTTTTATAACATGCACCGTCATGACTGGCTACGAGTCACAGAGACCAACCATTTCTAGGAAACAGAAGTAGCAGGAACCGTAACAGGAACCAGAGGTTACCTGGGCAACTAATAGAAACTAAAGAATATTGGGAGGGGGCACTTTCTGATACAGCTCGACTCCACTTAAAGTTGAAAACCTGAAGTAGCACAATATTGTATGTTCACAGCACAAATGAGAAAACAGATTGACAGTCTTGGCTTGTGGTCTTATTGCTCAAAGTTGGTGCTGCCACCTACTGGACTAGGAGCTCAAATACAGAGCTCATCTGACAAGACCAGTTCCATGAATTTTTATGAGGATAAGGTAACCACAGATCACTGATTGTGGCCACTTAGTGACGATGCTTGCAATGACCAAGAATAGAGCTTTATATTTAATCTTTTACTCAGGTTTTAGCTTTATGACTTGCTAAAATTATTAGAGTTGCAGGTTAATACTTTGTTAATCATATAATAATTATTGGCTCAATAATTTTACAATTATCATTGTAAAATGGAAATAAAATTTGTTTTAAATGTAAAACTTGTGACTATATATCAAATAGTAAGTGAATTACTCTAGTGTTAATACTTATATTTAATTATTCAATATAATTAGCCAAAGATAGACACATACAAGGAGGAATGGGAATTCATTGATGCCACTGATTATAAAGATTGTGTTTTATTGGTGAGGGCTGGACCCAGGTCCTTGTGCATGCTGAATGGTTGCTCTAATACAGAGCAAAACCACAGCCCCTGATGCCACTGAGTAGAAGAAAACTGAGAACATTTGGCATAATAAAATAAGAAACAAATTATCATGCTAATCTGCATTACAATGATTAAAATATCATCATGACAAAATAAATATGTTGAGGTACACAAGAAATGGTAATCAATTTGTATAAAATTAATTTTTAGAAAAGTAAAATATATATTAAAAATGTGAAGATGCTCTTGAAGTGTGTTTAAGTAGCAACTATTTAAAATTTTAAATTCCACAACTTTCTACTCTACTGAAAATATAAATCATACTATTAGGTTTTTAACTATAAATTGACATGCCCTCTGGGTGTATATAATAGTGTATATATTTTGTGGAGGTAGCTTTGTTATAATTCTAAATCTAACTCTTTTGACAAGGTGTTATTATCCAAAATAAAAGCAAGACTCCAGATATTCAAAAGTAAAAGAAAATATGTTCAATTGAAATGGACAATACAACTAAACAAACATTTATCCAAAAAGAAGCAAATGGAAGATGGCCGATCAGTGAGCAACCAAATACAAAGCCTCCCAGGAGAAACAACTCATTTGCCAGAATAAAACAACCTGGAGAGACCCAGACAGAGGGAGACGGACCCTCTTGACACAGGAAGAAATTAAAATGTAAAAAAACTCGTCGAATACTTTGGGACTACAACTGAAACAGCTAAAAATTAAGGGACACAGCATTTTCCTTCACGGCAACCTGCCAAGTTTGCAAAGGCCTGAATCTGCCACGGCCAGCACAGATGCCCAAACTCATTCCTGTTGCCACTCACAGGAAGCACAGCAGTGCTGAAGTCGGGGGTTGGTGAGCCTAATGGAGAGTGGAGCCAGTGAAGGAACCTTCATTAATCCATGGTCAGTGCTGGGAATGAGACCCCCCCACAGAAAGGGTGTGACCAAATGGGTGACTTGTTGGAATCAGGCAGGAGGAGCATGAACTGGGAGCGACAGTGACTTCAGTTGGTTCCTCCCTCCCAAGAACAGATTCATGGGATTTGCTTGGATTGGGCCGCACTCCTGGCAGGGACCCAATGAGCCATCCCAAATCGATTCTCTGCACCTAGCAAGTACTAACCAGGTGAAGGCACCTGAAGTTTGTTAGGCCCGGAGGGGAGGGGCAGGCAGGAGAGGGCAGAGGTTCTTCGCCAGAGTGCTTTGGAGGAACTTTGGCCAACAGGGAAGGGGGCTGGGACATACACTGTAAACTGTGTGGAGGAAGCCAAGGCCATGACAGGGGAGAGAGGCTGGACGAGGCCCCCAGCCTGGAACCCTGAGAGCAATGAACCAGGAGAAGGAACAACAAGGGACACTGAGGGCAGCAAACACATATCAGACATGGCTTCAATGGACATTAAGAGATATCTTCAGTACCTTGTAGTCGAACTCAAAACTGAAATATTAATCAGGTAAAGCAGGATATGAATAGAGTAATAAAAGAAATGCTCTCAGGAAGCATCTCTCAGGATGATACAGATGGAAGAAGGGAGGAACACAAAAAAAGGAGAGAAACATTAGATAAAGAATATAAAGAAAAATAGAATACATGAAGCAGACTCAAAGAGACTATCAGGAAATTAAAAACTCCATTGAAAGCTGGCAAAACTTCTTAAAAGAAACTAATGATAGACTATCAAAACTTGAAGACAAGTTGGCAGTGTGTGATGATGAAAGGAAAGGTCTCTTAAAAATAACAAGGAAACAGGCAGTAACAATATATAGGCTAGAAGATGACAAGAGAATCTACAATTTAAGAATAAGAAACATGAATGAAGAAGCAGGAATACATACAGGCAAATTACAAAGGCTATTCATGGAAATAATTAAGGACAAATTCCCAAGCATGGGAAACAAAAATGACATTCGGTTGTGTGATGCATACAGAACCCCAGCCACCTACAATCAAAACAGATCTACACCCAGATATATAATAATCAAGATGCCAGAAATTCAATATAAAAACAGAATATTAAAAGCCATCAGAGAAAAGAAACAGATTACCTATAAAGGTAAGCCCATCAGGATCACGGCTGACTTCTCGATACAGACCATCAGATCAATAGGAGCTTGGAGTGGAGTATTCAAAACCCTGAAAGAAAATAATCACCAGCCCAGATTGATGTACCCTGCAAAACTATCACTAGAAGTTGATAGAGAAACAAGATGCTTCCATGAGGAAGAGGAACTGGGTGCGTTGGTGACCACCAATCCAACCCTACAGAGAATACTGAAGGACATTCTAGAGAGAGAGAAAAAAAATACCAGGATTTTAGGAACAGTGGCAGAAAGGCCTCAATGAGTGGGGCAGGCAGTAGAATGAAGGAGAAAACTAGACAAACAAAGGCAGGAAAATAGCATAGTAGAAATGAGGCAGAGAAGGATAACTAGAAACTCTAACATAGATGGCCTTGATAAGCTATATTATTAATAGTGAACCAGGATTTAAAACCCACATTACTCACACTAGTCTGCTTAGATGTATTATATTCTGTTCCAGTCATTCTACCTATACTAGATTTGAGGGCATAGACAGTAATCCTGAAAATAACAGGATATAGTATGGTAATCATCCTTAATTTCCTATTAACTTAATCTTAATCTAAATCTCTGTAAAACCTACACTGTTTTACCATGACTAATTGTAATTGAATCTGATTTGTTGAATTGCTGTTTTGTATTGATAGATTTTATTCAAAGCTGTTATGATTGGTAGTATCAAGTCTGAGGGTATAGACAACTGCACTGAAGATGACAAGATCCACTAGAATATCCACTATGATTTGATTATTACCTGCCTTTGAAGTTTTAGTTTACAATGTTTGATTTTTGCTAATATTGTTATTTTGCTGCTTTACTCAATTATACTGTTATATTCAATTATGCCTGATGATGTAGACATTCTATTGAAGATAATAAGAAACAACACAGTAATCATTGTAGATCACCTTGTACTGTGGTTTTATATGACTTTTTGATTTCATGTTTTTAAAGGAATTTGTTTTGTTTTGTCTTGCTAAGTTTTGTTTTTCCCTCTAATACAGAAAGGATAGAAATACATGTAGAGATTCATGCATGTGTAGCTGTTTACACTCTCACTGTTTGAATATCTACTTTGTATGCTTTAATTTTGTAACTTGAACAACTATTTCTAAGAGGACAATATGTAATTTATTAGCTAGTGATTTCTTATTGTTTATCTTTTTTTGGAATTCTGTTTTATCTCTAACCTTTGCATGCTTTTATTTCTCTTTAAATAAAAAATAAAAATAAATAAAAAAGAAGACAGAGTGAAAAAAAAAGAAGCAAATGGTTAGAGTGTGTGAAATAATGGGACACATCACTAAACATCAGAGAGCTGTAAATCAGAAAAAAGAGTGGTCCAAATCAACAAGACAGAGAGTAGTAGCTGGCAAGGAAAGTATAAAAAAGGAAACCCACACACACCAGTGGAATGAATGTTTGCTAGTACAACTGTGATGGAAGACAGAACAGAGATTCCTCAAAAAAGGAAAGATAAGACTAGCACATTGTGCAGCAGCCCCGATCCTCATTATATATACAAAAAAAAAAATGAAATCAGTTTTCTGAAGCCACATCTACAGTCCCAGGCTTATTTCAGTGCTGTTACAATAGAAGTAGACAAAACTGGTGACTGGATAAAGCCATGTGCAGACACCCATCAAGAACAGCAAAGAATTAAAGTCTATGATTTGCAGGGACATAAACAGGAGGTCATTACGTTAAATGAAATAAATAGGACACAGGAAGACAAATACTACATGACAGGATAAACCTCAATTTTTTTTATCCAGAAGATAAACTAGTATTTTACTGTTGCTCATAACCATAGGTAAACAGACATGCCAGTAGAGCAAGTAGTTCTGAACAAGTCTAAACTTTTCATTATTTAAATATGGTCCAGTAGACATCGGTAACAGAATTAAAATTAATTTTAATTCTAATTCTAAACTTCACTGTCTGCTTCAAAGGCAACAGGAAAAGTTTGGATGTAATTTTTGAACTTTAGAAATCTAACCAAGTTTCTTGGGAAGCTGGAAGGAGCCAAAGTGACTTAAGACTGTTATCAATATGATGATTGCTATTCAAAGGGAGATCACAGCAGCAGTCAGAGGTCAAGCAATTGTTGCTTTGAATACTGAATTTTCCAGGGGCTAGGCACAGTCTTGTAGTTTGCAGCTGTATGCACTCCGTTTTCTAATAGTATATTTACCTATCACCATCTGTGATGAGTATACTACCTACACATTCCAATCACCCCTCAACAGTTGATTAATTCATTCAAAATGACAGTTATGATTGAGCACAGGTCTACATTTAGTTTAGGAACAAAAAGTATACACTATTGTAGGATGATTGTTGATTGTGTACTGCAGAACTAAAAATCCACATGAATGAATTTGAGTATTTTCCTCATAAAGAACTACCAAGTGAGATGATTAATAAGATTGTTTACATTACAAAATACATACATGTACTATTAATATGCCCACTTACAAACTTTTATGAATCAGTTAAAATAACTTTTTTAATTTATTTGTTTACTTATTTTTGAGATAGGGACACACTATGTAGTCCAGGCTGGCCTTGAACTCAATGTGATCCTCCTGCCTAAGCCCTCCAAGTGCTGAAATTACAGGTGTACATTACCATACCTGGCTAATAAGTACATTTTAAAGTAAAAATTAAAACTCAAATTACTCTTATAGTAAAGGATGTGCTAAAATGGATTTATGTTTTCCTTTCTTAGATGCCTCATTCCTGATAACCTGTTCATAATTTGCTTTCATCTCATGACACTAGAACGGAGTCATCTTTGACCCAACGTGAGAATAATGAATGATCTGAGTTCTTTAAAAATGATCCAGTGTCTTTCTTCTGGCATCACTTGCATATTTTTATTCTAAAATAAATAGAAATGCTTGTGTTTTGTAAAGGAATTTGATTATAATTAAACCTGCTTCACCTTATTTTTAACACAGCCATTCACTCTGGCACATACACTCGAGTTCTGAATGATTTCCATTACAGTTAAAGTTCCCAGTTGTCTCAGAAGATATAACGCAGTGAGATTCTTCCTGTGAATTGGTAACAGTTCTTTTCTATTGCAAAGTGCATTCACACAGAAAAGAATTTATGCCTTCATTTGCTATGGAGGTTGCATAGCATCTTATCCAAAGTGACAGAAAAAGATGATCCTAGAATATCTGCAGTATATTTTGCTGAATGTTAACAGCAGGTTCAGACGTGTTTCATTTCTGACCTTGTAAAACGCTTTCTTGTTTATGCAATGCTTTATGCATCAAATATACAAACTGCTATGAATACTTCAGCTGTGGGCAAAAGGATAAATTTGAGAAAACAAACGTTATTCAGGTCAGTCTTACCAATGCCATCTTTCTTTTATTAGTCTATGGTATAAGAAATGTATGACAGACCTTGTTACATTTTAAATGCAGTGCTGAAGAGTCATAATGCTGATTTGTTTTGTGTGAATGCTTCTCGGTCTATACCACAAAAACATATTAATTCCAGCTCTACAATCAGCTAATGTTTTCAAACAGATTTACTGAATATTATTACTATTATAGTTATCAGTGTTATAAATCAGCATTTGTATTTAGACATGCTGGGTGTTTTTATGATGTATTATGTGAATAAAAACAGAGGTGACTAAAAGTAATAAAGCTCAACATAATTCTCGTTCTAAGAGATTTTAATATTTGGATAATCTTTACCATATTTTTCTCTGGAATTTGAGAAAAATATTTAAGATGCCAACATATGCAGAAAAGTTTTAGTTTATCTCTAAATGTTATACCAAAAGTAATAAAATACTAGACTCAGAGACATATGGAAGAACCATTGTATCTTTCAATAAATTTTGAGTATTTTTAACAATAATATTAATAGTTTTAATTTTATAAAGTACATGATTCATAGACTGATCAGTTTTTATCTGGGGATTGTAAATTATATTATTAAATCTAGATTGATTTTGGTGTGACAATAATGGATGGAGTGTTCCTCTTTTATTTTTAAGTACTGTACTATTTTGTAGCAGAATAAGTGAAAAATCATGCAAATAAAAATTGTATCCCCTAAAAAAACAAATGATGTAGAATAAGTTTTCAAAAAATGGGTAAAATGTTTATACTGGTAATAAAACATCATGATGGGAGTTTGTCTATTTAATTTTTTTTTATTTTTAAAAAGGAAAACAGAAAAAGGGTAGAAATAATACAGAATTTTGAAAGGAACATATCCAACATAGATGGACTAAATTCTTAAAATAAATTATTTCTTAGGTCTTAGAGACTATGAATATGTCAAATGCAGACTGAAACTTCTGATACCACTATGATGTAGGTGAATGATTTTTATTTTACCTAGTCACTGTTCTTAGAAGAAAGCTTCTAGAATATATGTTCAGGGGGTACACAACATCTCCTTATTAGGCTCAGTGAGCAGGGTCGTAAACTTGATCCCAGAAATGAAGGCAGGAAATGAAGAACTACTATTCAAGCTGGGCTGCTGAGTCACTTTGCTGTGTAGGATCCCTGGGCAAGCACTGGTGCTTATATGAAAGTGCAGTAGGTGTAGCTAATTACGTTATCGCAAGGCTCATTAGCAGAAGGTTAATTCACACTGTGAAGTTGAATATTTTCTGCAGCTTTGAATCCTCAATGCAATAAATATAAATCACTTTAGCATAAAATACAGCCAAATAACAAGGTTTGTATAATAATGTAATAATTTTCCAACTAAATCTCATATATTTTTTGAAATTTAAATGTACACTATGGTAACTTAAAGTATTTCTATCTTTGTGCTTTTGATCAAAACAAATACCAGCATTTTCCATTTAGACAGTTATGGAAATGGTTATTAGGATTTAACCAGTATTATAAATAACAGTGAAATAATAAGTATATTCTATTAAGGACTGTTACTGCTGTACATTTAAAACTACCTAATTAAGTGCTGAACTCACAAATCTCCATTAATATTCATTTTCATTTATAATTTTAAGATTTTCATTTTTATTTTTATGAATGTAATGAAAATCCATCAAAATTCCATTTTGAAATTTTCTTTTTCTAGCATAAGTTGACAAATCAACTGTATACTCCAATAATAATAATGAGAATTATTGTTATTCATCCCAAAAATGTATAAGCTTCTTTCTAAAGCAAATATTTGCACCCTCATTGGCCTTTTCCTTAAAAGCACATCTTTCGGGGCTGGGGATTTAACTCAGTGGCTTAAGTGCCTGCCTGGCAAGTGCAAGGTTGTGAGTTCAATTCCCAGTACCAGAAAAAAAAAGCACATCTTTCTCAAAAAATACACTTTGACATCATAAAACTGTGATATCACAGAAGGTAAGAACAAATATGTAGAACACATTGTAATTTAAAAACTATACTATCTACAGAAAACTAGACCAATAATCTAAACCTCTTTAAGATACTAAACTACCAACTATTATATATGATGCATAATATTCACAATGAGAACTTCAATATTGTTCTATTTAATGAATATTGCAAAAGCTACAGAATTTTTTGAAATGTGTGCTTCTTTCTCTGTGTAATATCTCTTATGCGATCTATGAATTCTGCTCTCCAAGGGGGGGAAAGGGGTGGGGTGTTCATCCTTCATACATACATACTTATTAATTTAGGAATTACATATACATTTTAATATATAATGTATAGACAATATTTATGTAATATATACACTACATACATAGTGTGCACACTCTATACGCGATGTAGAAATCATGACAAAGATCTAGTAATTTAAAATTTATAATCTAATATAGTCTGCCATAGTTTAGAATTGTAATTGTCCTTCAAAATTGTCATGGGGGGAGAGAGATTGCGTCACGTGGTGATCTGCTTCTCAATTGATATGTCCATTGATACGTTCAGTAGTTCACTGTGTTAGTAGTTGGGGCCTGATTGCAGGCAGATCACTGAGCACATGGTCTAAGAGTGTACCCCTGCTTCCAGATCCTTGTCCCTCTGCATCTTTACTTCCTTAAGTGGAGCGTCTTCATCTTCACCACATCCCTTAGCTAACCTCTTTCTGCTTTGGAGTATGCCAAGTCTAGACTGAAACTGTTGCCAAAATAAACCTATTTTCCTTTCTTAAAAATTATTTTTCTTTTAAATTGTAATGTAGAGTTTTATTTCCAGTGATGGGAATATGACTGAGACATATTTTTACAAGTAATGGGATGGCCTTGAATGTACCAGAGTGTGATGTCTTTCACGGGACTGTTTGGTTACTTTTCTCTTGTTGCTGAGACAAAATACCTGATGCCCAAAATTAGAGAAGGAAAGATTTATTTAGACTCACAGTTTGTGGAGGTTGCAGTCCATAATCAGCTGGCTTCAAGGCAGAGTGGTACATGGCAGAGAACAAAAGTTCTTGGTGGCAGAAAACAGCACAAGAAACAAGAGCAAAAGGGAAGGAGCACAAAGAGAAGACTATGTCTCTTCCTTATATTGCATGTAGGCTACACACACTTGGGTATAATACTCACACCCATGATCCTAGCAATGGACCATGAATCATTCACAAAATCCAGAAGCCTGTCTTCATGCCTACATGAGGCTATCAGGGGACATCCAGACTCAAATCATAACAGGGACAAAATACCCTTAAAAATTGATACTTACATGCAATAAGTACACCCATTTAGTTGAGAACTAGAAGACAAAATATACTTTTTCTACACTTTGGCATTAATTTAATCTTCTGAAGATTTGCTTCCCTTAGAGAAAGCATAATTACAACTTTACAGATTATCACTTATAATTTTGGACTTGTTTTGTAAAATGTACTAATAGAAACACAAATGAACACAAAAATGCCTTTCGTTTATGTGAAGAGATGGCTAAAATGACTATTGTAAACAATGTATAAATATTTTGTCTAAAAAGAATTTCTATTATGTGTTGATTTTTAAAGGCAAATGAAAAACATCAATAATCATATTAGTTTTATGTATAAGAGTTTTTAAGAAACCTTGCCAAAATGAAGTATATTAAAACATCATGAAGCATGCCCTATCACTGAGATTTAACTTCCTGCATTATGGTTATGGAATAAATGCCAAATGTACAATCATCAAGCACAACTTGATTTTTAAATCATATATTTCTGTGGTTAGCCTCTGATAATTGAAGTCATAAAATTCTTTCTGAAAAAGAAACTCCCTGAGAAAATTAGCAAATTTTCTCAGAGAAAATTTCTCAGAGAAAGTCATTAGACAACAGGTAGAAGCCAATTGGTCATCTGCTACTAATAGTTTTAAGTGTAGGAAAAAAAATTTTTCCAAGAAGAATTCTGAATAAAATAATTGATGTAATTCACAAAAAGCACAAATCTTAGCTCACATATCACTCTTACAAAAAAATAATAATTCTCAGAATCATAATAATGTATTTTGGTTAATCAGGATATTTTAGTTCTACAAAATCTGTAGGACAAATCCAAATTATATACTTAATGACTCATAATACACTCTGAATAAGAAAAATTAATGAAATAATTTTCATGGAAAGGGTCATAAGGTAGCTTCTCCAATATTACTTGCACAGAAAATATATATTATTGGATTTGAACATTGTTTCTTCTCAGTAATCTTGTGGAAAAGCTATACTTAAAAATTGGATTTTTCTTCTCTTCAAGATTTATGCAGTGTGCTACTAACTGGTAAACCTAGTTTTTTCTTCAGATATGCAAATATTAACAGTGTTATAAATGTTTCCAAAACAACTTTTTCCTGGAATCAGTTTTGGAGGAGAGTTTTAGCAAACGTGTCAAGAAGAAAAAATGTATTAGTAGATGTTTTAGTTGAACACTCTATTCTGTAGATTCCACTTAGAGACACAATATAATGGATCATATTAAAGTTTCAGCCCTGCATTGAAACTCAAAATTAACAATGTTGAATGCTGTATTGCTAAACATGACTCTACACAGTATAGAACATGTCTTCTAAGAGCAAATGATAGTATCCAAACAAGTGATTTTTTAAAATTAATGTTCTTTTAAATCAATTGAAATCATTCATATAAAGATGCCCATACATCTTTTATTTTGATCTGAAAATTGTAAACATCTCTTCCATTTTAATAATATCTTTATGAAAGTATATTCAATGCAACATATTATAAGCTGCACATATTTTAAGTTTATATAACAATAATCTTGACATCATTATAACCATTAACAAAATCAAGATGTATTCTTATTTATAGTCTCAGAAAGTACATACATACATATCTCTTAGTGATTATTGCAGTCCAAGGCATGCAGGCACTTGTCAGGCTTTCTGTGGAGAAATGTCCTTTACTAATTTCCAAATTTTTATGTAATTTGTAAGTAGGCGGCTGCTTTTTAACATAGCATAATCATTTTGAGAGTTATCTGTACTATTTGTTATTTGTCATTTAGTAGTATTATATAGTAAAATTATATCAATACATGTATATTTACTTACGAGATTATAGAAAATTGAAATTTTTTATTAGTTTTTCTTTTTCTCAATGCACAATCAAATTCAAACAGTCAGCAAGGGAATGCTCTAGGGACAATTCCTAAGTACTCCAGGGGAAAATATTTCTTATGTCTTGATCTTTTAGTTTCTGATACTGCTAACATCACTGGCACTCCTTGCAGAACTCAGCTCACTACATACTTCACTGAAGACCACTTACTCCATTATTGTGTATTGTTAACTCTTTTGAGTTACTTCCTGCATCTCTCTTCTTTTAAAGACATCGTCATACTAGATTAGAGCTCACTCTATTTACCTCACCCTAACTTCTATAAACCTGAAATACTTTAATCTACAAATAAGGTTCCATTTTCAGGTGCTGCAGTAATAAGACTATAAAAGGATTTCTTTCTGAAGGATACAGTTCGACTACTAACAACTCACTGCCTCCGAATCTTAATTTATGCCACCTCTTAGTTACTTTTCTTCTTATTGGGAAAAAAAATACCCAACACTGACACGTTAAAGGAGGAAAGATTAATTTCAGCTCACAGTTCAACCCATAGTGGGCTGGCTCCAAAACAGTATGGCATATCCAAGACACAGGGGCATCACAGAGGAGAAAGAGTTGATTGAGAGGCAGACAGAAGGCAGGAAGCAGCAGCAGCAGCAGCAGAACTTCCTTTCCATCTCTTTATATCCCATCCCAAACGACAGACCTACAGATGGTTCCACCCAGACCAAGGGTGTGGCTCTTACTACCCTCACCCTTCTTTCCCAGTATCATTGCACCCTTAATCTCCATTCACACACCCTAGTCCCACCAATTTTCAAACTCCCAACCTATGACCACATGCGGCTTTGAGTGGTGGCATCTAGATGAAAGCAGCAACAATCTGTTTTCCTTTTGCATCATGAACATCTGCTTTCTGCCAGCATTAAGGCAATTAAATGAGAGAGGGAGACAACAAATCTTCACAGTACCTTTATAGCAAATATAAAAATATGTGGCTTTGCTTATAGCTTGATTTATATTTTTATAAATATTTAATCATTCTGGCATTTCATATGAAAGCATAGGTGTTATGTTAAACTTGAAATGTCAATGAGTTAGTAGTTTTACATTACTTCACTGCATCTGTCAGCTGAATATAGCAGTGATTGACATGTCCAGTTAGTAATATGTACACTTCACAATTTTTAAGTCATTTCCAGTTCTTCTTAAACCAAATTCATCTTCCCATTTTGTTGCCTGGCACTTGGAAATGTATATTCTTTATTCTAGACTACTGTAACTCTGTGGAATTCTGAACATCAGAACAACTGTTAAAACTATAATAATTAACCCACAATAGCAAAGATTTTGAGTGAATAAAATCATATTATATTTATTTCATCTGCATGACATTATCTATAATCAGGGCTAATATTTCTGTTTGTTGAATATCTAAAATAAGGCATTGGATGGTACTGTCTCACATCTTAACATTTTATAGTTGATAAGACATGAAAACAGAACAACTGAAACTCTAAACAAAAAATAGTATTTTCCTTAAAAATGTAACTTTGCACAATCTTATTCAAACTAATTATCAGTATAGGGTGTAAATGCTTACAAACAATTAAATACCTCTATGCCTTCCAATGTGTATTCATATTGTCTCATTTTCAGTCACGGGTATTGCACTGAAAAATTGATATCAATTAGTCTGGATAAATTGTTTACTCTGACAGAGCATGATAGTGGCCGTTCATGATTTCCTGGAAATCACTGCAAGTTTTACATCTTGATGATGATTGTATCCCCTTTGAAATTTATTTTCAAAACCAAGGTTAGTGTTTTAAATAGGCTGCAGAATATGCAGTTGTAAAACTATGTAATAAAGACAGACATTGGTGTTTGTTATGACCTAATAGTGTGTAAATTTTCATGTTTCAGCTTTATCAGCAATATAAAGAAAAAAAGACTACATATTGAAAATTATTGCTCCATCATTCTATTTGATGTCATGCCAACCCACAGGATTTTTTTACCTTAATGATTTTTTTTAATATTTTCCTTTATTGTTCTACATTGGTCTGTTACTTGAAGCTTGCAAAGTGTTTTCCTCTAGAAAGGAAACAAAAAAAGAAAAATTTCACCCCCAGAGTACTATGCTAAAGTATTCTCTCCCATCAATGCCAGATTATTTGACACAAGCAAGCAATAAACAAGTGAATAAAGTTCAGTCATATTTTTATTTTCTTATTCTGTTGGGTTTTTTAGTTATTACAGCTATTGGCCCAACCAGTGTCTGAAGTCTATTTCATTACTGAAAATCATTTCTCTGTCCTTGACTCACTGAGACCCTTAGTGACTATTACAACTGAGATTTGGTTGAAGCCACCTCTACTGTGGGTTCACTTCCTCCTCTTAGATCGTCCTTACTCCACTTTGCTAACTTGCTTTTCTTCAGCATCATGGGTTCTCAGCGTCCCTCATGATGCTGTTCTTGGTCCAATAGTCTTTTAAAAAGACAAGAGTTGTGCTTAGCTAACCTCCTTTACCATCCCTTTTTACTGAGAAAAATATGAAACAAGTTGGAAAAAAGCAGTACAGCAAATACAAATAAAATCATGAAATATTCTCTCTCTGTCTCGATCTCCATCTCTCTCTCTCTCTCTCTCTCTCTCTCTCTCTCTCTCTCTCTCTCTTTTATTGGCAGATACACTAATTAGCTTCTGTAAATACTTTAACATGACTCTTAAGGAAAATTCTCTAGTGTCATATTATGCTATTTTTTCTAAAACATTGCACAGGCCATTAGCCTTAAACAACAGAAACATTTTTCCCTTTTTCTTGGCCAAATCAAGATGTCATCATTAAATCCGTGTCTCCTATCAACTTTGTTTTTCACTTGCAGATGGCAACATTTTGCTTATATCTCCACAGGATCTTTAGGCATTTTCATCCCCAAAGTATCTTCTTTTCACAAGGATGCAAGACCTGTTGGACTGGAGACTCCTATTGCCTCATTTAAGCTGAAATACCTTTTTTTAAAGACACCAGTCCAGATGCAGTCAGAGATTAGTGCCTTCACCTGTGAACTTGAGGAATCTAAATTCATCCTTTACCTCGTATATATCAGCAATAACAGTGTTCCACCCTACAGAAATAACAACTCGGTAAGCTAAATATCTGGCTTGTATCTAATGTCAAATTAACATTATCCTCAGGATTTTGTTAGTTTGATATTAATTTGAGATAGTCCAAATTCATATAGAAATTCATTGATGTCTTATCTTCTTTTAATAAAGACATTGCTCCATTTTTAAATTCTTATCCTTATTTATATATTTTTGTACTGATATTATTTCATTTTATTTCTATGTTTTTTGAAACAGGGTGTTGTTATGCAGTTCAGGCTGGTGTTGAATTCTCTATGTAGCCCAACCTGGCCTCAGATTCTTTGTGATCCCTCTGCCAGAGCCTGATTTTATTTTTCAAATGTCCAGATCACCATGTTATGTGACATCTCATCTCACTTTTTGAATATTTTCGTGGTTATTCATTATCAATTTCAAGTTTCCTATTTTGGGCAAGCATACTCATAGGTAAGGTATAATTCTTATTACATGAATTTTGTCCTACTTCAATGGGATCATCTTAATTTAGAAATTCCCTACATTTTTTTAAACCACCCTAAACAGAAGACTGTGTAACATTATCCACATAATAATGATATTAAAATCTACACAGCAAGTTAAGACTGAGTTGCCCAGTTCTGCATCTAGTTGGCTGGCCCTGTCCATTCATGTGACCTTCATAAAGCTCAGCATGATCAAAAAATCAACACAATATTCTTCCCTGCCAGCTCTCAAGCATAATCCACATTTAATTCTTCAGTCTTTAGTTCTTCAGTCTTTCCCAAAGATATTATCCTTATAAGTGTTACGTGGTGTCAGAAACTCATTGGTAGACATCCTATAGCTCACACTCTCCTGCACTGATTTTCTTAATATGGTGTATTTTGCCTCTAAACAAGGCTTAAATACATTTTACTCTTTTTCTCCACTCCAATAATTTCTTTCTTGTAATATTCTATCAACTTACCAGTACTACCAATGTTTGCATTATTCTGATTGCTTTCAATTAGATATTTTGATTAACAAAGCACTGTGAAAATTTTTATTGGTAGCATTGATGTGTAACCCATTCTATATATATTATACATTTATATTTATATAAAAATCTAAACAACTGTGACATTTTCCTCTCAAGTAGTAAACAGGGAATAAACACACACCTGATATAAATATAAATTTCTCTTCTTGAACATATGGACAAGCAGATGAGTAGTGTTTTATCCCAGTTCAAACATGAAAAATATTGAGAAAAAAATCATAATATGTATAGTAAGACAGGGATTTAATTTCAAATCCATTTGAAACATTTTCACAATGGCAAAAGAACTGAGGAGAAACAACATAGGGAATACAGGAACCTATATATATTTCTTTTTTTATATAAAGAAAAAAAATTGAAACAGAAAGAGGGTAGAAATAATACAAAATCTCAAAAACAAAACAAAACAACAAAACAGAAATAATAACCAGTAAGAAATCACTAGTTGATAATTACATATTTTCCTCTTAGAAGTAGTTGTTCAAGTTACAAAAGTAAAGTCCACAAAGTGGACATCCAAACAGTGAGACTGCAATCAGTTTTGTTCATCCATCCAACTAAAACTTTAGCAACATGGTTATCAATCCCACACACTCAAACATACATGCAGTTATATCCTTTAGAATACTTTCTCTTCCTCTCTTTTATTTTCTTTACAATAACTATAATCCATTCTCGTAAACTACTTAGGAGTTCTACACAGGTATAAGTCTCTACACATATACCTAGCCTTTCTGTATTAGAGGGAGAAACAGATCAAAACAAGTCAACAATACAAATTCCTACAGAAACACGAAATGAAAAGGACATATAAAACCACAATACTAGGTGATCTACGGTAGTTACTATGATGTCTCTTGTTATTTTAAATAAAATTTTCTATATTGTCAAACATAGTATAATTAAACTTAGCATTGCATTACACTATTAATAAAATCTAAACATTGGAGATATTATAGGACTTCAAAGGCAGTTAATAATCAAACCAGAATGGGTATCCTATTGAATCTTGTCATCTTCAGAGTAGTTGCCTCTACTCTCAAACTTGATACTCTCAAGCATACCAGATTCAAATAAAATCAGTCAAGATAAAACAGCAATATAACCAATCTTCTCTGTTTTATTTCTGCTATGCTATCTCTCTGTCATTGTTGTTTGTTTACTTTTCTCCTTCATTCCACTGTCTGCCCCTTTCTTTGAGGCCTTTCTGCCACTGTTCCTGGAAACCTGGTGATTTTCTTCTCTCTCTAGAATGTCCTTCAGTATTGTTTGCAGGGTTGGATTGGTGGTCACAAACTCCCCCAGTTCCTCTTTGTTGTGGAAATATCTTGTCTCTCCATTAATTCTGAGAGACAGTTTTGCAAGGTACATCATTCTGGGTTGGAGGTTATTTTCTTTCAGGGCTTGGAATATTTCACTCCAAGCTCTTCTTGATTTGATGGTTTGCATTGTGAACTCTGCTGTGATTTTGATGAGTTTTCCTTTACAGGTAATCTGTTTCTTTTCTCTGACCACTTTTAATATTCTGTTCTTGCAATGGATTTCTGGGATCCTGATTATTACATGTCTGGGTGTAGATCTGTTTTGGTTGTAGCTGGCTGGAGTTCTGTATGCCTCATATATCTGAACATCACTTCCGTTTCCTAAGTTTGGGAAGTTTTCCTTTATTATTTCTGTGACTAGACTTTTCATTTCATTTGTATTTGTTGCTGCATCTTAACTCACATATTTTATTGTTAGGTTATAAATCCTCTTGTCATCTTCTAGCCTTTGTATCGTTGCTTCCTGGTTCCTTTTTATTTTTAAGAGATCCTTCCTTTCGTGATCATAAGTTGCAAATCTATCTTCAAGTTTTGAAAGTTTGTCTTTAGTATCTGTTAAAAGGTTTTGCCAGCTTTCAATGGAGTTTTTAATTTGCTGATATTTTCTTTGGATCTGTTATGGTTTCTAGGCTTTGTTTATATTCTTCATCAAAGGCTTCTCTCCTTTCTCTGGGTTCCTCTATTCTTTCATTTGTGCCTACTTGAGGATTACCCAGGACTTCTTTTATTAATCTTCTTATATCTTGCTTGACCTGAGTTAGAATTTCAGATTTAAATTCGACGATGAGGTCACAGATGTATTTCTTTATTTCCGATGAGGCTGTCTCTGACATTACAGGTTTGCTGCTCTCCACTTCCTCTGCATTTACGTCTGCTGGACTCACTTTCCCTGGTTCCGCAGTTGGAGACCTTTTGTTGTTTCTCTGTCTTGTCATGTTCCCAGCCCCCTTCAGATGGTTGGCGGTGGAGGTCTCTGGGCCTTTCATATTGCTTTCAGTTTTTTCTGCAGTGCATTTGCTACATAAGTGCCACCCCCCAATCAGCTGAGGATCTGCGAGGTGCACAATGAGAGCAGGCCCCTCCCGCTATGTCAGCCAACTAGGGGATGCTTCAGCACGTTTGTGTGTTCCCTGGGGATGCCACTGGCTTAGAACAGTCTAGTCCCCGGCCATTGGGTTTCAACCAGGGGCCTGGCCCAGCCCAAGCAGATCCTACCAATCTGCTTTGGACCAGGGGCCATCAATGGATGCTGCCTCAGGTTTTGATTCAAGCCCAACTCCAAAATGTTGTCTAGCCAGTCCTCCTGCTCTGGGGAATCCAGTTCCTATCACTCACCAAAGTTCAAGCAGCTCAACTGGCTGTTTCCACTTCCTGCTGCAGCACCTCCTCTAGCCAAGGTTCTGATGCTCACCAGCCCCGGCTCTCAGCAGGGCCGCGATCTCAGCTTGACCGTGAGTCGCCTGACTCTAAGACGGGCTGGTACAGCAACTGGAGCTTGCCCAGCTCCAGCCCTCTGTCCACACTTCTTCTTTCTTTCTTTTTTTTTTTCTTTGTCTTTTTCCTCAGTTTCTTCCTGGGTCATGAGAATTCCTCTCCTTTTGTCTGGCTTTCTCCATGTTGTCAGATTCCAGTGTCTGAGTTGTTGTTTGTTTGTTTTTTTGTTCGTTTGTTTGTCTTGAGAAGCTCTAATTGTGCCACCACTCAGTCGGCCATCTTGCAATCTATATTTCTTAACTCATCGATTTAGGGATAATGTTTAGACCACTAACTTTCACTGTCATGAAAATTGTCTGTTTCTTTTGTAGTGCAGTGAAAAGCAGGATAACAAATGTATTGCTTGTTTTGTTTTATATATTTTTATTTATCTGTGCCAAGTGAAAAAACATGTCATTATTGGTAAAATACAACATCATGAGAGAAAACTGATGGAATATACTCAGATTGTTTCTATTTTCTTATATCAGACACACAGAATAGAAAAATCAACTAAAAGTGAACTCTGTGACTACCACAAGTTTATTCCTCTGCAGAATGCCCTGAAATTTGTACTACTTGGAGCTTCTTGCTCTATTACTGTACCTCCCCTCTGAGAAAAGAGTCCATTGGACCAAACTGTTTTGGAATTCTTGCAGATTTGAAGAACTGAGGGGAGTTTCATGGAAAACATTTGTAACTGATTTTGTGTATCTATACCATCTTTTTGAATAGTGTGATTTTAAACCATTATTTTTGTTTTGTATTCAATGGAAGTTCACTTTTATAGATGGTAGAAATCCAGTAAAAACAAAGCTGTGCAAAATAGTGAACTTTTCCAGTTTGAAAATAATGGATACACTGTTGCATGCTAAGAATAATTTTGGAAATGAAGGACAGTGGATGATCAAAGCTTTGAGACCTTGTCTTGTCCATGGCATATTTGACTCATGCATGAGAACTGCCAGTGTTTCCACATTACACAGTACTCATCTAGAATACACATAAACACGAGCAGATAATTAATGTCTCTTTGAATTTTCCTTTCAAGTATTGATTATCTACAAATGAATCTTATTTTTAAAAACTCAGCAAATACAGAGCAACGGTCAAATAGTAATCTGTTTAATGTCTCTTTATCAAACTCTTGAGAAACCTCTATGGCTTATTTATATAATAAATTGAGTTATTAGTATGGTAAATTTTAGATCAGGAACTGGTTTTATTTTTCTCTACATATTTTTTAAAAAATTGTAATTGGAGCTTCCTTTTTTGTTTTAAAATTTATATAAATTAATTTATCTATATAAATTAATTGATGTAGTATGTTTGATTTCTCATTGCTTCTGAGAGTAAAATTAATGAATGCAGATGCAACTAACTCATTTTTCCTTGTCTGCAGTCCACTTTTCCTTGTCCATATAAGTCTGACAAAATTTTATCAAATATATTGCATAAAATGAGCAATTGAGTATTTGACCATTCTTTTTGTGTTTTCTAGCATGGTGTATTAATGTGAAATTCCTTTGAAGTAATCACTAAAATAGAGGTATGGACAGACACTAACATGATTTAGACAATTGTCTGTATAAATCATTAGTACTGACCACATTACTGCTCTTTGTTTGTATTGGGTGTCAAATTAAACTACCTCATATACAGCATTAATAGTTACTGTATTTTATGAAATAAATACTCCCTTCACTGTGATGTGTATTTAAAAGTATTTTTTCTGGGCTGGGGATTTAGCTCAGCGGCATAAGAACCTGCCTTGCCAGTGTGTGGTCGTGAGTTTGATCCCTGGTACCTATAAAAAACAACAAAAGTATTTTTTCCACTTTTAAAATCAAGTTTTCTTTCTTTCAAAATTTATAGAGGCCTTCTAGATGTGTATTTTGTTTTATTTTATTCTTCTTTCAGTGCCTGTTGTCCCTTTTATGTACTGCGTGAGGTTCCATCTCTAAGGAATAGTGGCATTCACTGCCTTCATAATGAATTTTGTATCCACAAATTTATGTGTACATTAAAGTTGATGTTTGTCACATTTTGGACATTTGTCAAGGTATGAAAGCTTTGCATACTTCAAATACACAAATACTTTCTCTTAATATGTTTGCTAAATGTTTTTCTTTCAGAGTAAATTATTTAATCTACTAAGACTTGTGGACTTTTTTTGTTGTACAGTATAAGAACATCTTTTATTCACTTCTTGTATAGTCACCTTAAAAAACAGTCACCTAAATCATGTTTATTAGAGTTTGCCAGGGGTTAGTAATGTCACCCCCTCAAATATCAGACACACATATATATTTGAGTTTTGTTTTTCTTGGCTTCTGTTTCAACTTGGCCAGCAAACATCTTCCCTAATAGCAAATTCAAATCAAGGTAAGGGTGTCACTGCTCCCTTCTTCACGTGACATATGTTACCTTCCTCACCCAGCATTGTTATTCCCCACCAATTTTGTTTTGTGCTTTTTAAAAACATATTTGAATCTCTTCATACCTGTCTACAATTTAAATTTTGCTTATAAAATTCATAAAAATAATTTTTAAATTTACAAGCTTTTAATAAACTCTGGGAAAAATAAAGTCTTACAATATTAATCTTCCTGTTTTAAGAGATGATCAGAGAAAAGGTTTTTTTTTTTTTTTTAAATCTCAAGGAATACTGATTATGTCTTGTTTTAAAACCTATCTATAGGGGTTTAGCTCAGCAGCACAAGCACCTGCTTGGCAAGCTGAGGTCTTGAGTTCGATCCCCAGTACCAAAAGAAAAGGAAAACCTACCTATTTTATTTATACATTTCAGTGGTTTGTAACATATTCAAGAACTTGTATAATTATCATCATAATAAATTTTATTCTTAGTTTCTTTTTGCTGAATGTTTGACACAGAGTCTCTCTTTGGAGTCAGGCTGGTCTTGAACCGACTATGTAGCTCTGTATCCCAGGATGAACTCAAACTCATGGCTTTCTTCTTGCCTCAGCCTCCTGAGTGCTGGGATGCAACACTCTGGTTGGTGCCGTGATTGCTTTTACAATATTTTCAACACCTCTAAAAACAAACTCATACCTTACTCATCACTCTAACCTGCCATTCCACTACCACTAACCTGCATTTCATTTCTGAAGACTGCCTTATCCTGAACATTTTATATGAATGGAATCATACAACATATGGCCCATTTGTATTTAACATGTTTGTTAAGACTCATCTGCATTGTAGCACTTATTAGTACTTCATTTTTTATACTGTTGAATAGTAGCCCATTTAATAGATATACCAGTTTTTGTTTATTCCTTTATTTGGGGTAGACAAATGAATGAACATTTGAGTTAATTCTACTTGTTTGACTTTTATGAGTGGTTCTGCTTTAGACACATATGTACAAATTTGTGTGGAGAGGTGAATAAGTGTTTGCATTACTCTTGGGTCCAGGAGTGGAATTTCTGAGTCATGTGGTAACTTTAAAACACTGCAAAAATTTACAACTTTGTTTTCTAGAGAGACCACAGTTTTTTTATTGCTGCCAGCAGTGTCTATTGGTTCTGAGTTTTATATATCTTCATTAACACTTGTTATTATTTGACTTTTTTAAAAATTCTAGACATTCTTGTGGATGTAAAGTGCTACCTCATTGTGGTTTAGATTTGAATTCTCATGATTGCCAAAGATACTGAGAATTGTTTGTGTGCTAATTGGCCATTAGTACGCTCTCTTTGAAGATCCTTCTCTCCTTCCTTTTTAAGTTGGTTCATTTGTCTTTTTATTCTTGAAATGTAACAGTTATTTATATCTTTATACTCAATAATTTTATCTGATGTGATTTAAAAAACTACAGTAGCACCAGGCATATGGCACATGCCTGTAATCCCAACACTTGGGGGGTCTGAGGCAGGAGAATCACTGACTTTGAGGCAAATCTGGGCTAATTCAGTGAGTTCAAGCCCAGCCTAAAGTGCAGTGAAACCCTGCCTCAAAAAAATAAGTAAATAAATAACAATAAAAGTAATAAAAATAAAAATAGCATAAAATAAAATAGTAAAAAAGTCAAAAGGGCTGGGAATATAACTGGGTGTAAAGGCTCTAGACTCAGTCCCCAGGACAGTCCACAATACAAATATGCACACACACACACACACACACACACACACACACCTCAAAGCAAACACAACTGAAATTAAGACTT
This sequence comes from Hydrochoerus hydrochaeris, assembly GCA_004027455.1. Taxonomy (NCBI): domain Eukaryota; kingdom Metazoa; phylum Chordata; class Mammalia; order Rodentia; family Hydrochaeridae; genus Hydrochoerus; species Hydrochoerus hydrochaeris. The sequence goes on from PVLA01000049.1 coordinate 840,760, forward strand.
TTAACAAATAGAATTTTTATAAAAAATCATAAAACTGTGAGCTTGATCTAAGTAACATTTTCTTAGCTATGTCACTAAAAGCACAAACAACAAACCAAAAAATAAATAAATTGATCAATAAAATTAAAACTTTTGAGCTTCAAAGAATGGCATCAAGAAAGTGAAATGGGCCATGAACAGTGGTGTGTGCCTGTATTTTTACGTCTTACATCCAATATTCATGATGTTTGTATAGCAATGCAGCAACTTGCCCTTGGTCAATATTTACTCTATTTTTACCTTTGTTTTCCCTTTCAGTTTGAGGTGAGTCTCTTCTAATAAATATTAACCATACTTTTAAAATCCAGTATAATTTTCCCTTCATCTAAAAATTTATTTCGACCGAAGTTATTACAACTTATAACATATGACATTTAATGTTGAATTTCACAATTACAGTCTTCATACTGTAAAGTGAATGGGCTTCTCGTCATAAATTCTAGTGGAAACAGTTTTTGTTTGTATTTTCCTAACAATGTTTTAGGAGGAGCAGTAATTGTTACATTTGAGTGCCATCTTTTCTTGAAACTGAAGACTTTCAGTTCTGCATATTTGCACGCGTGTGTGTGTGTGTGTGTGTGTTTCTGTCTTACTTTTTCTCTTCCTGGGATGTTTTTAAATTTTATTTCCCTTACTGAATTAACATTTCCAAGAAGACTCTCAGTTTTGTCTTAGAGACTCAATGCCCACAAATTTATACTTATTCATACATAGGTTATTTAAAGACTTGTTTCTTTGGAAATCTGTTCTGTCATTTTTCTAGAAGAGAAAACTAGCTACTTCATAAATAGTTCTGTATACTTATGTTGCATGTGTGAATAGAGCAGTAATAACAATCATCATGTTAAAACTATGAGAAATAAATTTGTAACTTTTACCTTGAAGCATCAAATATAAAATATGCTGCTTGAAGAAAATATCTTTTTTTATATTTTTGTGTTCACTTTTAATAAATATTTAAAAAATATTTATTAAATATTTTTAACAAATAATAAAATTACTTTTAATAAATATTTTAAAATATTAAATATTTTAAATAAATAAATAATAAAATTTTTATTTTTATTTTAAAGGTAGTAGAAATACAACAGAATAAGACAGAACAAAGCCAATTGAGACAGTGCAGAGAATTTGGTACAGAACTTCACAACAGATTACCAGGATAGCAGTAATAGGTATCATAATATATCTCATTATCTTCGCAATAGTTGTCCAGTCAATTAGGTATAGCAAAAGCAAACCAAAGACAGAACATTATAAAATTAATTGAAAGAGAATATTGAATAGAGTAAAGCAATTAATCATAATGAAACAAAACTGAAAACAACACTTGCTTTCAAAGAGAAGATAGAGGAGGACCCCCCCCCCCATATTTGCTATATTGCATACAGTCATCCTGCTAAGAGATGCTCAGACCCCTGTCCCCAGTTGCTAATGGAGGGGGCAAGGATGTTTGATTCCAAGTCCGTGCACCCCTAGGCTCACAGGAGACACTACTGGGTGCCCTCCTGCCTCATGCCTGAGGAAGGTGATTACCAAGAGGGCGGGCGAATTGCTTCTTTTGTGCAGCTGCCTCGGTTCCACCATGGCTGTGGCTGGATCTTGCCAAAAATATTTTACTTAAAAATAGTATCTATATATCCCTATCTCAAAAATGAAACAATTTCCTACTAATGTTACCTTGCTAAAACACATTTATAATTAATATCTTACTCATTTTCATTTCGTTCCTCAATTTTTGTCAGTATATTAAGTATTCATTTCAAAGCATATTTTTACTGTATAAAATGATTTTTTTAAATTTAACTTACAAGTTCTTCTCCTGGGCTGGGGATTTAGCTCAGTGGCTTAAGCACCTGCCTGGCAAGTGTGAGGTCATGAGTTCAATACCAAATAGCAAAAAAAAAAAAGAGTTCTTCTTCTATTAATGAGGATTTATATGGTTGATAGTAAATGGAAATTTCAAATCAAAATCTTTTTCTCACCACCCACAGAATATTACCTTCCAATAAAAACACCAACATATTTTATTGTTCAATGATTCTAAATACTCAATGTGTTTTTAAAAACTCAACTTTCACAGTTGTATTCAATTTATTATTGATGTAGATTAAAATTGTATCTATAAGTATGGTCTCTTCTCTCATTTTGTTGATGATTGATCATTTTTTAAAATTTTCAGTTATTATGAAACAATGAGTCACTCATTTTTTATTCTAGGACCACTTTAGAGTTTAAATGTATCATGAACCCAAAGATTTTCCTTTTACATGACATGTATGAGTTAACTTTGACTGTTTAGAAATAATTAATTTAAAATAGACATTAACTCAATCAAAATCAATAAGCATAACACATAAGCATAATTTGCTTTTCGTGTTATGTGTTTTGCTTTTTCCAACAGAGGGTCTTGCTATGTCCTCCAAACTAGCCTCAAACTGGCAATCCTTTGCCTCAGTTTCTCAAATTTTGGGAATATAGATATGCATAAACATGTCAGCCTAGCATAAATATTTTTAGAACTATTCTCTGAAACTAAAAGTTAAAAATAAATTTTGTTTTTCTGTATAACTTTCTTGTATATCTGGCTCCTGGCTTAATGGATTTGATCAACTTTTCACATGTGTATTTTAAAAAAAATATTCTTCCATCTTGTTATATTCTTATTTGAAGTATAAGAAAAGAATCTGTCCTCATTCATGCAATATTTTAAAAGGTATTTAAAAATATTTTTCAGTTCATTGTAAGGTTACATATTCATTATACTACCGAAACTTAAAAATCAATGATATTTATAAAGTGTACTCTCAATATACAATCTGAAACCACATTATTGAATCTTTCATATTATTTTCAATAAAAATGTCATTGTCTTACAAATGAAAAAAAATATTTTACCCATTCATGATTTTGCAATGCAATTTATTGATCATTTCAAAATCATAAATTCATTGAAATATACATATCTTCCAAATGTTGACACATTTTTTATAAAAATTCCACTATGAATATCTTCAATATTCTACTTAGAAAAGTCTTCAGGTGTTAAAATAAATCTGTAAATTTATAGGGCAGAAACTATTTTTCCACAAATTCATTTTTCTTATGATACTGGATTTTAATACTTTTAACAAATATGGAAGTTTTATTTGACACGGAAGGTTCACATCCAAAAAAATTCTACCAAATGTCCAAATCTAAAAAAGCACCCATATACTGACACTATGTCAGGTAACATGGTGTTTCATGAAAAAACAACTACTTCAGTTCATATTGTAGCACAAACAAGTACACATATGATTTTCCTAACATACTTCATACAAACATTGAAAAGCTTTATGTTTATTTCTGATTTCTCCACATAACCTATTAAAATCATATGTGTACAAAAGCACACATTCATATGTATGCATGTAAAATCAGGGCACTGAGATATGGATCTTTTATATTTCCTTTTTTGTACAGGTTGGTAGAGTTTCATACAAATCATAAAACAATGGTGCCACCAATGCCATTATTTAGATTTAGATACGCATATTATGTAATGTATTAATTATTGTAAATTACAAATTAAAAGTGTAAATGTGTATGTTCAATATAGTGTTTTGATTTATGTACACATTGCGAAATGGGTAAATCTAAGACATTAAGTTCTCTGTACCTTAGATGCCATGTGCATATTTATATGAATAAACAACAGAAAATCTGCCCTAACTACATAAATTACAGAGATATTTTTAATGAATAATTTTACACCTAACGTAATTACATTATTTGGCTCTCAGTTATTATATTTTATGCTGTGATATGAAAACACATTGAAGAGGATTATTGCTCCATGGACCCTTTTTTTGCCAAAGGCATTAAATCATTGTCATTTAAGGACATAATTGCCACATCTCATTAGCTAATGTAGATAATGACCATTAAAATTCTTTCCTAATTTATACTTGCCCCTCTGTCACAATTTAATAACAATGTCGTTGCAGGGTAATAGCGAAATTGGCTTACAAATGACCCTTGCAAGTCATTGAATGAGCTGCACCTCGTATCAAGGATTATTTATTCATTACCTTCCTAGTTGTACCCCAGAGTGGAGTTGTATCCCTGGTTACTGCCCAATGTGAGTCGGTCAAAAGGTTTATGACAGTTATGTTGGAAACAGGAAGTGAAATGATCATGAAGTATAACTATTTTATTTAGCTCTCCTTATATATGCAGTATGTAGGGTCAGTTATATTTCGAGTGCTAAATTAATAAGTGATTAATCATCTTTTTATAGCTTAATATATTAGGACTGCAAAAATGTCTTTTGAGTAATATGTTCTTATCTTCTAAACTGAAAATATTCCATGTGTTTAAAACTCCTTATTTTATGTCCTTGAGAACTTTCTTAGTAGTGCTAGCACTATTAGGACTAAAGTCCATGTCTTCTGTTTGAATGTCAGCAACCTTTAAATTTTAACTTCTAGAAATAACCTTCAAATCATAATCAAAATATAGTCTTGAATGACATAATGACATTTTGATAAAGGAAAGCCACATATACCATGATAATTCCATATATTTAAAGTGGAGCAGAGAAACTTCAAACATCTCATAGATTGTGGTCATCATAGTACCATAAATAGTGCAATGCAATACAAAATGTTTCTCATGATGCTGCTATAAACAAACTTACTGCCCTATCAGTCGCACAGATGAACAGCCCCTACAGGTATGTTTTGTACAGTGTGTAACGCATGATAATGATGACAAATGATTAGATTACTAGCTTACGCATTTAGTATGCTATGCTTTCTGTACTTATTTTTAGAGTGTCCTTACATTTTTAAAAGCAAGTTGACTGTTAACAAGTATACCACCACCATATTTTCATATTCTTCAAGTTTACTGCAATTCATTATTGTATGATTTGTTTTGTGATTGCCATCGATTTAGTCCTGTCTTGTTTTCTTCATTATGACACCAGAAGCAATAGCCATATATACATATATGTAATATATATGTAAATATATATATATATATGTGTGTGTAATATATATGTAAAATATATAGATATATATTTTTACTGAGTGCTGAGTTGTGACACAAAATTGCTTAGAAATGCATTTATTACACTATATCCCAGTCTTTAAGTGGTGCATAATCCTGGCATCTTCTGCAAATTGATCAAGAAAATCAAACTGTTATAATGGAGTTGCATTCAAAATAGAATAACACAGACTGCCCGTCATGTTGTCATACTGTGCCAACTTTTCAAGGAAGATGATTCCAGAAGACCTACAGAAAAGGGTCAAAACCTGCCACCATATGATCTAGAAGTATTTACATTCTTGTGAGAAACAAGCTATATTTGCCCCCTTCTAGGACTTCAAAGAGTCTCACCCCAGTGTAGTATCAGATTGAAGTCCAGAATCTCATGAACATTTCATTACCTCAAACTCTGAGCTCCACATTAATTGCAGATATAGATCCTCAGTCTAGATGTCAATCATTAAGTAGAGTTTCTAGGACACAGTTTCCTACCTGTGAGTCTGAATTATAATTAGCTTGAGTGTTTATCATTAATTACACTTACAAGAATTTCTCTTCTTAAAATCCTTTCATGCTCTTCCCACTTTCTGATTCCAAAGTTACTTATACCCTTTTTTTCAGATATACATTATAACAGTAATACAAATATCAAAATCTCTATCAAATTTCTATGCTTTGTAACAAATGGTCTCAAATTCTCTATGGATTTGGAGTTCACATAAAGCTGTACCTGAGTTCTCTACTCAGACCTCAGACAAAATCAAGTTTAATCTTCACTACTCAAGGTTAAAACCCGTGGATTCACCGTGATTAACTCCAGCTTCCTCTCTGACTTCTGATGTTAAGTAACCCAGTGGCTTTCTCTTGACGATCCTTTTAACACTAGATTGTCTTTGGACACTTTCTGTTGTCTAATAATTATGATATTAGGCATATAATTGCAGTAATCATGATGATAGTTGCAAAATTTTTTATCATAGAGCTTGGGCTTTGTATCTGAAAATAATTAAAAGCTATTTTAACCATAATGCTATAGTTAATTTGTTCACAAATTACTTGCTAATTTTTATGCTGATTCAATGTAATGTATTAATTTAGAAATTAAATAGAGCAGTAAAATATCCAAATATATATGCAGTTTTAATATTACAAATGCTTACACTTTTCACATGGTGGATTTGCCCTTCTATTTAAATTTAGTTATTAAGTACTGACTGAAACTGAAATGTCTCAGTAAGGATGGTTAACATATTAAATGAGAAAAAGTTATTGAATATGAAGTTTGCTAAGAGGAGGATATGACCTCGGAGCAAATGATCACTTCAAATGAAATATTAAATACATATTTTTCTGATTGGCATGCTTACTTGAAAATAATACATTTTTAAACATAAAATATACACTATTACTTTGACATGACCTGGTTCTTTAGAAACACAATTAAAGTTGTAACAAAGAATTATAATATTGTTTTATTATACACTCACATTTTTGTTATTTCTGAACAACTGCAGAAATTTTAGCTTTTGTGGGTATGCAAATAAGACCATAAAGGGGAGAATGAGTTGAAATGAATTGGAATACATTGTAACATGAACAGTTTTGAAAGAATGACCTACATAGTGAGGGTATATTTTATATAAATGCATATATAGTTCACAGTATCCTTTTAAGAATGTGCATTTTTTTATTATACCAAGTATGCAGCAGTGGAAAGAAATAATTGGAGAATTTCCATAAAGTGATTGTGCCACTACACAACATAGGACATCCAGCAATTGCTGGAGTAGAGACAAAATAATGTGATTTATGGTGAAATGACTGCTCCTTAGTAAAATGAACATGTTAGGAATCCTATCCAGATTTTTGATTGTGTTAGTCTTGCATTTTAAGAAATACACATAACAGGGGAAACAGTTTGATTGGTGACATCTACTGAAAGAGAATCCTTTTCGATGTAGTAAGAACCATTCTAAATTCATCCTCTCTTACAAGATTTTTAACAGTTTTATTGAAAGATTGTATCGTGCCAGAGATCTAGCTCAGCAGCATAAACGCCTGCCTGGCAAGCACTAGGTCAAAAGTTCGATCTCTAGTGCCAAAAAACAAACAGAACAGAAAGATTGTATTGTATCTAGAGAAACAGAAACAACTATGCCTGAGTATGTGTGCATGGAAGATGTTCCTTATTTCATTGCAGCAGTGGAGCAGACATGACTGTAGATTTCGTATCTGTTTTATTTCCAATGGGCCTAAGTTAGTGAATGTTAGCAGAAGCCACTTGATACACATAGGTAATATATGCTATACATAGATAACCTCCTCTGTGCTCAGATTTGAGTTTCCATTTAGTGGAATATTCAAATTCAGATTTTAACATCACTGATTGACCCTTACCGTTCTCCATCCAAATCATGTGTACCTGTGTTTCTGTGTATGCTTTACAAACCAGTAAGTCACAAATGATCATCTGGCTTTGTAAGGACAGCAACAGAACACCTTACAATCTGAAGTTGCTGAACTTAAACTCGTTAAGCAATCCGGTTAGATTCCATTTACCTGTTAGGTTAGGAGGGACAACATTGGAAAATGTGTTTGTCATAATGCATTAGGAGATATTTTTCTTCTCTCTGGAAGTGATGATGGGTAGATGAATGGACAGATGGATGATTAGATACATGAAAGAGTAAGAAAGATCGAATTATTACAGCTTTCTCTTTACAGTACTTTTAGAACATCAGATCAGATTTCCTACTTTTCCTCTCTCATATTCTAGTTTTACATTCTCCAAACTTAAAGATCTGTCCTGAACTTTAAATTTTCGCATTGAAATTTGAGACTCATAAGGTCTCTCCAAGTAATTTTCTGAAGCCTTATTTTATTTGCCTAGTTGACAGTCTTGTATCTTAACATTTCTACTTAGATTATCATCCACATTTCCTCAGCTACTAGTAGATATTTATACATTAAATGTGTATTTATTTGAATGCATCATTTTTATCCTGTACCAGTGTCATTTTCCAACACTTAAGCATATTATGAATCCAAGAGCCATAACCATTTGTTCATTCACTGCTATACACAAGTGAAAATAACATTTCACTTGGATTATGCTCTATTCCTTGCATCCTTAATATTCAAATAGTTTCAAATTCAAATAGTTCAAGATCCATGAACTATTTAAATCATGAAACATACTAAATATATTAGTAACAATGATCATGAATACTTTTTATGTTATTTAAAAGCCCTACTATTAATGCATATTTTAATATTGACCATATGCTAATCACAATATTACTTGTTTTTATCAATTATAATTCTAAAAGTAGAACTCAGACCTTGAAAAAGTATTAATTATATCTACCTGAAACAACTGCAGTAACAGCGGCTTAAAGAACAAAACCTAATTGCCTAATCTTAGCAGGTAACTATTGAGATAACTGAAATTCTATCTTTGTCTTTTTCTAAAAGACTTAGCTTGAAAAATTTAGATGTTCAGAACTTTTAGAATTGTACTCCTCTCAAAATCTATTTATTCACCATTTTTACCTCTGTATAATTTATAATAGTAACAGATAAGCTTTATTTAATTTGTAACTATGTATGCAAACATATTTGGTATCTTATATATACATGTAATTCTAAATAATATGCATATGTGTGTATGGTATGTAAGTTTTGAAAATCTTTACATATTATTTTCCTTTTTTCTCCTCTACAGGATTTGAGCACAACAATATATAAGAAGAAAATATATCACCGAATATCAGTAGAGGAAATTTAAAGGTAAACTTTATAAACCTGATATATTAAAAAATTATATAATAATGTATAATAATGTTAAAAGTGTCACGAAGTTTCTGTTAGAGAGCCTGAGATATACTGAGCTATTTATAGGTTAATGGGGAAAAAAAATCTCACTTTAAATATCACCTAGCTCATCACTTTCTTTAATAAGTTACTGAACTTTTTCTCCTAGACATACTTTTCAAATATCAGAGATTCAGCAAGGTGGACTGACCAATAAGTCTCGTGAGAGACATTGCAGAAGACATTTAAAAGTTTTAATCAAGAGTGTGACCATTTTGGCATGAATAATCATTAACCTTTGTAAATTAGATTCTTATATAAGGTTTATTAGAACAAAACATTTATCTTTGAGTAATACAAGTATCAGCTTTGAAAAAAATTAATGGTTGGCAAAGGGGAAAATATATTGCCTATCATTTTAATGGATGATGTTAAAATGTCTCATAAAATACTTCTTGTAATAAATGGCTAAGCAGTTAAATTTCTCATCAAAGATGAAATAATACGTGACATAATAAGGAATAGAATTATTTTAGTTTACTTAGTGTAAAGCATAATCACACTTACTGTATATATTGACACACACACACACACACACACACGCGTATTTCTCATCACTTACACAACGGAAATATTAAAGCAGTCAAATTTCAAAACATTTGAAGTCCTTGGAGTCAAAGTTCATGGCTTTTTGTTATACGCTTGTCATTGTTAGAGACGTACCCTAAGCGTGAATCTCTTCCTTTACTAATACACAGAATGAGAGCCATGAAAAAAACCACAGGGCACTGCTTTCAGTGAGAAGATACAGGTACCAAACAGCAGAAGATTAAGAGTGTCTTTCTCATCCATCTCTTACGGGTAGTCTCAGTCCTTCTCAGGAGCCTGTATCATTTATAGGAAGGAAGAATTGAAGCAATCTGCACTTTGTATCATATAGGTTCAGAGTGATCAGTGGCGATCACAATGTTCTTTATGAGTGCCATACTTTGGAGCAAATGCAAACAGAAAATTCTGAGTTATAAAATATCGAGTGGCATGCAGAATCAATTATCAGTACACCACTTTGTTACAAGAACACAAAGCCTCATCTATCGCCCATGTGCAAACTGTATTATTAGAAGAAAAACAGTGAGTTTGAGTGTGTGCATAAAAAAGTGTACATTCATTTTTAATGCCTGTCTTGCAAATTTACAGTCTTTAATATTGAAAATTAAAATATTAGTTCTTAATTTATTATTAATTTTATCATCATATTTCAGTTTATGACTCTATCATTAGGATTGTGATTGTGGGCAGAATTATATTTGAATTGTATCATTTCTTCTTGTTGGAGCTAAGTTCCATGAAATAACTTCAAAGCGGACTATCGTCAAACAGGTGGAAGTACACAGCATATATTTTCTTCTGAGGTGAAGATTCCTCACATTTTAATCTCATCCCAAGTTTCACTGTCATGTTTCAAATTTATACACAGGAAAAGAATAGCATACAGACTGCCTGTTTAATTAATCTGAATACATTTTTCAGGTTCCACCATTATTAAAACTTAAAAAAAAAAACTGAAAAAAACCCTGGGATGCTTGATACTAATCATCTTATCACAGTGAAGTCCACCCAGGGATTTATTTGACTTTATACTAAATCTCACTTAATCTTTGGCTCTTCTTAGTTATTCTTGGACTATTAATATAAAATATAAGGTTTTACAGAGATTTTATCTAGGCAATTTAATGAGTGAAGACAGAATTAAGATTAATGACTGAGAAAGGAAATGTTTGCTTCAACATTAGGCATGCCTGCAATTTTTATCTCAATTTATACTTTTTTTTAAATTCTGATTTAGAGCCATCAGTTTTGTAAGTTAAAAATAGACATATTTCAGAAAATAAATGTATATGTACCTGTATAAGCTTTAGCTATAAACTTTTCATTTGTATTTTCTTCAGAAAGGGATTTTTCAGGAAAGCATTTCTACTTTAAATTTATACCTGAATTATCTTCAGAATAGATGTGATTATATATCTACACACATTTTTGAGCCGCTGCAAATTGTATTATAAGTTACAAAATAGTAAACATTTCTTCTACAATTATTAAAATTATACTGTTTGATAAACTGTCAAAATTTAAAAAAAAAATTTATTTAAATGAAATGAACATAAGCCCCAATTTACAGATTCATATTTAGTCTATCTCAAATCAGTTTTTATGGGTTATTGGTCTTTTTATAATTTTTGATAACCAGGTAATGCATACTTACTTTATCATTTAATATTTATTCTTGTCATTTATCTCCCTAACAGTGTGAGTACTAATGTCTATTTCCAACAGTTGATATTAGGATTACAGAAGTTCCATATGCTGTGCTTATGCAGTAGCACTTTGTTTATATTTCTCCCTGCACATCATTTAATTCAATAAATAAATATTCTCATATTATGTTAAGAAATCAATCACATGTATTAACTGAGTAAATTTAAACAGAAAAATCATTAATTTTATGCTTGTCACATGTAAGAGACTGTGTAATATTGTAGTCACTAATACTTATTTATGACCCCCAGGAAGTCATTGGTGTTCATAAATTCATTTACTCTCTAAAATTGCCTAATTATAATTTTAATTATTATTGTTCAGCAGATGTGATAAATCTGACATGGTATGGTATTATGACTTTAGTTATTTTATATTAAATTTCACCATAAAGCAATTATCATCAGCATTTGTGTACATTTGAATTCTTAAGAACAGTAAATCTGGTCCACAATAAACAATAAGCAAGACCAATATGCTTATCTGTGGTGGCTTGGAACTGGTAGAAACTCTGGTTTCTAGTTGCAATGATGGGAGGTCTATATTCTAGTTATAATGTGGGTTGCATATGTTCTAGCAACAATGGTGGGATGTATATATTCTGTTTCATAAAAAGTTCGGCAATTCTGCATTTGTGCCTCCATATCACCTGTCCTGCGACTTGTCGGTGTGCAGGAGTCCATATTGATGGGAGTTTGTTCTGGTTTTCTGGGATAAATATTCTCTTGTCATGTAACCCTGTAGATTTATAAGCACGTCTTATCCTCTGGGGAATAGTGTCAAGCTGACAGATTCTGAGGAAGAATATGATTATGTACTTTCTTGTGCATTTGTTGATGAACAGCATTATTCATGTTGCTTGAAGTCAAACATTTATCCCTTTAGCTTATTCAACAGTGTCAGCTACACAAAACATATCTCATTGAAGAAATAACTGAAGACTAATCCAGTCTGCAGTAAATCGATCACCTTGGTATCTTAAATAACACCCAAATCTTCCACTTCTCACAAAAATAACCTCATGAAAAACATTTTCTTAATTCAGTGATCATTCACTACAATTTTAACTTACATAATTAATAAAATTACTTAATGTTTATTTATAAAAATATTTATATGTATTTCAAACATTGAAAAGAAAGAATTACTTCAGAGGAAAATTTCAATGAGTATATTCAAGTACAATAACTTATTGGAGATAATCATAACTTTCTAGCAAAACTTCTTTGTAAATACTTTACGTTTTCCATTTTGATTAAACTTTTTAACTCTTTTTATCTCTAATGGTAATTATCTATACTATATTTATTATTGCAAAGATAAGATGTGTACAAGCTTTGTCTTAAACCTCTAAAATCATTCACTTCCAAAAAATCTTTGACTTATTACATAATGCCAAGTAGTTTTTTACTAAGACTGTGGTCTTTACAGTTACAATTAATCACTTTAATGCAATTGGCCTTATTGTATTCATATTTATTTTCTTTCATTCTGCCTCTTCTGTTTTACCGTTCTCCACCCTCAGAGCTAGTTAACATTATCAGTGTAAGATAGATTAATCAATATTAATTGAAATGAACTAAGGAAGCAAAGCATTGAAGGGCCAATTTATAGAGCTTTCTTCCAACAATGTACGGGTGTGGAAGGAATACCATGTTGAACCTTGAGATCCATTACTAGGAAATAGTTAGTTTGTCAAAGTATTCATCTTTGTGGTGTGAAGAAATGAATTATAATTGATTTGTTTCCAATGAGGGAATGAGGAGAAGATTTTCAGGGGCTGAGCTGAACTCAAGGGAAAAGGCTGAAACTTTGGTAAATACTTAACCATGTGATTTTCCTTGATGAAAGGAAATTTTTCCAATTGCCACTATTTTAATGTTATGCATGTAAATTTTTCCATGCTCAATGTAAATCATTTCATGTTATTGGTATACAACATTTCATTTACTATATTCAATTATCCAATAGTAATATTCATTTAGTATATTCAATTAATCCAAGATTAATTTCCTGTTTAAATTATCCATTAAACAGGAAATATTCATCATTTTATTGATGGGAAAACTAAATGTAGCTTGATTATGGATCCTCATGGAAGGAATGCTTTGCTCTTAACCAGCAGGAATGAGGTGATATGGTGTGATTTATCAAAGTATAAATCATGGTTAAGGAAATATGATCATTAGGGCCCTTGTTTTTTTTAAATTACAGATTCATGATTATTTACTTTGAGATTTTTGTAATCCACATTTTATAGTATAATGCTAAGACACCCACTTCAAATTCCCATAAAGTTTGTACAAATTTTATTTAGCATTTTATACCTAAAGGTTTTAAAAATGTTCATGAAATTTTCCATGGATTTGTGACTAAACATTTTTTAAGCAACAAAAACAACAAATACAGACAGATAAAATACTTGGATAAAATATGGGCTATGTAGAAGACACGGTGTGTTTTTAAGAGGTTTCCCAGCCACATTATGTAATAATAACAAAGTTACCTGAATAAGATTTGTGCAAAAGGAGGGTTTTTTCCGTGTTTGTTGATTTATTTGTTTTTGCAGTGCTGGTAATGAAAACCCCAGACCTCATGCATTCTAGGCAAGCACTTTACCAAATACTAACCGGACCTTGAAGGGTTATTTTATATGTCACTTTCTTGAGAGAATAATATGTTCTTTATGCATGTTTTCTGACTTATACATTTAATTTAATAGTTTATGGAAGGAACACAAAATCAGACTTTTAAAGACACTTGTATAAATCTATTCTCCTTTGTAGTTATGCATCTCATGATGCTCTATTAAAACATATATCCCACTGCTCTGCATTCCTCAAATTTGAACAGTCATTTTCTGGTTCATTAGCCACAAACTCTCATGAGCACGAGGATGCCAGCAATGACAACTTCACCATCACCTGTCCTTATTTTACTTAATTCTTATAAATGCAAAATGCTGATAATTACACCTACTGCTGTAGTACTTCCTTCTGAAAAATCTGTACCAAAATTCAGTTAAAATGTTTTATGTGCTTTAAAAGTAATTCATAAAGAACGACAGCAAAAAATGATAACTCCTTTGAAACACAGTCTGCTTCAAAGATATTTAAATGCTTTACTTAACCTCATGAACATTTCTGAATAATTGTAGCATTAGTCAGTGCACTGAGAACTGTAACATAGAATAGATGTTCTCTAAATGTTCTAAATTACCTAAAGAAGGCATTATTATTCAAATTTTGTCAGAAATACCTTATTAAACAATTCAATTTAGATTAAGTTGCATTCATGCTCAGATTTATCAATTGTAATATCAGAACTTTCTCTTGCAATGTTAGAACCAGACTTTGTTGTTTTCATTTTCTCCTTTGTTCTGATTTCTATTCCATCTCAAAATATAAATTGTTTTTGGTAACATTTGTTTTTGAATTCAAATCCAGACATATATATGGGGATATAAACATGTTTTAGAACCTCTTTTCTACATCTTCAACTTCTTCAAACTAGAATGTGTTACAATATAATGCCATCTAGTCTAACATTATTGAAAAAATGGTGTATCCAGATTGTATGGAATATCAGTAAAACAGACTTGAAATCGGTTCTAGCATGAGTGTAGCTTTTATTTATTAAGCTTGCTTTGCAGGGACAGAAAAAGCCATCATATGGAATGGAAGACAAATCGAACAAAATGTCATTTATTTCTGATTTAATGTAAGCCCTGGGTATAGGTAAATCATTCCGGGAGAAGGATGCTAAATCAAAACATGAGATCTTTAAGTTTTGAAGTTTCATATAAACTATAGCTTTACACAGACTTAGTCATAAAATCTTATGTGAAAAGACTGAATATATTAAAGAAAAATATGAAGATAAGCTTATTTCTCTCTGATCTCAATTCAAGGGGCTGTTTTCCTAGATACTTCATCCTACTTCTATGAAACTTTCACTAGAAAGAGGCAAGCACTGGAAAAAATTGCATTTGATAGTAAAATAATGCATTATGTAAAATCATATATAGTTCAAAGGCTTTTTTTAATGGGGAGCAATTTTTGAAGTCTTAATATGTCAAGGAACTAGATTGACCTTGCATTTATCTCTTATAAATAAATTTTATTGTTTTATTTCCACCAGTTCAAATTATGAAACTTTATTAATGTCTTAGACTTGTTATCTCTGGTAAGTATATAAGATACTGATGTTTTTTATAATTGTGAATTGACAAAATTAATGTAAAGGTATTTTCTTGTATTTTTGCATTATTACAATAATGAGGCCAGTATTGTGTGAGCCAGTATATAGCCAGAAAATTGAAGACAAGATGACAATTTTGATAATCTTGTAGCTGTGCATGTGCAATGTCAAAAATAATTTTTGAACCAAACTAATGTGTTTCATGCTTGCAGATTATACAAGATTATATTTAAAATGTAAGATTCAATTTCCTTCTGCAAAGATTATTATATAGTTTATAGTTGGTAATTTGTGGAAACTGATATTTATTTGCTTTTCTCAATTATATGTTGAAATTATAATATGTGTAATATGTATCTTCTGTGTAAATTATAAAAAATATCATATAATGCTCAAAAGTTGAGTAAGGCATAAGAGAATTATAACTGAATATTTTGCAAAGTGTTAAGTTGACATTCCAGGGGTCCAGGCTTCATGACTGAAAATTCTGATTTTTTAATTATTTAGCTTGTGTGACCTTGGAAAAGAAATGTTGATTTCCTGAGACTCTGCCTTATGACTTGATAACTGGGATATGCAGAGGAATTGAGATTCTCATGTTTCAATCTTTAATATGAGCCCATTCCATTTTAAAGTTTCACTGCTCTAATTTACAGTGATGAACATAATTGGGGGGCTTGTTATAATGCTATTATTAACTTAATTCAGAGT
The DNA here is from genome assembly GCA_004027455.1 of Hydrochoerus hydrochaeris. Classification (NCBI taxonomy): domain Eukaryota; kingdom Metazoa; phylum Chordata; class Mammalia; order Rodentia; family Hydrochaeridae; genus Hydrochoerus; species Hydrochoerus hydrochaeris. The sequence goes on from PVLA01000049.1 coordinate 856,876, forward strand.
TCTTCATTTGGATATGCTTTAATATTTAATTAAAATGTATTGAAAGATGAAAACACTATAATTTAAACATTCAGTTTTGAATGAGGTTATGATTATGTTTGGGAAGAAATGTAAACATATAATTTGGAAACAAATAGGTATTCCTCTGCAGACAATATCAGAAGTAATGGCTAATGATTTCATAAACTGTAACAATTACATCATATTTTTTATTATGTAAGAAAATATTTTTAGAGGTTTACATTTAAACATTTAGAAGGAAATTTACTGACATAAGATTTGCTATAACATAAATCATTAAATTTGAGACATGTTGAAATGTTCAGAATTGTTAAATATGCATTATGGAGCAGATGTGATTGCCTGTGAACAGCATTTCTTCACATGTGTTTGGCAGGAATTACCTTCCCAGATAGGGACCAAATTTACCAGGCACAGCCCTAGGACAGGAAGGGTAAATAAGGTCCAATCATGGCCACCTCCTGGACTTGTTTCTCCCTGCTCTTTTCACATATGGCTGTCTGAAAAGCAGGTAAACACTCCACAGGAAGGACTTGGAATCCACGAAGCAAATGTAACAAAGCTTTTGAAAGGTTGAGTCTCTAAGCTACTGCATAGAATAATACTGCCCCATTCTCTCAGTCCTTTACCCAGTACTTTAGAATAAATAACTAAAGAACATGAATTATGATTGAAACATTCTGAAAATACCATTTAGTTGCTTTACTTGACCTTATAACACTCGGTAATGCTTCTCTCATTTGTTGACTTTGGTGAAGAACTCATTGCTTATTGCAAAGAGGAATGGCTAAATTTTGAGGAGGAGAATGAGATAAGAAAATGTTTTATTTAAATTATATTGAATCAAGAATAAGTTCAGTGAGATAATAGGACTGCATATAACATTATTTGTAAAGTTAACAAATTAACACTTTTCTGATAAGTCCTCTACTTACAGTTTTCTTATCAGTAAGTTATAATCAAGAATTAAATAAACTAGGTAAAAAGTTTATTTCTATTATAAAGTTACATTATATTCCTTCAAACCCAAGACTCACCCACCAAAAGCTACATGGAACTTTTTGCATCAGATTTTGTCTTTATTTATCCTATGTGTATGTTACTATAGTAAATTTCACCACCTCAACTACTTTTGGTCTCTTTTAGAAATCAGATTAAACTAAAAGATATAAAGTGTATGAACAGTACCTCTAACTTGACAGGAATCTTGGGAACTAGAAATCATTCATTATTTCTGTGGTAGTAGTCATTTACATCAATGCAGCTGAGCAGTTTTATCCACAAATTTCTGTATAGCACAAATATACAAAAACATACACGTTTACACAGACACAAATATACATTCATACAAATGCATACACATGTACACAGACATGCATCATTACATACACATGCACATCATTTGTTGAGAACTCTATCCTTTTCTGTCTACTTTTAAGAGTAACAATATATGAACAATATGTATGTAGACATGAGATTCCATTTCGAAGAGACATCAGATCTCGGTTTTAATTCCATTTCTGGTATTTAGTAGTTTTAAGTTAATGAAATTGTGCCTCAATAAATCTATTAAAATATTTAAATGGTTAGCTTTGCATTCTTAACTTCTTATTAACCAAGAAAAGTAAAACTTAAAAATATTTCAAGGTAGTATGTAATACTTAAATAAGCTGAATAAACCAGAAATCAGAATGTGTGGTTTCTGAGCCTTTAAAAGATTATCTTCAGCCTTCGCTGAAAAGCTTTGTAAGTAAAACACAGCATACATTTAAGGAAGTTTCTTAGATGCTAAATGGATCCAAGTATAAAAGAGTATAATTAGGGAAAGTATTAAAATTTTGCATTAGTATCCATATATTTTAAATTGCATGTAAACATATACTGTATATTCAAATATTGTGACATAACAAATCTCCAAGGGACTGAGTATGCAGACTTGAATGAAAAACATCCAATTTTGCAGATTTATGGGGAGTAACTAATCTCAGAAATTCAAGCATTAGCTATTTTTAAACATCTATGCATAGGCATTTTAAATGTAGAAAATAAATTCTTCCATAAACACCATTTTCAGCCTATAATCAGTATTCCTATGCATTACATGAATTGATTCTTGCACATAGTTCAAATAAAAAAATTAGAATGACAATTTTATTGTTGCCAAAATATTTTTTTTAGATTTTGCAATTAATAATGTTTAAATCATTGTCTTGTAAATCTAACAATTTAAACTTACACTTTGATGCCCACTATTGTTTGTTTTTTCTTTGCTGATGCTAACTATGTAATTCCTCACCTTTTCTTCCTTCTTTGTGCTAAAGTACAGGTTTAAGATCCTGAAGTGATATTTTTGTGACACAGGGCTTAGGATCCAGAGCATTCTTACTGAGTTACAGCATCAGTCCTTTTATTTATTTTTTGGGTTTTTGTTTGTTTTAAACAGGGTCTCCCTAGTTCCTAAAATGCCCAAACTGGGCTGGAAATTTTAGCACTTCTGTCTCACTCTCCCATAGTTCTGAATCAAAGGCAGGCACACCATGTACAGTTGGTATTTATTTTTATATCTCATATTTTATTGTGTCACATTACTTAACGCTAACACAATTTAGATTCTCTTTTTCAGGTTTGCCATATGGTCCCTTCACACACATTTACCTAGTATATATATGCATCATTATAGTTAGATATCAATTTTTAAAATTGCATCAAGTAAAAACACAAGCAATAAAGAGAGCAGGCGATAGATGAGGCATATTTTTAGAAGTATGACATATCCTCACATGATCACTTAATTTCAGATCTCTTTGCTTTATTCACAATCATAAGTTTTACCTTATCCTTTATCTCAGGAGTTTTAATTTTACAGCTTTCCATCTTGGTCGATGATTCTGTTCAAATTTACATTGTACATAAGTAAAAGGACAGATATATTTTTTGCGGGAACATTGGTTACAAAAAGTATCATGTTTCCAGTTATTGTTTTAATATATTTATCAAGGTCAATTGCTTATTTATGATTGGAATATTTTTGCTCTCTGTAATGTTCCATTGGTATATTTGCTTATAATAATCTTAATTATTATAAGATTGTGATATTTTGCATAGGTTTAAGAAGTCTTGCAATAATATTCCAGATTATAAAGCAAATAAATTTTGTTCATAGGTAATAATTTCATCTGTGAATCCATGTTTTACAATGTGTTCCAAATTTAGTATTATTTTTAGTTTTATTTCATGAGCATATATTGCCTGTATAATATTGAGCTTACTAGTAAATGTGAGTTCCCTCATCCTTTTTCGGCTGTTAGAGTAAAATAAAAAATATTGTGTCTTTCATCATTAAACACAGTGTTGGTTATGACAAAACTTTCAAATTCTGGAATAAACTTCTAATGTCCTGATGTATTGTGCCTTCTAAAATCGTACGTGTAGAATTTGATTTGCTTTGATGTTTTTTGGTATCATGGTATCCGGATTACACTGTTTTTGTCCTGAGCTTGTTTCAAGTCAGTGCCTGCATCAGGGATGAAATAAGAAGTCTCCCCTTTCATTTCCTTTGAATTTATGCAGAATTTCTTTGATTTGTTCTTAAAATTGGAAATAATTATCTAGCACAACCATCTGTATTAAATTTAAAACAAAATTTCAGCTTGTCTAACAGGACAGTAGTGTCTTAAATTTCTCAATTCCTCCCTAGTAAACCTTGATAGTTGGTTTCATTTGTAGAATCTGTCCATTATTCTAAATTTTTCAATTCATTGGCATGGATATTTTTCTAAAATACATATATATTGTCCTTTTAATAATTAGTGATATCATTTCTTGTTTTGTCATTAGTATTTTGCAACTTATATCTTTTTCCTCTAAGCAATAAAAATGTAGTTATAAAGAAAATCTTAAATGTGCTTTAACTTTTGAAAATAATACTTTATATAATTTTAGGTTGACTCTTTTTCTTTTGCATTTTAAGGACATTTTTTATTTTGTCCTATAAATAGACATTTTCTGACAAGAAATCTATTGATATTTTTATATTTGTTCTTCTTGAAATACTCTACTTTAACCAGCAGTTTTTAGGGTACCTTTGTCGTATGTTTCTTCTTTGCAATAGCATGATGTAGGTCTGTGGGGCTTGTCTTGCATTCTGCTTCCTGCTGGTGAGACTGACAGGAAACTCACCCAAGATGTAATTCTCTTCATATGTCTTCAGCGTTGATTTATTAATATTGCATTTGGGATATTTATATCTTTTTTGTGTTTTCCCTCTTTTATCCTTTGGTGACTATAATTATATGTACAGAAATTTGTTGACACTGCTTTTACGGGTATTTTCTATAAAAATATTTGCTTCTCTGAGCCTCCTCTAAGGGTTTATCCTAGTCCGTTCAGGCTGACAACACTCATTGACATAGGTGAGTGGTGTAACAAGCGGTAACTTCTGAGTGTTCTAGAAGCTAAGAAGGTGCCATCGGGTATGGTTTCTCTTAGAGATCATTTGACAATTTACAGATGGTCACCTTTCCACTGTAATCTCATGTGGATGATGGAAAACAAACCATGGGTGTAAGTCCATATCTCTGATTATGACAGAATACATCTCATTCAGGGAAACAAATGATCTGTAGGCCAGAATGAACTATTTTGGAAAAGTATCTTTTAGAGTAAAATAATGAATGATATAAAAAAAACTATAGTGTCTAGATATGATGGAGGCTATATAAGAACACGACGGAAAAAATGTTCACAGAGAAAATGGTAAAATTGAGTCCTTGTGTTTATTGGTTACTTGAAGAATCCTGCATAACCTGGCTACATTGATTTCTTCACACTGAACTCACTTATGAATTTATGGTCAGCTAGTGGGTTAAATGCATGTTGGTTGATGTAAGATCTCTATGACTTAGACTCCCCTTTGGATTAGACACTTACATTGGGTGTAGGGAGAGAGAGAGACAGAAACAGAGAACAAGAAACAGAGAGACAAAGGCAGAATCAGAGAGACAGAGATGGACACACACACACAGAAAAAGATGTAGAACATGAATGTAAAGAGAGAAAAAGAGAAAGTGAAGGAGAAGGAAACGGAGGAGGGAGAAGACAGAGGAGGAAAAACAGGCATGACAGAGGAGTCTAAACGTGTTCAGGAGTGCTAAGTCCTAAGTCAAACTGAATACACTCGCTTATTCCAGTTATATGCAGTGTATCAACTGAATTCAAATCACTTTTACCAGTTATATGTAGTATATTGTAAATATACAACAGAGCTGATTCACAAAGTTAATAATTAGATTATATTTTTATTGGGAATAGTGTCACATTAAACTATGAGTCAGTAATTCAACAAGGAATATACATTGTATTTATTTTTTGCAATCTATCTCATTTTCAGGGAAAATATTAATGATATAATAACAAAACAGTAGAGGAGTGCCAAGCTTGAATGCAATGTGAATACTAAATCTATGCCTGTAGCAATTTTGAAAACTATGCCTAAATCTTAGAATCTCTAAAGTATGCCTCCTTTCTGCTGAAGAGTATGGTTGTCTATGTGACAATTGCAGATCTGTAAAATACATCTTACTACCTAAAATAAGAGGAACAAAAAAAATTACTAAAATGAGAAAAATATTCAAAATTTTTCAACAGCTACAAAAATAACATAAAATATTTCAGATCACAGGTTTTATTTTTACTCTTTGTTCAAAATCATCTTCTTCCTATCATTGTAAGAGGTATTAGCGTGGTGTTTTTATCCAAGTAATTTATGTAAGTACAATAGAAACAGACTATCACTTTTGATAAAGTGATGTTATGAAATAAATAAAATACCAGATGCTAAAAGCGTAAAAAAGGAGAAAAAAGTTTGAAATTACCAACACTATTGACAAATTTCAAAAAATTAGGTGCAACTCCTAAGCTTCAAAATAATTTTGATGGAACTTTGACAAAACCCAAATAACTATAATTTAATGTTCCTTATACACTGATAGTTTTTCTTTCATTTCTTTTTCACAAAACACAGTTATATATGTATGATAGTTACACTTATTTCATATAAATAGGCTTAGCTTATAGTTATTTCAGGATCTCACTGCCTGAGGATTTACAAAGAAGTCAACAAAGTAATGAAGCATATACATCATTTGGAACACTAAGAAAAATTGCCAATTTAGCTCTCATATTGACTTTTTTTCTAGCCCATTTGCAAATGATGGCCACCTAGAGAGTCTTTATATATAAAAATTAAATAAAAACAATTTAAAATTAATTTTAGTATTCAGTTTTCACAACAGCAATTATTTTATGTTCTTGTTTGTTTAGAAAACCCTCCTTAGAACATATATGTATATTAAACTAGCATATTGTCATTTTTCCTCATTGTATTCTAGCATGCTTTATAAATCTATTGGTGTGCTTAAAATAGTATTCGATATTAGCTTTTATAACATACCAGGAATACATTATATTTTTAATACTAATGTGTTCATTATCTCCATCTTCAAGAATGACATAAGCCAAGATCATCATCATTATTATCATGAAGTTTTAGTCTGAAAATCAGAAAATAATTGCATTGCTATGTAGCTTTGTAATTTTCACAAGCTGTGTAAGTTCCTTTGACCTATTTCAAAGTGTAAATGATGACATTTTCAAGTGATCTACTCTGACTAGAACCTACTTCCTTCAGACTTCTGTAAGTTTGTAGAAGTTTCATGCTTCAGTTACCACTAGGGAGGATTAAAACCACTGAAACTCGATTTTAATATTTTGAAAGATTACATACCTGTAAAATTCATAGTTTCTTATCTAATTTTAATTACTCTATTGCAGAAAAGTTGTTTTGCTCATAAAAACGATTTCAAGATATAACCATCGTGGGAATAAGACCCACTTCTGTGCCTTATAAAGAGACCACCTCAGTCTCACCAGCCAAGCAGTTTGCTGGTCTCTGTGTTCTGACCCCCTTAAGAGCACTGAGCGACCGTTTCACATACATGCCATGCTTTCAGCACCAGGACTTTCGCTGCTTTCTCGCTCTGTATACACTGTCGATTCACATTAGTATCATAAAGATAATTCCCCAACAATCATTTCTGGTAACATTCTTTCTTTCTTTCTTCTTCTTGTTGATAGAAATAAGGGGAATTTTCACATGACATCCCAGTTTAACAGTGTATAATAGAAAATAAGACATTGTATTCCAGGAAACAAACTAGAAAGACAGGCAAATACAATTAAGACACAAGTCTCTGCAAATAATAGTAATCATAAAAGGAGGAGGAGAAAAAGGAGGAAAGCCAGATATATATGATACAAAGACATCGGTGTTATATGGGTTAAAGGGGATGGTCATCAGTTAACAGTGGAAGATTAACTAGAGTATATTTTTATTTGCAACCAAAAAGATGATATAAACAGAAAGACGTAGTAGGGAGCACAGCTTTCCTAATTCATGCGATAATGACAGCAAATCACAAGTCAGTTTTCCCTCCAAGGAATTATTTTTTTATTTTGAAAATGTACTGTTCAGTGTTATCAGGCAATATTGATCAATTCTATTTCTTTTTTCACTACAAAACCTGTGAGATTGTCATTGTACAGTTCAATTTCCCTGATTTCAGACCCATGATCTCAGTGTTCTATAGTGTTAAACAAAGTGAAGTACATCTAATTATTAGAAAAGTCATAAATGGAAAATATTATTTCAAATGAATGGAATATGACACAGCTGGAACGACAGAGGATTTTACTGTCTAAAGAATTTTGAAAAAAATTCTCAGTTCACTTTCTCGTTCTAAAGAAATAAATGAATATGACTAATACTCCAATGAAAACTAAATAAACAAATACTTATGACCACAATATCTGTGAACTAATCAGACTACAACCTCATTTGGAGGTAAGTAATGCAAACAATATACCCTAACATATAGGATAGTATGGAAAATAAATAATATAAGTAAAACTAATCAAATTATTAATTTACAGTACTCCTCTCAAAACAGAATATGGTACACTATGTGAGGAATAAACAAAAATTTCACCAGTCTAGCCTTTTTTGCCCAGAAATAGCACACAAAAAACATATGTAACTAAGGAGATTTAAAAAGATTCTATTTTAAGAAGACACTTAAAGAGAAAAAAACAATACCGTTACTGAATTTTAAAAGGAATGTTTAGTTTAAATGTGTTAATAAATTTCACAGACTGTATTAGTGTATTATCAAGAGGAAAAGAGTAAGGATTCTGATGTAGGAAAATGACTCTCTTAATAAAAATTAATAATTCTAAAACATAATGTGTGAAGTAAAGATGTTTTTATAAAGTACCACAATCTACCAGTGATAAATTAAGTGTTCTTGCTTCGTCATCTACACTAGTTCAAAATCTCTGGTTATGAATCAATACTCAGGTGAGGAAATTTTCCCAATGGGCTTGACATAATGAGTAAATGTTTTTAGGTTTTGAGACTCTGCAATGATTGGGAACATTCAGGGAAACAGAACATGACATTGCTGAGGTGATTTGAATATGAAGTCTATGACATAGTTACAAAACTCTTTCACTGGTTTCAGTAAACATATGATTCATAATTCTGATTTAGCCTTTTAATAAACAATGAGATATTTTATACTCATTCATAAGATCACAAAGTCTTTAGAATCTTTTCATGTGACCCAGAGACATTCTCTTCCTATCCCCTTTGGCATCTTAATGAAGCCTATAAATGAAGTGGCAAAACTGAATCAGACAGTTTATCAGTCTCTATGTTAAACCCTACACAGTGAGATTGACTTAATCTACCAGAAGCTCATGTCATACATTACAGTCAAACTGACTGTGCTACTGTGAAACATTTGTTTATTCTTCTCCTAGAGAATGGATATGTGATTGGTACACACTGGATTTGCCAAAAAATGCTATTTCGTGGTCATAAAATGCAATGATAAGAGAAGGGTGAAGATGAAAAAATCACACTGCAATACCTTGAGAAGTGGCAGGAAATGACATGGAGGGGTTGATGCTTGTGACAGAGAAGACGAGAAAGCTGCAGACAGATGCAGGTCCGAGAATGTCTTCGTTTCCCTGCTGGGCCAAATAGTATATATCTAATGTGTCTAACATGATGGGAAGAGTCTGGTGGAGAAGAAGTTGAGCTGATAGCAATGAGGAAACACTACTTTGTATTGCAGAGGTGTGAATGAAAATGGTTTACTACATAGCAGAATGATCAATTTTAGAAGAGTGTGGAGCCAGAAACAGAAAGGCAGTGGTAGACATGGCTGATTTTCTGTGAATTGTGAGGGCTGAATTCTGAGCCTCTGAGTCTTCGTTACTTTACAAAGTAAAGTCTCCTCACGTGCTGGTTGCATGTGAGTCCCTGAGGACAGCGGTGGTATCCATCTCTCGCCTTCCTCACACTCTGCGCTACTGAGCAAGTTACCTTCATTCTGGTTCACACCTCTTTCTGCAGGCATCGCCACTGCTCCAGCGAAGGATCTCTCTCTCTCTCTCTCTCTCTCTCTCTCTCTCTCTCTCTCTCTCTCTCTCTCTCTCTCTCTCTCTCTCTCTCTCTCTCTCCTACAGGAAATACCCTCTGTCCTGTGGTTTCTGTTTGTGTAGTGTTTGACTTCATCAGAAATTCCAAAGAACAATTACAATGTCAAAATTCTCCTGGAAAAACTCAAGCACCCAGTTTCAACTTTGTATCTGGTCCATTCCTGTTTTTATAAGAACATTCATGACAACCCCTATTCAATCTTCTGGTTGGCTTCTTTACATTTTTACAAATAGTAAGCAGTTTGCAAAGCAGAGAGGATAATCACCATGTGACAGAGTCTATGCACATGGTGGTATCATCAGGCTGTAGCTGAGAGTGTGTGTAAACAGGAGTGTTATCCCTTTTTTCTATGATTTTCTTCACATGGAAAGTTGATTATTCCCTCTTGTATCCACTCATTCAACAAGTACTGTATTCATTAAGAAACTCCTTCACTCAAGAATTCTTCCAAGGCTTAAGGAAGTAAGTTTGTACTTTGAAGAACAAACAATATGTCACATGAGGAGATAAAAGCTACAAAAGAAAAGGTGACATTACAAGGCAGACAGAGATTTCCTGTGCATGCAGTGCATTAAGATTTTCATATAAGAATTCACTGATGTGGTACTGAAAGTGCATGAGGGAAGGAGTTATCCAAATAGCAGAAGAAAGTTTCTTCCCAGGATAAGGACCTTATTCTGAGTGTGAAAATGACAACAAGAAAAGACCTTGTGGGACTGAAGGGACATCATGAGGAGAAGGAGAGAGAATGAAATCAGAGAGGGAACATGAGTGTACATTTAGATAATAGCATGAATATTCATGACAAAAGAGAATACTCAATGAATAGCTATTTTTTTGGTAAATGTAATATAATTATTAAAAAAAAGTCTTGAGATTTAGAATAAAGAACAATCCTACCATGGAAATGTTGTTGTCAAGCTTTTTATTACATTGTAAATGATTTATCAAGTCAGTAAAAAAAAAACAAATTTCTGCTTCAATTAAAAGGAATGCATTTCATTACACCCACAAAGTTTTAAGCAAAAGCCATGGTAATTGAATAGAATTGGAAGAAAATAGCAAACAATATCAGTGAGAGCTCAGTATCAATCCATACAAATTGATTTTGCAACAAATCAAAGCTTGATGTAAAACTGGAATAAGCAAAACCAAACCACACAGCCAAACTCAGTTGTCTTGCTTCTTTCCAAAAGATGAGAACTATCACAAGTGATGCAGATTAGGGATTTTGCATAAGACCCAAGAGTATAAAAATAATATGTATAGTCACAAAGAACACTCAGTTGGATGTTCTCAATATGATCACATTTCACAATAACCTGAAGCAGGAGCAGAATCCTCCCTCCATTACCAGGTAACCCTAGAGTTTCTATTAATGTGAGAAATGTGAGTCTTAAATACCTTTGCTTGTTTGTTGATTAGATGCTTGACCTATGTTTCTAGTAACAAGAGTGGATCAACTATCTGCCAAAGTAATTTCATATGCTCAAAATAAGAACTTGATTTAGAGACACTGAGAGTCGAAGGTCTTAGTGAAAAGACACCTCAATTTATCTCCTGTGGCAGTCAGGCTGTTGCAAATTTTGAAGCAGAAACCAAAACAGATAATGGACACAGTTTCCCAACCACTTAAGAACAAGTAGTAAATTCTTAGGAATTGTAATTTTTATCTTTCAAATATAATTTTAACTCCACACGTTTCAAATCCCCAAATCATAAAAAAACTATTTCTGAAAACATTTAAACTTGTATCGTGTGAAAGATGCCCTTAAGTAAGTGACCATAAAAGGAGTTTGACTAAATGTTAACTCCTAGTAAATACACAGCTGATACAACAGACCATAGATAGCAGAAAATATTACTATTCTATTAGCAAAGGCAGAAATCTTATATATGATATTTATGCTACTTTAGCATAATATTTTATGTGTTAGTCTAAAACTGTAAACTCAAGAATAAATATAAGAAAGCCATACCTCTGAAAAAGATGTCATAAAAGCATGATTTTAGTTAAATAAGGTTTATTTCATTAAATGAATAAACTTAGAGCCTAAGTCATAGTTTTTTTTTCCCTCAAATCAAACTGTTAATTATATATTTGGTGAGTATACTATTGAAAAGAAGACTTCTATAACGCCTGGAAACCACAAAAACTAATTTAAATCTCAGTTCTAACAGATGCGTTATTCTATACTTATCAAGACATCTTTCATTCCCCTAGTTTTGTCCTGCTATGTTATCATCAAGCTACTGGAATAAATAGAGTCCTGCATTTCTAACTTCTACATCTCATTCTGAGAACCTAAATGCCCTGAAATTTGGTACTAGCAAACTGTACTTCACTGGTGAAATTCTAACTACGTATAAAATGGATAGCTTGAGAAAGTTTGCATAAAATTTCATCTAACTTTCTTGTATGTATGATGAGAATAATAATCATAGTAGCAGAAATACAGAGATATTATGGGGATTAAACACATTTATTCACAATAGAATCCATTGGATTCATTTTTCCAGGGTAATTATAGATTTTTAAACAAGGATGTATAAAGGTCCTCTCCTCAGCAAATCTGTTGTGCTTGTGTCTGCCATCATGATTTCCATCTTCCTATTTACATATGCAAGGTCTTTGGAAGGTAAAGGTGTAGCCCAGACATCTGTTTGTCTAGGAGAACAAGTGGTGTACTAGAATTGCCAGACTGTCGTCGCTACACCATGGTATCCAGGGTGTTTACTTGGGTAAGGTGAACATTAGCGAATACAGAGGGGCATTCCAGAGACACAGGACAGTATGAATGAGTGTCAGCTGGGCGGCTGAGATAGTCTAGCGCAGGGAAAAATGAATACTTCAACTGGAGACTCACTTGAGCTTCACAAATGGTACAGATGACCAGAGGTAACAATCTCATGTTGGAGACAATACTATAAAATGAGTCAACAGGATGTGAGTTGTGTAGTTGTTGCACTTGGTGATTCCTCTGCTGCTGCTGTTTTCACGGACAGTAAGGGAGGAAGAGACCCTCAGGTAAGCATTAGGAATATTTGCCAGGAGAAGCAGAATGCTCAGAAAAGAAACTAGTACACAATCTCACATAAAACTAAATTAAGAAAGTACATTTGAATAGCTATTTAATTAAGGTAAGAAAAGAAAACAATGGACAAAGTTTCTAAGTATTGAGAAACTCAACCTTTTTAAAAAAGAGAATAAATGCCTATTTTTAACTCTATACCTTATATGTAAGAGCATTTTAGTTCATCTCCCACTGAACTTGAAAAAGATAGTTTTGTTTCATAGAATTTAAATGATATAAGCACAAAATGTGTTGTGAAAATGAAATTTTCCAGCAAGAATAAAAGTCAAGCAAATCTAGAACCACTACTTTTACTATTTTAAACTATCTGATAAGGCAAGATAAGTTCACATCTTTCAGTACTGTTGAAAACAAAAATATGAGTATTATAACCCATTTTCATAATTCATATAATTTTGAAAATATTTCATAGTAAAGATATTAGAACAGATCATTCAGAGAAATAATAATTATAAAATATTATTAAGTGCCTGTGATAAAACAAACTATAGGCTAAGCACAGATATTTATTAAAAAATGTCTCAATTCTGCATGCACTCTTAAAATGAACTTTGAAGTGCACACATCTAAATCACTATTGATTATAAAATAAAATTCTAACTCCACTCATTTTAAGAGAGAAAAATAGAATATAACTTATCAACTCAAGAAATATACACAAAGTGCTATTATAGAGCAAATTTAAGAGAGCATATATTTAAATTTTTCAAGCCAAGTAAATTTTAAAATAGCTTCATTATGTAGATAACCTACGAACTTTGAAAATGAACAATGAAGAAAATTTTCATAAATACCATTGGCAGGTGGAAAAATTAATCCAGAAAGGTAAAATAATCTTCCTACAAACCTCAGAGGAGGAATGTAATTTAGCAAATGATACACTCAGAAATCTGAAAACAATTCATAACTCTGACTTACCACTGCATAAGAAAAATGGACTTCCACATCAAAATAGTATAGAAGAAATATTTTTTTAAAAAAACTTAGGAGACAGATGAAACTAGAAAATTTAAAAATTTAAAATTTGGTTATTTCTCATTAGGAAATCCAAAAATTTAATTCTCTTTTATAGCCTAGTAAGCATATTTGAGAGAAAATGAGGAAACTTCAAAGACTGATAATAATTCACTGGTTTAGTAAAATACTCCTGAAATTTTTTCTGTTTTTTTGAGACAGTGTTTCACTATGCAGTTCAGGCTGACACTGAACTCATTTCGTAGTCCAGGCTGGCCTCCAATGCATAGTAGTGATCTTCCTGTCTCACCCTTCCCAGTAATGGGACTACAGGCATGTACCACAATACCCAGCTTAAATTATTTTCTTAAATTAAGGAAATACTATGTACAACAGCCTTCTAATGTTGTTTAATTAGTTGAAAATGACAATTTCTATTGAAACCTGTTTTATTGTTAACATAGGTATATATTTTAGAGTTGGCCTGAGGATCAAATGAATCAGAGAAACTATGCATGTTAAAGTGGAACTTTCAGAATTAATGAAAAAAGCTAAAATATAAGATTAATGAGAATAACTTTGGTGATATCTTAGCAAAATCTATGAAGATCTGCTATAGCGCAATGAAATTCATTAAGAACAAAAGTAAAGGCTGCACATTTGGACAAATACACTCTTCCCTAGTTTTTGTCTTCAAAAACAGCAACCAAAAATATTAAAGAACAAGTCTGACTAGTTTTTAAGCCCATACAACATTAAGACTTAGGATTTTAATCAAGTATAATGCAAAATAGAAGTGTATAAAATTAAGTAATATGAAAAATTATACAAACTGTAAATTCAAGAGTAAAAACAATCCATTCTTAAAATTAATATATCAGAGTTTCTGACATTCTTTTGGTTCTTGGTTACTTTACATATTCAGTGGTTTGTTTTTAGCACCCCTAGACCAAAATCCTAGTAATTCTGCTCATTAGTAAAATTGGTATAAATGAACTAAATGAGAGTAGATGATTAGACTTCTTAGCAATGCTAATGTATTTTCTCCCCTGTGGTGATACGGGGAGGCTGAGCTCAGTTTGCAGGGATAGGTCAGCATTAGCAGAGTACAGAACTAGACCAACACAGTCGCTTGCCTGCTGGGCTTTTTGAGTTTCCAAACCTCCTCTACATTTATAGCCAATACCCTGATATGTTTTTGGATCTTGCTCTTGACTTACATTATTTTTTAATGATTTCCGAGTGTCCCTGGAATCAAGTTTAAATTTTGTCCATTTCGTTACATTGCCTATAATCTGCCCGAATGTTTTCTCAACCCTTGCTTCACAAGTCTTGTGAGTCTGCCATTGCCTTTGTCTCTAAGTGATCATTTTATTTCCTGACCTTTTCCTCTTCTGTAGAATATTCTCCACTGAATTCTGCAGTCAAATAATTGCAGTTATAGTGATAAGGTCAAGTTCAACTTGGTATAAATATTTTACCTCCTTAATAAATTTTATTAATTATATTGTGTCCCCCAAATCAGTTATTCCTACTTCCATTATTATATATTTCCTTTGTCATCCTGTAATGCATATTAATTATTATATGTAGTTGCTTTGCCTTTTGTGTACCAAAGGATAGTTATGGGGTTATGCATGCACAAAGTATTAAATAAATACCTTCTTGTCGAAAAATCATAAATCTCCACCTTTATTAGTACTCTAAAGCACATATGCAAATCTGCTTTTTGTTCACCAGTGTTAGAGATTGAACTGCAAGTGGCACAAGTTACACTGAAGTCCTAGTCACTGAATGTGTCCTTATTAGAAACAGAATCCAAGCAGATGTAACAAGCGAAGGTGGTATCATCAGCACTGACTTTGAACGGAGATGACTGTTACCCTTATGAGTAGTGGAAGCACTGTGGGAGCCTGACTCAAAGGGAAAGGCAGGCACGTGACCTCAGAGACAGAGATCAGAGTGAGTCTTCTGATAGCTAATGAGCCAAGGATTGTTAGCAAACACCAGAAACTACAGGCGCAAGGAAAGATTCGCCCCTTACAGGTTTCAAAGGGAGTATGGCTCCCTGGCAAGCAGGAGGTTGTGAGTTTAACTCTTGGTACCAGAAGAGAGAGAGATTGAGACTGACTCTGGTGATGCTTAGATTTCATTTCACAGTTCTGGCCTGTAGTTTGAGGTACTGTACTTTGTTATGTAACATCCATAGAAAATTATGACAGAGCAGATCAATCAGAATAAATAACTTTCATATCATAAACATCATCATAAAGAATAAATTTGTAGACTAAAATAAAGAGGTTTATTTGTTTGTTTGGTTTGGTTTCATTTGGTTTGGTACCGGGAATTGAATTCAGGACCTTGAGTTTGACAGGCAGGTACGTGTGCTGCTAAGCCATATCCCTGATCCTAAAATACAGTTCTTGAAAATGTGAATGACTTTTTTAATTGGAACAGCACAAATGTGTAATAATAATAATCTGTATCAATGCAATGAAGTATGTTAATAAAGAAATTTCAGTTGTAATATCCATAGGATCCTGAATATCACACAATATGTCTCATGTTGTATTATAATTTTTGCACATGATAAAAGTTCTGAAGAAGCTTTAGTATCTGATACTGAATTCGAGTCACTTATTTTTCCCAAACTAATACAAATTGTAAATGAAATAGCCAGCAATTATATTCTGATTGCTGATTTGAAGCCTGATGTTCTATTCCTACCCACATAATCCAATGCTTTCCAAAGATAGATTCTGTACACTTGATTATTATCATTAACTGAAAGCAGGGGGAAAGGTGATGTGTTTACTAAACTATATTCAAGAAGATCTGTCTCTGGGCAGAAATTTTCTTAGTAAAATTTTAGGCACTATGCAAAATATCACTATTTGTTCCTTTAGGAACTTTGGCTAGAATGCTAGTCATTTGTCCTAGAATTCAAATAGTGCCTTTCTAATCTCACATTGAAACATCTCTTTTATAATATTATTCTTCGTGTAATACATTTTTCTCTCCAAACAGACTCATGATTTCTTAGCTTTAATAAGCTGCCAGAACTAAATGCCATGACAAAATCTCAGGACTCAGCAATGACAAATAGTAAAATTGGCAAGATGCCTTAGGAGAAAGGCATGATCGGTGCCACTGTGAGTGGGATTTGTGCAATGAGATTTCTGTTTCTTTCAACTACAGACCCTTAGATCCAGTAATTTTCATGGCAAGGGTACTGGGAAGGCTGAATTTCTTATGCATGCACATATACTACTTGAACTTTAAGCCAAAAGACCTTTTTCAAGTTTTGATTTGGAAAGATAATAATGTTCTTCGGTGCACTTTGATACATTGCCCAGCAGTTATTATGCACCTACTGTGCACTTGTGGTTTAATGAGTCTCTTCAGAATGGAACTGAGAAAAAAGGGTGGAAGGATGTGCTTCAATCTGAGTTCATGATGAAAACCACCCTTTTAACATGTGGCTTTGCAGCATGTCTGTAGGTTCATAGGGCAAAATTTCACATAACTACAATGACGTAATACGTTTTACACCTGTGATAGTATCCACTGTGTGGAGTTGCTATATATATGTAACTCATCTATGCCTTTGCTCGCCTTTCTCCCCACACCCTCCGTTTCTTGATCTTCCTTTTTGAAACGATCCCTATGCCCCTGTACATATTAACAAACTTCTATCTTTCTTTTTAATTTATTTGTATTTTGGGTTTCTCATATAAGACAATTCATGAGATATTTAAGCTTGAATGTCTGATTTATGTCATTTAATGTCTCAAGATTCATCTATTTTCCTACAGATAACTCTTCACTCGTATGAATGTAAGAGTATCACTCCATTCACTATAAATACCACAGTTTCCTTATCTATTCATCTGTTTCTGGAATTATGATCAGCTTCCAACATTTAGCTGTAATTGAAAGGATATGAATGGATAACATGCTTGTAAATTGAGTATAGTGGTAGGTATATTCATATCATGAAATAATACAGAACTCTAGCCACCCATAATTACATTCTGGTCAAGTATCTAATATATATTTCAATTGGGAATCATTCATACATTTATCATATGCTTCAACTGTATTAATGCGAACTAAAATATATAAAAAGGAACTAGAACGCCCAATGATTAACATGTTAGGACTGTTAAAAACAAGAAAACATCACTACAGATGAACTCATTTTTTTTCCAAGTTGCAAAGATAAACTTAACTCCTCACTGAGGGTAAAGCAGCCTAATACCCTAACAGCTGAGAGGTCAGGAGAGACTATTTGCATTTAATATCTTGTCTATCACAGGTTAGGTGCAAGATTTTAGATAAACCTTTGGCCTTTCTGTGCCACAGTTTCTTGCCTGTGAAATAGAAATAGAGAAATCTGCTGTCTAATATGTATTTGTAAGTAATTCAAGAAACAAACATGTTTAAGATCTCAAAATTCCAGCTGGCAAATTAATGAGTTATATACATGGAACCACCTGGAAAATACATTCCAGGGGTATATTGACATCTAAATAATGTGGGATTTAGTGTCAGAAAGGGGAGTGATTATGAAAAACAAGTGCACAACAAAAGAGGCAGTAGAAGAAACACTTTGCCTAGCAGTTTTTCCTTTTGAAATAAGCAGATGTATAATGATTTGTTCTTTGAGAAGATACAAAGATGCCCAAGTCTTCCAGAGAGCAGGCTAGATTTTCATGCTTTACCCTCATCACCAAATAGGTAATATTAAGAGTTGCATTATGTTCCTAGGTGTCCGGTTTCCTTTTTTTTAAATCTGATTTTACTAATGCATGTTTGTAGTACAGGCAGTATATATCCATTCCAGAGGACAGGTACCTGTACATAACGCGGCTTCTTTCTTCTTTTTAAATCCCCTTTCCCTTCCCTCTCTTTCTTCCTTTCTCTACCTCACCATCCACTTTCCCCCTTCCATTCTTGTTATTATTAGTATTGGCTCATGTTAACTGTCATATAGTGTTTGCATTAATTCTGGTTATTAGGTTCCTGTGCATGGCAAATTTCAATTCTTCATACCTTCCTTTCCCTGACTGCTCTCCCCTCCTCCCCTACCTCCTGGACCTCTTCCCACCAGCAAACGATCTATCCTCTTTCTCCTGCTAACCATCCTTTATCATGCTCTCTGCCTTACTTGTCATCTGGTTTCAAACGCATTTGACTCATTAAAATTATTTATAGTTGGGCCTCCTTATTATTTTTGAGTTTTATTTATAAACTTCTCTTCAAGTGGTCAAGTAAAAGTGATTCAATATTTATGATGCTTCATCATATTACAAATTAAATAGCAAATGATTTGATCTATATATAACATCTTTGAGAACATGTCCTATTGAACTTGCCAGATTATTAAAGTTAAAATGTACGTATGTATAGTTATTTCCAATCAGATAATTATAAATACATAAAGCATTTTGTCGTTCCTAAATTTTTGAAGGAAGCACAAATTATCTGAAAGATAACATATTTACTCATTGATTAAATATATTAAAATAAAGCATTTTATGATATGTAATCATAGATATTCCAAGGTGTTATCTATATTGAAAGAGCCATCTTTTTGTAATATTATGTATCGATTTTTGCACAAATTTCATTTAAAAACTCTGCTTCCAGGTAATATTATGTATCAGTATCATATTTTTCCAGAGAGTTTTCAGTTCCTTTTGTCAATGTCAGTTAGCTAAGTCAGACACACCATAATGTGTATACACTTCAAAACAACATCGTATAGTTTTTAGAAATATGTAACTTTACAGATTTAAAATAAAATTTAAAAACTAAATAAATACATAAAGTCAATGCACAAAAGATTTATAATATTAGGACATGTTATAGTCAGTTGGAGCTTAATGGAATCCATCATTGAAAAGACAGATACAGACATCATGGAAACATAATGTAAATAAATATGAATAACATACATTCATTCAAGTAGTGCCTTCATTTATGTGCTCAGAATACTAAAAAATCTTTCACGTACTAACAATAAACAATAGATAATTTAAAGTAGCTGAAATTTCTGGTTCAATGAGTGCTATCCTTGTGAAATGCAAATCTCAGTCTATGGTCATTGCGTACACACCTAAAACTGGCTGCTTCTAAATATGAAAAAAGAATCGTAGGCTTCTCTGAGTTAATTATTTTAGACTCTAACTTTGCAGTTTCCCTCTTGAACCTATTGTTTATTACTCAATTTAGTAATTTAAAAATCAAAAACATTCATTTTTTCATTTTATTCACCAGGCCAACTATAGTTTTCGAAAAGAGTGTGATAAAAGTGAAAAAAAAAAAACCTGAAACTGAATCTGACAACTTTAACTAAGGACAACAAACCTAGAGGGAAAAAATTAGATCAGGCTTGAAGTTATGGTGATGAAATGCAAATCTGAAATTCTCTTTTGGTCTCTTAGGGGGAAAAATGCAGGTAAGGGTGATGAGGGAGGAAAAAGTTCACCTCCGAGCACCTCAGATCAGCTGAATCATCTGTGGGATTCAGGAACAAGCTAAGTGTTGCAGAAAATTTACAAGTCTTCCTGATCTTCACCCTACTGACATTCCTGAATCTATTTTCTGCTCTTACGTCAGTACCCAATCTCGGCCCCGTTGCTTCATCAATAACTATGAAATTTTTACCCAAATATGAATGCATATAGGATTGTTTTTGCAATTGTCTTCTAGTATATGCATATGTGCACACACACACACACATGCACACACACACTCATTCTACTCATGTTAGCCATTATCTCGACATCATCCACAATTCAAGACCAATATAGCTATCTCAGAAAAGATGCAAGAGATGGGAGTATCAGAGAGAAGCAAGAAATTTTATTTTATAGGACCAGAGGAATTGTAGCAAACTAAAATTGTAACTTGAAGAGAAGTAGGGTCATGTAATGGAAGGTTTAAGATAGCAAGATATTTCCACAATTGCCTGCACAACTGATTATTCACTTTGAAGCTAGTATTTAATAAAAGTAGATGAAATCCAATGTATATAAGACAGAGCAATGGATAATGATTTTCCTCATTTTTCTCTTTATTTTCTATCCATCATTACTTATAACAAAATACTATTAAAATTATTGATTTATTCAATGGAACCACTGTATTACTTAACTTCCTCTATAAATTTGCAGACTTGTAAAGATGGAGTGTGAAAAGAGTCCTTCTAACCTATTAAATAAAGAATGCCTCCATTGAGTTACTAGTCAAGATATTAGCCACCAGGGGTAAGAATGACACTGATGAAAAGCAAGCAGTTGAACACAGAAGGAAGAAAACAAGTGAATTAATGACCACAAGGAAATTGGAAGAATGGGTTGAAGAACTCACATCATATTAGATTTATGGTTTAAAATACATACCCTTTCCAAACTCTGGAATATGTTTTACTTTGAAAAATAGTGACATTCTTCTTTTATTTTGTGAAGATAAGAAAAGGAGCAAAAGAATGGCTGTAGCAGCAGAGTATAAATTGACTTTGCATTTGGATCTGGACTTCCAGGGAGGAAATGAATGAATACAAGCTTTGGAGACTGAAACTTAATTGGACAGTCAGAGCTGCTCTAAAATACCAGTCTCACACTTTGCCATCTGCTTAATTTTTAACAAGCTATTTAAAATTACTATGACAGCAAGAAAAAAAATAAGTTGTTTCTCACAAGAGTGCATAAAGGATAGTTCTTAATACACAGTAAGTAGTTCATTTTGCAAATGATAGTAATGAAGATTATGATGATGACATTATTGATGATGATGACAATGACAGTAATAAGGCTGAGGGTGAGGATTATGAAAATGGTCAACCCTGGTGCCAATGTGGCTAGGGGAAAAGGGAGATGCCGAATGAGAATGACTTAGAGAAGCAAGAGTCATCAGTATGATAAAGAAATTTGTGATATGGGAAATATTATAACATTTGTATGCCTGGCATAATATGAATCACATATTTCAGTCTCCTGAAGCACTCAGTACTCTGTAGTTTCAGAGTATGTTTCCTTAATTCAATTTCACACAGAAAACACTGAATTCAATTTGGTCAAAATATTTACATTAATTGATCATGTCTTAAAATATGTTGTCTACATTGTATATGTTTAATTACAAAATCAAGTAACAATGATGGAAATAAAGCACTGTGTACAAATTTAAATATTTTGGGTGTTGAGTTACTTTAGAATGTTACATTTCTTAGCGTTGCATTCCTACTGAATGTGACCAAATGCTGCCAAAGGATTAATAGTTGGCATACCTACTATAGCAAACAATTCATAAAAATGTATATCATTGCCCTTTGGTATTAATATGAAGTAATACAATATGGTCACATTTAAATGACTTAGATTCTTGATTACACATCTAAAAGGTTTTTTGCAACTAATTGCCTAATATTTTATATTAATAGCTCAAGTAAATATCACTGATAATGTCTTTAGAATCAAAGAATAACTAATATGCATTTGGTAGCTGCAAATAAGACATTGTTATTTTTGAGACAGGGTCTTTGTAAGTTGACAAGTTGTGAGAGTAGGTTCCAGCTCATGATTCCCCTGCATCAGGGTCTCACAATGCAGTGTCTGCAGGTATGTGCCTGGCATTTTATGTTCTTTCCTTTGCTATGTCAGGAAAAAAAAAAAGAATAACAATCATGGAAATTGGAATCCATATGGTACAGTTTGAAAACAGGCTTTCATAACTTATATTAATGATTGGGGACGATTGTCTCAGCCCCATTTCTCTTCTCTAAGAAAAATTATCCTACCCTTCAAGATTATTAAAACAATAAATTACATATACAAAGTCCTAGTCCTTTATTTTGACTAATTTTAAGGTTCATTCTTATTGTTGTAATGTCCACACAACACAACATCAAATTTACAATCATTGATACTTTTGTGTGTACAGGTAAGTGACATTAGGGGTATTTAAATTATAATGAAATCATCATCAATGTCCCTCACCAGAGCAGTTCTGCTCCAAATAAAAATTCATGCAGCTTAACTTGAGCTCCCTGATGCTCCCCTTACTGCCGCAGGGGCTAACCATCCACACAGTACTGCTGTCTTAAAGAATTTCAGTACCTGTACTCAGAATCTCGTAAAAGGGGGCTAGGCCAGTCCTGGTGCCGAATGCCCACCAGCCTAACACTCTGGGAAGCTGAGTTAAAACCAAATCAGGGAAACTTGGAGATCTGGAGCTTTAGTGAGACCCCAGCCTAAAAAACAATAATAATAAAAGTCTTAGGATTTTTGAGTAGTGCAAGCTCCAAGGTTGAATCCTCATGACAAAAAAGTAAATTAAAATGCAATCATTTATCCTTATGTTGAATACCTTAATTCATCTAGCAGAACATCTTCTAGATTTACCTATATTGCAGCATCTGTCAGGATTTCCTTCATTTTAAAGTAATAAGTCTTGCATCTTCCTGTCTGTTAATCATTTTGTTTATCCATTTATGCGTTAATGATCTCTGGTTACTTATGGTTTTTGTTTCTGCAAATAATGATGCTATGAAAGTGGGTACACAGATAAATGTTAGAGTCCCTGCTTTAATTGCATATGGATGTATGACTCAAACTATGCTGGATGATGTATAACCTGTAATTCAGAAGGAGTCATTATTGTTACCATGGTGCTGTGTTACACATGTGTCCAACAGCAGTGTATAAGAGTTTCAATTTTAGATCTTCTTACCAACACCTATTTTTCTAAGGATAGCAAATTTAATAGACATAATGTAGAATGTTGTTATAGCTTTTGTCATTCTACTCCAGAGATTGGCGATGTTAAGCAACATTTCTGAGCTTATTTGAAATTTCTATGTTTTTTCAGAAGTGTTTACTCAAATCCATCCTTATTTTTAAGTTCAATTTCCTGCTTGGGTTGCTGATTATCTTATTAAATCTTAGTTCTATAATTTTCTGAAAAGCAATTCTTTGAGATGTGTGATATGCAAGTAGTTTTTTCTAGTTTTGTGATTTACATGTGATTCTATTGAATGTTTCATAACAAAAATTAGGACACTAACAATAGTCAATACATTTCATATTGTTATCATTAAAGTATTTTTTCAGAGTACATAATATGGGAATTGAAATTTCCAATTGATAACAGAAATCTCCCTTCTCAGCAACCTAAAAGACAGTAATGACATAACTGACCTGCACTTTATTCCATTTCTTGTCCATCCTTTCTCCGTTGCTGTCTTAGTTCCTTTTGCTTTTTAACAATTTCCTCCCATTTTCAGTATCTATTGTAGATCATAGACCTTATTAACTCTTTCAGTTTCTCATACCAAGGAAAAAATATAATGTTTACAAAAGTGAATACGATTTATTTCACTTATGAGTATAGTCTCAAGTTGCATCCATTTACCTATAAAAGCCTCAAGTTTATCCTTATTTATGTCTGAATAGTACTTCATTGTATAAAAATACCACATTATTTTTTTTATCCATTCATTAGTTGATGAGCATTTCGGCTTTTTACATGATTTAGCTATTACAAAGTATGCTGTTATAAACAAGGATGCACATATATTGCTGTAGTATGATGGTTTCATTTCTTCTGGGAAAATACTCAGAAGGAGAATAGCTAGGTCAAATGGAACCTTTAATCATAGAGTTCTGAAGAATCTTCACACTAGCTTTCACAGTGGTTGCACAAGTCTACATTCCTAACAAGAGCAGAAAAGGGCTTTGTTTTCATCACAGCCCTGTCAGCCTTTGTTATTGACTGATTTCTTGATGATAGCCATGTTTTTCTGGAGTGAGATAGAATCTCAGTGTTGTTTTAATTTACATGTCTCAAATGACCAATGATGTTTGTCTTACTTACTTTTTACTCATCTCTGAGATAAAATACCTGGCGCCCAATGTTAGGGAATGAAAGGTTTATTTCTTACAGTTCTTGGAGATTTCAGTCCATACTTAGTTGCTCCAAGGCAGAGTGTCATGGTGGGGCTGCAGTTCATGGTGACTGCAAACAGCAAGGCATAAGCCAGCAAGAGAAAGAGAGAGAGACACACCTTCTTTCAGCCATTGCATCATATCCTGGCTCCACCCATAGGCAGGTGTAGCACTCACACCACCAAACCAAGCACTAGACAATGAACCAATCACAAATGCATAATTGCATGAGGCTTAGGGGCCACTGACATAAACCATGACAATGTTGAACAATTTTTCATATATTTATTTGTCATTTGTATTTCTTCATCTGAGAAATCTGTATCCATCTCAGATGCCCATGCTTGGATTGAGTCTTCAAATTCTGGCACCTTATTATTTTCAATTGTTTTATGATCTTTAGAAGTCCTTCATGTGAGGTACAATTATCTAAAATTATTTTCCACCCTGAGAGTTATCTTTTCACTCTGTTGGTGATTTCTTTTGATGAGCAAAACTTCTTAGTGAGATGAGATCCCAGTTGTTGACTGTTTGAAGTAATTCCTGTTCAGTCTGGGTTTTGTTCTTTTTTTTTTTATATCAGTACCAGGGATCGAACTCATGACTGCGTGCTTGCAAGGCAGGTGCTTATGCCACTGAGCTAAATCCCCAGCCCATGGGTTTTGTTCTTGAAGTCTCTGACTACATCTATGTGTTCAAGATATCTGCCTACATTTTTTTTGGCAGCAGATTTAGTTTTTATATCCTAATCTTTAGATCTTTGATCCAATTGTACTTTAGTTTAGTGCATGGTGATTGATATGGGTCTAGTTTAAGTCTGTGATACATGCAGAGCCAATTTTTCCAGCTTCATTTATTAAAGAATCTGTCTTTCTACCAGTAAGTGCGTTTGGCTCCTTTGTCGAAGATAAGAAGGCTGAGTGATTGTACATTTTTAAATATTAGTAGGCTCCCATTTACCTAATTTTGCTGTGCTGTGATGTCATTTGTAAGAATGTATCATCAAATTCCAATTTCCCAAGGAGCTTCTATTGAATTCTAAAGAATCTGGTATTTTTATTTTGGTTATTGTGCTTAAGTCTTCAATCAATATGGAGTTGAATTTTTTTAGATCAAGGTCAGCTCTAACTTTTGTCACATATGCTGTCCAGCCTTCCCAATGCTATTTGTCAATATTTATTTTCAATAGATGTGTCTTAGTTTTTTTCTTCCCATTATTATTTCTATGTCCTGCTTTGTCCTACTGTCCTGTTTTATTTCTGATCATTCAATCCATTCTTTCAAAAAATATTCTTTGCTGCCAGCTTGTCATCAAGCACTAAATCAGACACTTGGTATAAAGTAAGATAACGTAATCAAATTTGTAGCTACTATGGATTTAGAATTCAGTGAAACATAAGGTGGAGATAGAAAAAATGTACATAGAAGGCAGCACTATAGAAAGAGAAAACTGTTAAGAAGGTACAGATGGTAGATTTTATGTTAACAGTAAATGGTAAGAGAATCTTCCATGAAATAATATTTAAACAAGTACATTAAGGAAACAAAAAGCAAACTATAGGCATATTCCCAAGAAGGTTTACAGTAGCAAAGGTCCTGAAAGAAAAGTGTGGATTCTGACAATCTCAGGGGCTTCCAGGTAAGTGAAATGGGAAAAGCGACAGTGATATCAGAAAAGTTCAAAGAGGTAGAAAAAGGCAAGGTATGACAATTTTTTTGTCATTTACAGACTTTGAATTTCATTCTAAGTAACACAGGAAAGCGATGGATTAATGGGAAGAAAGAAGTGATACAGTATAAATTATATTTCAAGGAGAATCATTGTAAACATACTGCGGTTTTGATAGCAAAGTGCACAGAAGTTGACAATTTAGGATGCCGATAAAATAGCTCAGGTCAAATGGAATAGGATGTGGATAAATGTGTTGGTGATGGAGATGACAAGGGGTGATCTGATTCAGTATGTATTTTTAAAATGAAGTTGACATTGCTACCCATTAGATATACAGTGTAAAGAGGAAGGAAAGAATCTCAAATACTACAAGGCTTTGTGACTGATTGATACCTAGTGTTGCTAGTTGTGGCAAACAACTTTATATCATTTGGAAAATAAAGATGAGATAAAAAAACAGCAAGCAGCAATTATGGAGTCAGCTGAGTCTGAGTTCTTACTTAACTCAATTAGTAAACTTTGTATTCACAAAATTTGTCTCTTGATCTCAAGTAACCTTGCAATTTAAAAGATATCTCTATTTTTTCTCACAAGGAAGACATGCTTAAAAAGCCAAGGAAGGACTAGAAAATGGAGTAAATTTGTAGGAAGTCACATATCTGGTTGAAAATGCAAAAGAATTTCTAGGTTGTGCTTTTTGCATTGGAATACATGGTCTCTTTTTCTAATTTTATTCATCATGATTTTTGGGTAATACAATTTTCAAAGAGACCATATTTTACTGTTTGCTTTCAACAACAAGTAATAGAAAATAAAAACATTTAGTACACCAACTAACTATTAAGACAAAAGTATACATGATGCTTGTTGAATGTGTAACTTCATGTCAATTTTAGCAAAGTCACTCTGTGTTGTATGTTTCTCTCATTATTAACAAAAAGCCAGAAACATAATATTACCCATTTTCATTATTTGCTATCACAAAATCAGTGATATGCTACAGGCAGAGTGATAGATTTAGTAGTTGCTTTGACTTTATGTGAGAAAGGGTTTTTTATTGTTGAAAATAAATACAAAATGAAAACTAAAAACAGACAAGGTTTGCAGAGCTGCGCTGTACCTGAAAGCTAATCTGAATGTTATACATTTCATTATTCATATCAAAGTTTCTTACAACAGCTAGTGTGGCAGATCTGGGTAGAAACTGTTTATCAAATCATGACAAACTTTTTCTTTCTCTGTTTCACCTCAGGCTGTCAGTTCCTGTTCATTAAATGTGGTTTCATTAAAGTCAAATATATAATTAGAAAAAAATGTACAATTTTGAAGCCTCATATTTCTAGACTAATTTTTTTCTCAGTGAAATTTAGTGGAAGAGTCAATAACTCTCAGAGAATTCTACAATTCCAGTGCCTTGGATTTGTTATTGTTCATTTTTAATGACTTAAGAATGGCTCATGTTTCCAGATGCCACTCAGCAAGAAAATATGTGCATTTATTCTATATATTTTCAGTTTGTCATTTTTATTACCCCCATAACAATCATGGATAGTTTAAATTTTAAGCATGATTTATTACATAAAATCAATGTTACCCAAACCTACCATATGTCTACCATGGAACAAATCATAGTTCATCTCTATATATATGTTTTCTGGCATATTATGCAAAGCACTGTTCTTAGTATAAGAGAAACAATATTGAAAAATCAGGCACTGCATTCCATGAACCAAGTCTAGATAAAGGGAAAACTATGTGCAAATAAATCTGCAAAATTTTCTGACTACTCATTAAATATAAGCAAGTGGTTTTCAAAGCAGATTAGAAAAATGACTATTCAGTGTGCTACTGGTACAATACCACCAAGAGTGGCAAACTTTTCTTTCTTGGCCTATCATTTTATGGGATTTTTTATTCAATAATACTTTCTATTTTTTTTCTCTACTCAGAGAATATCACTGTCTGTTATATCCAGGACTAAGATGAAATGAGGAGACAAAAAATACTCATAAAAGTATCAGTTTTTTAAAATTATACCGACAAACTCATCATGAAAATTACTTTTCAAAATGAACGGCCAGTTATTTTGGCAAATCTACAATAACCATTCTACATAATTAGTTTGAAACAAAATTTAAGCCATTTTAAAGAGTGGGTCAGTGTGAATCAAGTTTATTTTGGCTTCTAAGAGGAAATTAAGAATTATGATAGGAGTGAGTATACTCATAACAGCTACCCCTGAGAGTTTTTTCTAAATTGGACACTATTCTAAGCACTTTACCTGCAATATTCTACTTGACCTCACTAATGATGTTACATGTAATAAAATTTAGTCAAAACAAAAGAGTTTTCATTACTATCCTCAGTACACTGATGGTCAAAGTGGAAACCCAGAGAGACGGCCAGAGAGGTGCAGGCTGAGCTCAGCAGCAAGGTTCCCGAGCCGAGTTCTTCAACCCAGCTCTGTGCCCTACACTGAGGATCTTTGACTGATGCTCATGATTCTATTACAAAATGAATGAGAGTAAGTGATTTAAGAATAATAGGCATTTATTTTCAAAATTTTGAAGGCTAGGGTATTCAAAATCAAGGTGTCAGGGTTGATGTCCAACTAGCACATTCTTAATATGTCTTCACATTGCAGAAAACAGAAGAGTTAAAAAAACAAAAAACAAACGAAACCCTAAGTGACTTCTCTCCAGCTTTTGATGAGGTCTGATTCTTTTCATAATTGCAAAACCTTCATAATGTAGGTGCTTCTTTGAAGGCTGTCCTTCATAATTCCATCAAAATGGGGATTAAATTTCCATGTAGGAATTGAAAGGCAGAGCAAGACCATAGCACAAAGGTAGGCATTTATATTTTCCAATCTTAAAAATCAAACTGAATCGGTAAAAACATACAGTTTTTCAGACTCTAGCAAAACCTATCATGCACTCTTGATTTTGCTGTTAATCCTTAAATGTGAGAGTTCTTATTTACAAAAAAAAAAAAAAATGAGGATTGTTTTTACCCATTCTTGGATTCATTTTCTCCCCACTTTTAAAAAAGATTTGAAGGATGGGTTTATAAAAACAGGTAGTGCATTACATTTTCTTTGCTTGGGAAATTGGCAACCCTGAATGCTGTCACATTTACAGGTGCTCATGAGAAAGAACAATTTGATACACAGTGGGTAAAGAATACATTTTGAAGCTGGGCTGGACACAGAATAGGACTGTAAATTACCATGGGTCTTTAGCCAGGCAACAAAAACTCTCAGAGGCTTCATTTCTTCAGTTCTACGACTAAGCACTAACACTACCTCTTAGCATATTTAATTTAGAGGCCTTGTGTGAGAAGACACTAATATAAGTAGGCCCTGTCTAACAGATATTATTGCCAATAAGAAGCTGCATGAATATGACTATTGCTCTTCCTGTTATTTCACAAATCATGTAGTTACTTCTTCCATAGATCAGACACTATAGTTCTCTGGCTGAAGCTTCAGCTCAGTGATAAAGTTCTTGTGTAACAAGCAGCAGGTCCTGGATTAGGTCCCCAAGACTAAAATCATAAAATAAAACTGTTGGTCAAATAGTATTTTAACCAAGCCACATCAAATTTTAGCAGGTTCAAACATTATTCTTTTAATTATTTTGTGTGGTTGTATGGTTTATCCAAGAAATTCTTCTGGTCCTGGTGGTATTTCCAGGGAAAAGTGCAGGTGTGCTCAGCTGGGAATCCAGTGAGTCACCAGTGACTCTGCTCCACAAGCATCTCATTCTACTAGTACTTTATTCTGCAGTACTCTCATCAAGCACCTGTCTTTTACAAGATATCTGAGGATAGAATTTACCTAAATCTCTGTGTCAGCCTCATCTACCTGTTAAAATGAGGCATTTCTTTTTGTTTCTGAATCACTATTAGAAATAAGAAAAATTCCTCCAATTTCCTTTACACTCACCATGAGTTTGCTAAGTGTAGGATGTTGCCAGTGTTGTTAATCTTTTTGTTTTTGTTTCTCTTGTTACCATACTGGTTTAAACCCAGCTTTCACATTCATTATCTTTTGACAGTGACTCAACCTGCCAGACACTATTTGATGTAACTATTACCTTTAGTTTGCACCTTTTGTCCAGCCTCTTACAACCAAACTCTGATAGGTGATACTTGCCATCTAGTTTTGAGTCAAATTCTATTTGTTCTGTCAGCTTCTGCTTGAAAGACACAATTACTACAGCTCTGCTCACAAGTGGAGTCATTCAAAGGCAACAATAGATGACTCCTTTTCCAAAGAACCCATTTGAAATTTTTGTTGCAACACTTACTTATTTTCTCTGCAACGCTTCCACTTTCTTATCTGTGAAAAATGAAAATATGTAACTTTCCATTCTCAAGCTATTTTTTGATTAAAACCCACGTGGAAATGCTCTGGGGGATTACTGATTACAACACATGGAAAAGTATTATTATCGCCTCACACTCCTGCTGTTTTTACACATTGTCCACTCACTATTTTGCCACCTGGTGTATGAGTAAAGCAGGGCACTATTTTACAACAGCAAACTAAAAAAAGAAAGAAAATCTACACTAATTATTGAAGCAAGGCTTGGTCTCACACTTGCTCTAGGTATTTCACGCTTTTTTTTTTCTTAATTAGAACTTTAAAAAGCTATTTGGTTTATCTTCAGTTGGTTAGCACAGGAAAGGAAATTGGTTTTAGAAATAAGAAAGACTGGGGTTTCGGTCAGCATTCTTTAGGGGAAGAAAAGCAATAGGATAGAAAAGAGATGTACATAGATGTGCATATTTATTTTAAGAAGGTAGCTCTTGTGATGATGGAGGCTTAAAAGACCCCAAAGCTGCAGAAGACAATTGGAAACTCTGGAAAGAGTAGAGGTCCAACAATCTACAAGACTTGAACCTGAAGACTTTCTGTTTCACTCTAAATTGCAAGACAGGAAGGCACATTCCTCCTGCGGAAGTATTCACACAGGTCCTCTCCCTCATTTGGCTGCTTTGTTGTATTTGTGCTTTTCCCTGATTGCAAGGGTTCCTTACACGTTAGGCGCACATTTAATCTCATTCAGAAAACGTGTTAGACCCAGTGAAAAAGGCTGGGCACTTGCTGCCCGGTCAAGTTGACCCTTAAAATTAGCCACCACAACCAGCCAGGAAAGACAAAACAGCCATGGTGGCAGTGTTGTCTGCTTGCATAGCTTTGTGTTTATACTTCGTATCTTCGAGTTAATACGATGTTCCAGAATGGATTTTTAAATGAAGGAACTACATAATAATCCTAATAGATAAGCAAATTCCTCCCTTCTTCCTCTTTTCCATCATTCTGCATGGGGAATTTGTGATGATAAGGCTTAGGTTCAGCAATTATGCCATAAGTATTATTTTGATCAATTAATACGGTTACTGATGGCTGTTAATAAAACAGCCTTCTGCAGAAATGGAGCTTGATACAGGCAGAACTGTGAAATTGAGAGCACTGGAGTTTTAATACATTTAGACCAATAAAAACAAAGCAGAACTAGTTCATGATAAATGATTTGATGATTTTTGCAAGTGAAATTATCCATTATATGAATATTTATAAAATTTTGAACAATTTAATATTAATATAATATATAGAGGAAAGTTAAATTCCAAAACATAAGCACTATTTTAAATGGAATTCAATGCAATGGTTATTAAAATAGCAAAAATATCTAGGATTTCCATTAATTTTTAATGTAAATGGATATTTCCTTAGAATGAAGAAAATATATTGCAAAGTAACTAACCTGTTCTTCTTAAAACTAATTCATTCCAACTGAGGGTTTAGCTCAGTGCACAGATGCTTGTTTGGTAAGTGCTAGGCTGCAAGGTTGATCCCTGATATCAAAGCAAAACAAACAACAACAACAATAACAAAAACCTAATTCATTCCTTAAAAACAAATCTAACTAATGTTTCAGTAGTACATTTAGGGTCTTTTTAAACTAAAATATTTTCAATTCATCATTTTAGTAACTGAATTAAACATATGAAGAAAAATTACAGGTTACATTTTGTTATAAAATTACATAAATCATCAGCTATATTTAAACGTCTTATTAATAATTTCAGCTAACTATTTTGCCCTTTGCTTTTGTGTAGAATTTACTTGAAAACTGGAAACTTACAAACTCATAATTATCCTGCAACCTTCTGAGAGAACAACAAAAAATTATTGACAAAGAATGTGATCTCTGAAATGGTTGCAAAAGCTGCAGAAAGGTGACACACCTTATTTCTATTCCTTTAAATTATACACTTCCTAAAAACCAACAAGAATTGAGAATAAATAGCTGAGAATGAGAAACAAAACAATAGATTCATACAAGGAAAATGTAAGTAGGCATCACAAAAAAAATGAACTTGTTGGAAAATGATTTATATTGGTCAGAGTAGCAGCACTAACTTTTGCAAGAAAGTCCCCAAAGTCAGTGGCTCACAACTTTGCTCTGTCCTGGTAGAGCCCAGTCAGACCTCAGTGGGCTGAGCATCTTACAGTCATTTACAAATGCATAGTAACCTCTTTCTTTTATGTTTTGCGTGTTCTGTGTTCATCAGAAAACTTTGAGAGCAGCCCTTAGTTTTCTAAGTCAGTACCTGTATGTACCAGGAAAGACAGGGTGTGTTGGGTGTTAAGGGAAAGGGACATCTTTTAAACAACTTTAGAATTCAGAATTCAAGCAACATATATCTATCTTTAGTCTTACAGTAGAGAATAGTCAATAACCCCACAAGGATGCCAGAGATGCTGGAAATTTTTCTTTAGCTATAAGTTTATAAGTTGCCCCAGTAAGGGTTTAGGGAGACTATGGGTTGGCTCTAAACCTGGGTAAATGCGATGGTAAAATATGTGCATTCAATTGTAGCAAAAGGATTCACAGGCGCTTTGGTGTGGATTAACCTGTCACACACATTATAAATAAAAGAAAAACTAGCAGTACTAACAACAAGGAACATACTAGACATACTTGTTGTGGCTACAGCATTGAGGTACATGACACTTCATCAGGAAATATAGGAAGTCTCAGAAAGGTGTTGTATGAATGCGTAAAGTCATGACTTGTATATAGTCTAGAATTCTGATTACAGCTCAGGGATTTATACTTATTGCTTAGGTCACCTCCTCTTCACTCTCCTTCTCTCCCATTCCTCTTTTACCTCTTCCTTATTTTTCCTGAGTCTGACTCATCTTTCTCCTCCAAATCTTGTCATTAATATGCAAAACAAAATGAATCTGTAATAAAATGTGTCAATAATATAGTGTCATGTATCTTCCAGAGACAATCCTTGATCTTATCAATTTGGTTGAAATGAAGAACAAGTTTTCACTGTTTTTCTATTGTTTCAGGGCTTATGAAAATAAAATATCTCATTTTTTAAACAATTAAATAAAAAGTTTTGTTATATCACAAGCTTTTTAAAGTACAATAAGAAATTGTTTCCAATTCTACCACTTGATTGCTACTGTTTGCCATTCTGCTCATTAGCTTTCTGTATTTTCTTCATGCATTTGCTTTCGCTATGAAAGTGGGATCATATTAGCAGTATTCTATAAGTAGACCAGCTTTCCTTTAAAAGAATGTAAAGTAACATCAATTTATATATTTGTATTGGCTGCATAATGTTTCATTTTTCCTGAGTCTTTAAACAAGCCTATTTGTCTGTATTAGTATACACTATGCCTAAGGGTTAATCATTCAGCTTTCTAAAATTAGTTTCCTGTGGTATTTCAATTGTTTATATGCTTATTTCCCATTGAAATTTGAAACAAATCGGTGTATTTTACTTACTGCAGCTCATAATCTATACCTTAAAAATAATTATGGAAAGGTGAGTTTCACAGTGTTACATATTGTTAATCTATTAAAACTTCAATCATGAAAATGAAACAAAATCCAAGGTAGGAAAAACAAATTAGACAGTAAATAGAACACCCACATTGTAACTAGGTGACAGGTCATTCTCATGAGACCTTAAATACAAGTGGATCGGGATAAACATTAATAACTCCAAGATACAGTTACTATGAAAACTTCCATAAGAAGCCACATGAGGTCTCTTGGAAACAGAACTGAAAATCATTATGAAGGCACTTGATGACTGAGAGAGCCAAACTAAGTCAGCACCAAAAATTGGTCATCCTGGGACTTATTTGGAATTAAAATCTCTGTTCTTGGATGAGTTCCAGGAGGCACCATAAGGTCAACAATTTCAAGTCATCCAAGCTTCTGGGCTTTGAACCCAGGAGACTGGGAAACCCAAGGACTCTTCAAAGTCAAAGGCAGATAATAGAATCTTAATGAGCTTGATGGGATAACGAGCAAAGAATTGGGGAAAGTTCAGATAAAAGATGTCGAGAAGATGAGTCTTACTAGTTTCAATTTATGGACAATAAAAGAAAGGAAACTTGACAGTGAGGTTAGAAAAACTATATTGGCCAATCCTTACTCCTTGAAGTCAGAAAAAAATAATATTTCCTGAGCCATGGGAAAAGATTGTGAATTTATTCGTTGAATAATTATAGGAGCAGATAAAATAAAGGAGCCAACAAAACTTCTGCAGATAAAGAAGTATGTCGGAAATACATGCACACAAAACGTGTGAAAATGTAAGATTTTTCAAACTGAACTTTTCGAAATAAAGTGGTAGAGGTTATGAACAACACAAATCTGAATCACAAAAATTCAGAAAAGAGGTTACTGACTAAAAAATAAAAGCAGATGTTCCAAACTAAGCTTGGAATGAAAGTGAAATGCTCAAAGCATATATATCTTGCATCTCATTAATATCTCTCTATATAAATCGCTAAAGAAAATAAAACAATGGAATTGATCAAATACTAGAAGTTATACTCCAACTAAATTACTTAAGAACTCTCAAATCTAATTGAAGAGCCCTTTGTGTTCCTTGGAAATCAAATAAGAATTATGTCACTAAGACATATTCTAGTAAAAATCTGGACTATCAAATGAGAGAAAAATAAATCTATGAAGAACCTAGGATATTTTATAGAATTTTAAAAATTTATATTTGTAATGAATACTACTAAACTAAAGCATAAATGCTGAATTTATGTTCCAATTAGAATAATATCAAGAAGACTGGATAGGTCATGAAAATAGGTAAAGGACTTACTGCGTTTGAGAGCACATGGTTCTGAAGGTAGTTATTGTAAAAAGGGAATGGATGCTCTTAGAGAACTGTGTCAAACTAGTCACACATAGAAGTTAATATAATTCATGTTATTTCCCTCAAATGTGGCTGATACAGGGATAAGAACAATGTGATTGTGTAGATAAACCAAGATAATCCAGGAGTTGAAAATAATTAGCTGATTCATAACTGTCTGGAATCTTGTTACACTCTTGTCTAGCATTTATTTTGAAATATTCTATAGATATTTAAAAAAAACTTTTCATTTACTGCATTTAAACAAATGATTCTCCATTATGTTTTTACTTATTATTTCTAATATTGTAAGCCAAACCGTGGCTTACTTTTATATATTTAGTCACCGTCTCTGGGGTAATACTCTTAAAACTTCTTAAAATTCTTAAAGAATTTAGCCCTACTAGGTGATTTGGCTAATCAATGTAAAAGATATCAGCATGTTCTCTCAATTCAAACTATTCAAAAGGTATAAACATATTCTTAAGGTATCTGTGGTCATAACCATATTCCTCTGGAGAAATATATGTATTATTTTTCGGAGAAATATATGTATTATTTTTCAACATTTTGTACTTTAACCATTAGAAACACAAATGATTTATTTAATCACTCACAGTTGTGTGACTAGAGTTTTTCATAATAACTCTGCATCTTTGTTCAGGACACAGCATTTCTTTCATTCTCATTACTGAGATCTATACATGCTGTTCATGATATGTGAGAGGGGGAGATAAGAGAGGATCCAGGGACAAAAAGAATCAAGATGTGTTATGTACATGGACTAACTCACAAGAAATGCATTGATATGTGCTGCAAACATGGGCTAAGACTAATATATACTGGAAAAATGAAAGGGAAATTCAGCCATGTTACTCTAGCACTGTGGAAACCTTCAATGGTTTCCTAGTCTGTTTATGAAGACAGAAGTACTTACGTGTATTATCTATCCCCTTCCTACCTCTTCAGCCTTATTCAGCTTCAGCCATCAAATCTATGCTCTTCTGTGATCTTTGTAACTCACCGTCTACTGGCTGAAGAGTTACGTCAAGCTTTCATATAATTAATGAATCTCCAATAATAAGCTTCTTAAACACACAAGCTCTAGGGCTTGTGCATCCCAACACTTGCCTGTTTTCCAGGACAACAGGCCATATTAGGGATTTACGGATTTGTTAATGAAATTATTTCTGAACGTTCCAGATGTTTGCACTTCATCCTTCCATTAAACCTTTCTGTTCCCCTTTATCTTTCTCATGAGTTCTCCTAGATAATTTTTCTCATTCCCCTGTGTCATCCTTTAACTTTTATTTTTAGGAAACAAGAGCAAATCACTAAAACTTATTCAGTGGCTGAGTTTACAACAAAACCACTGAGATATCATAAATAATATATAAGATTCTGGCATTTAAACTAAATAGATACCAGGACACTGTAGAATCACAAACACAAAGACTTATCAAAATTGCAAATGGAGAAAATGTAACTGATTTTTGTTGAATAATAAAAGGTAAATTGAAGTAATATCAAAATGTAAAAAGGAATAGGGCAAAGTGGACAATGTGAGGAATGTGTACTGCAATGCAGTCTTTATGTGTCATAGGTAAAATATTGTAACCAGAAAGTTTCTAAACTCAGGTAGCACAATTATCTACAGTGATGATTTATCAAATTTCTCAACATATGTTCTTCATATTAGGTTGAAAGAGCACCTGATGAGTCTAACCCTCATGCTGGGATAATAGACAACTGTTATTAGGTATTTCAGTTACTTTACTTCAAGGAAAAGGAAGGGAATCAAATTAAAATGCTTGGAAAATATGAACATTTCTTTATTATCCTAAGTGGAGATGTCTGAGTTGTACATTTGATAATGTTTCACCACATTTTTAATGTGGTATTAAAATTCAATTTTATACTTTCATATAGATTAGTTCATTGAATATTTAGAAGTTTGCTTTAATAGTTTAATTAGAAAAGCATAGTTGATTATACAAAGAAATAAATGTGTAATAATCATTATAACTAAAATTATATACTTCCTAATGAAACTTATGGTACATTTTAGACATACATAATGATCACATTCATCATAGGGAATTTCTATCTCTACATGATATAACTTCACTTTTCTTTCCTTTCCCTTTAACTTCTTTTACCCTCCTTTTTTACAAAAGCTTTGTTTCCATTTTTTTCCCTTCTTTTCTCATTTTTTCTTTTCCCTTCCTTCCTCCCCCTCACCAGTTCCCCTTCCAACTTTAACAATTTCTTCCTATTTTGCAGTATCTTTTACATATTTTGGTACTTATTTAACTTTCAGTTTCTCACACCAAAGTGATAATGTAATAATTACCAATGTATATGACTTATTTTACTTAACAGTATAGAATCTAGGTGCATCCATTTACCTACAAATGTCTCATTAACTCTTTATGGCTGTGTAGTACTCTGTTGTTTAAAAAAATCATATCTTATTATACATTCATCAGTTAATGGGTATTTGGTTTGCTTCCAAGATTTTGCTCTTAAAAACTGTGCTAATATAAATATGGGACTATATTTGTCTTTTGTGTGAGGTATGGTTGGAAATATATATATATATATATATATATATATATATGTAATTGTGATATGATGCTTTTAAAACTTTTGAGAAGATATCAAGAAGGAGAATAGCCAGGTCAAATGGGACCTATAGACTTTTTTTTTTTGAGGAATCTTTATACTAATTTCCACAGTGATTGCACAAGTCTACACTCCCACCAACGGTAAAGAAAGAATTTCCCCTTTACCCTTCCAGCATTTATTATTGATTGATTTCTTGATAATAATACTACTCTCTGGAGTGAGATGGAATCTCAGCTTTGTTTTAATTTGCACCTCCTGGATGACCAGCGAGGTTGAACGTTTTTCCACATATTTAGTTTCTATTCGTACTTCTTTATCTGAGATGGGAGTATTCATCTCAGGTGCTTATTTGTGCACTGGGTCTTTAAATTTGTAGAGTTTGATTTGTTTTGTAGTTCTTAATTTATTCTATAGAGCAGTCTTTTGTGCAAGGTATGGTTGGAAATAATGTTTTCCATGCTTTGGTTGTCTCATTCCCTATTGGTGATTTATGTTGCTGTGCAAAATCATTTTAATAAGATGGGATCACAGTTGTTGATTCTTTGTAATATATCCTCTGTGACCTGAGCTTTGTTCATGAACTCTCTGCCTACACCTATGTCTTTGAAATTTCTTTGTATTTTCTCTTCCAGTAAACTTAATGTTTCTGTTTTAATATTTAGATCTTTGATTCACTTTGACTTAATTTAGTGCACGGTGATAGACATGGGTCTAGTTTTTGTGTAAAGACAGTTTTTCCAGCACCATTTATTAAAGAGGCTTTCTTCCAAGGAACATTTTTGGCACTTTTGTCAAAGATAAGGTGACTGAGTACTTTTGGAGTAATTTCTGGATCTTCTAATCTGTTTCACTGATCCTAAAGTTTGATTTTTTGCTGTTTTTACAACAGTAGCTCTGTAGTGTAATTTCAAGTCAAAGATTTCAATGCTCCTGACTTGCCTTTATTGCCCAGAATTATTTGCAGTACTTTAGGTCTCTTTGGGTTCCAAATAAATTCTAGAAACATTACCTAGAGAAATTAGTCAAGAGAAGGAATAAAAGGAATAAAGACAGGAAAAAAGAAGTTAAATTATCATTATTTGTAGATCACAAGTACCCTATATGGAAGATCCCGAAAATTCCACCAAAAGACTTTTAGATTTAATCAAATTCACTTGCATAGCTGAATGCAATTTCAACATTCAAA
The DNA here is from genome assembly GCA_004027455.1 of Hydrochoerus hydrochaeris. Taxonomy (NCBI): domain Eukaryota; kingdom Metazoa; phylum Chordata; class Mammalia; order Rodentia; family Hydrochaeridae; genus Hydrochoerus; species Hydrochoerus hydrochaeris. The sequence goes on from PVLA01000049.1 coordinate 896,141, forward strand.
AACCAATAACATTGCTGTACACAAGTAACAAACTCACATACAAAAATTAAGGAAAGAACACCTTTTACAATAGCATTAAAAAATGAAATATATAGGAATGAATCTAATGAAAGAAGTAAAGGATCTCTACATTGAACACTATGGTACTCTGAAAAAGGAGACTGAAGAAGATGTCAGAAAATAGAAAGATAGCCCATACTACTGGGTTGGAAGAATCAACACAGTGAAAATGGCTACACTCCTAAAATTATTACACAGATTTAATGCAATTTCAACCAAAACACCATCATCATACCTCACCAAACTAAAATTGTATACTCTTGTAAAGCTCATTGTTTAATAAAGACATTGTCATAAGAGAAAACTTTTTTAGCTAGAAAATTATTGAATATAAGTAAATATTCAAAGTGAAAAGGGTTTGAATAAATGCATCTTCTGATTATTTTTGATACACAAATACTATTTAATTCTGATTTCATTAATTACATATCTTTTTCTCTAACTGAAAATTCAGTAAATCTTGACTTAGCTATATTAGCAATATGGTACTGAGTTTATTATCAAATGACCTCTATAATGTTTAACATGTTAAGCACCACTTTTACATGTGTAAAATGCATTAAACCAAATAACATTCAAGAAGTATCAATAATTAAATTAATTGAACATATTATGAGTGTTTACTAATCACTCTTTGGGCACTTATGGTTCAAGGGAGACTTTATCATCCAGTTTGAGTAAAAAAAATAGTTATTTTCATTATAGTCACTCAAGAACTACTTCCATTCCTTGGAAGTGAATATACACTATTGAAAGATTTTGGTGCATTCCACAGAATATAACTTAAATCGATTTTCTTTCTTTGATTTGGGAATATTCCATGGAAATGTTAGAATTGTTACATCTTATTTAATACTTATGCCATATAGACATATTGAATTCATTCGATGACATATCTCACAAATAAATGCATCTGAGATACATTTAAATCCAACTGTATTTGAGAACTTTATGTCATTTAGATTATCATGATTAATCCTTATATTATTACAGATTTGTAAATACACATTTCTTTAATTGTTCACATTAAACATTGTTTAAATTATAACTTAATTAACTATGGTATAGTGAGCTATATTTTGGTAACTTGGACATATATTGACAGGACTAGCCTCAAAAAAATAATGTTTATAGGTGAACAAAATACATTATTGATTTTTAATTTTGGAAATCAAAATATTTTAAAGTAACTTTAAAATATTATGTCTGATCAGACATACTATAGTAAATGTGCTTGCTTGGAGAAACAATTCAAGTATTACTGTTTTTAAAAAGCAATAGACCATCATCAGTATAGAAAAGTCATTGGGAGACAGCTTAAAAATTTCTTTCAAGTTCCTTTATAATTCTGTTGTTCACTCACCCATTCAAAATATCCTTTAGTTTCCCATGTTAAGTGTTTTTTCTTTGCTCCAGATCCCTGCTTTCCATGATGAAGCTCTGGCTTCTGATCCATAAAGCTGCCCCATGTGATACTTGCTCAACTTCTTCCTCCAAGGTAGTTGCTGCTGTAGCAAGAGAAATCAGGCAGAAAGTGGATGATTTCAAAGCATTGCTGCCTACTTTCCCATGAAGCTGCCAGTGGGGCTGTATATGCACTCGTCTGCCCAAGGCACTACCTTTTGATTTCCTTCACTCACTTCCTTTTAACCTAGAACTGAGGACAGTTATCTGTTGCAAAGTCACATAGCTCTATAAAAATTCCTGCATTAATGCGTTCTCCTGAGTGGACTCCTGCTTTGGGAGGACCATCTCTGTACTGCTGGGACCTGAGAGCTCCATTGCCAGTGAGGCACCTGACATAATTCCTAGTGCCACAGAAGTCCTTCTTTTTAATTTACTTTTATTTATGTCTTACGTATCTATTTTTATTTATTTTTCTGTTTTTGTGTAAAGAATAGATGGACATGGATTTATCTAAATTTCTTGCATCCTGAAATAAACTGTAAACATCTCTTCCTTTCTGCCACTTTCCATCATTTGTCATCTTACCCATTCCAAAATTCAGCTGCCCAAGCAAAATATATAAGAAATTCTTGAGAGGGGCTGGGGCTATAGGCACAGTGCCTACCTAGCAAGCATGAGGTCATGAGTTTGATTTCCAGTACAAGAAAGGAAGGAAGGAAGGAAGGAAGGAAGGAAGGAAGGAAGGAAGGAAGGAAGGAAGGAAGGAGAAGGAAGAAAGAAAGAAAGAAAGAAAGAAAGAAAGAAAGAAAGAAAGAAAGAAAGAAAATAAGAAAGAAAATTTTTGAGATTTGCCAGTATAAAAAAGTACAATTTTTGTGGCATTTATGTTTTCAGATGAGAACATACCATGACTATTTTGAATTCAATTCCAAATTACAGTGTCTCCTCTCTTTAAACACTGTTTAGATGTGACCTGAAGTGGATATTCTTGAAATGTTTGCAATAAAGCAATAATCTGTTAAAATCTTTTAGGACTGATGTTTATGCTTAGGGTGTGGTTGCATTTGTTTTGCCTTTTGTCTTGAGCTCTTCTGCCTTTTGTCTTATTTTGCCCACAGCAGGAAGTGTTTATCTCCTCCAAGGATGCAAGGTATCTGGTCTTCCTCACTGGCTCCTTTAAGAAGGTATCTGGTCTTCTGCACTGGCAGCCCTATCTGACTGCCTATAACATGTCTAACTAACTCAGCTGTCTCTAACAATATGTACAAACTTAGAGAATGCATTTAAAAAGTCATTTTTACACAAAGAAATAATGAACAATGTTTCTTTTTAAAAGTTTCTAATAGGCTTTTCATTTTCACTGAACAATTTTTTTTTCATATGACAAATTCTCTGTAGTCAATCCAATTATCCAGTATAGATTTACATGTCAAAAACTTTTATTCTTCAAATAATTTTTGTTCAAGATACAAATTTGGACAAATTGTGAGCAATTTATTGTTAAATTCCACTTGTTTCTATTCACTTACTGAGAAAAATTCAAGAGGAAGAGAAAAAGACAATTTGAAGAGGGGAACAAATGAAGCTTATGTTATATCTGAGTAAAATATCCTGTAATTAGATGATGCCAAATAATTTGAATATTTTATGTGTAATGATGGTGTTCTAGTGATACAAGAATGCTACTTCAATATGCTTAAAACTATGTAACTAAAAACTCACATGAAGTGCTTTTCTTTAAAACACACAGAACCTGTTGATGAAATGATGTGAGTAAAGGCTCTATAATAATTTAATCTAACTAAGATAATAATTTAATCTAACTAAGAGCTGTACAGATAAATTACTATTTGCTTTATGTTTACTTCATTTGTATTCATTTAATTTATTATTTTGTATAGGATAATTCTTGTATGAAAAATGGTAGCTGTAAAGCATTTTTATGGAAGCAATCCTATGTATTTCAAGCCTGATGCTAAACTACATACCATGACAATCCTCCTATTGAAAAGTACTAAAGACACTCTATAAAATTAAAAAAAGCAAACTCTGTGATTGCATCAATTACCTGGCGTGAAAACAAGGAATCATGAGACCAAAATCTAATTTACAGCAAAAATGAAGAGGAGTGAATGGCATTAAACTGGAACCAGCCTCCTGCCCTAGGGGTATTATAAAACAAACCCGATGGAAATTGAGCTTTGCTTTTGTAGGTTTATGAGACTAACTCAGGATTTTAAGCCCTATAGGAAAAGTTTTGCATACAGCTGAGACCCCAAGTGGTCATAAATGTAGGAAAAGAATGCTGTAAATATAAGGCATTTCTTTCATCAGGTGCTGGCCAAGAAATACTATTTGCCTCAAAATGAAGGCTTAAGAGGAAAGAAACAATGCCATTGAAAATTAACATTCTAAGTCAACTTTTAAATTCCTTATTTGGATTTAAACTTATTTTTTTGCTTTAAAACATTCTAAAGTTGTGATCACAGTCATATGCATCCTGTACTCTTGAGAAAAGTAAATAATCACTGCATTCTCAAAATCCTTTGAATAAAGTTCTGTGGAAAATGAGTTCACAGTTTAAAAAAACATCACCAAACACAAAAGAAAGCAACTTTACATAAATGAAAAAAAGTAAAACAAATATTGGATCAGACTCAAAAGATAAATCAGTAATTTATTTTAAGGCTGGATGAGAATTAATTATTCTTACTGTTCATAAGAAATAAAAACTAATGAAAGCACAACACAATTGCAGTTGAGCTTTACCGGGCACCCTTAAAATTTTTTCCAATGATGCACTGTACCTCCTTGTATCTGGATGCATTGGGTCATCTGCCACATGGTCTATGGGTTTGGCAAATCTTCTTGCCTCTGTCAATGGGAAAGAACCAGGTGTACCACAGGTAGTCATACAGTGAACAGTTACAGGCTAGGAATTGTGTCTAGGAGTTCCTCAGTTGAAATGAATCTCCATGTAAAAGAAATTGTACAAGACTACTGAATTATGAAGCGTAACGTGAAGAGAGCCAGGGGAGACTGTCTAGAAGGCTGTAGTCACTTCCAAACATCTAGCTGAATGCAATCTCACGCCGACTTCCATCCTTCCATTGTGTCACCCAGTACTAAGCCTAATCTACCCAGAAAATCACAACAGATAGAGTCAATCAATCAATCAATTAATCAACTTTAAACAAGTGGTAAAGAACTTACTCCTTCAGTGGTTAAATTTGGAAATATTTTTAGGCTTTGTGTATCATAGGTTTGTTTTTTTTCCCCACAATTGCTCAGTTCTAACACAAAATCAGACACTGTTCAGATAGTAGATGAATACTATTCTATTCAGATACAACCTTACTAATCAACCCTGAATTTTGAATTTAATAAAATTTCACATCAAAATACATTCTGTTTTAACCATTTAAAAATGGCTATACCATTCTTGGTACTCAAGTGTGCCAAAATATGTCATGACTAGTTCAGAATAGTGGGCTACTGTTTTAGAACTCTACTATGAGCCACTTCATTTTGGAGTAGTTTCTGATACATCAGTAAATAGCAGAAACGATTGTAGCTAAAGTTTGAGTGCCACTGTAAGGAGCTTTGATTATTATGACTCAGGCCATTTGTCATTTTCTCTGGTGTCACTTCTGCTTGGCATTCTCCCCATTTACAACATGCAGTTCATTGATCTGATTTTCTCTCCTAAGATACAAGTGAACATTGATTAAATTCTACTTCTCAAATGAAGGTTATGAAAAGAGACAAAACTCTTTTGCACACATTTTATATAGCAAGAACCACAAAAAGTTTCAAAAGCAGGGCATAATCTTGCCAGACTAGTCAAAAAGTCACAATTGAAAGCTTTGTGAATAAATCACCTAACTTGGCCATCTTCCTTCTGATAAAGAATGTTTTCTGAATCTGTATTTTTCTTAGAGTGGTTCAATTTTCAGTCATGGATAGAATATTTGTTGCCTTAGTCTAGATTGATTCTAGGCTGGACTACATGAATTCTCTTAAAATAGATCCCAGAACTGACCTGCCAGGATAATTAGGAATTGTAAGCCATTTCCACACCAGAGAATCGAGAAACTATGGACACATAAGTCTTCTATTCAGCTCTCTCTACATTAAACTCTTTTGTCTCACTATAATCTGAATTCAGGAAAAGCCACACATAACTTTGCTTAGGGCTCAGGATTGTGATTAGTAAATGACCTGGAGCGCTCTCTACCACTTCAACTCAGCTTTGAGTTAGCGTTTCATACAAGTCACTTTGATGGCCAAAGTATCCAAATGCTAAGTTCAGTGGAAGTCACCCACAAACAAGCAGTAAAGAAGAAAGTCTGACAGGGCAGCTTTTGATTGGCTGGACTTTGCGATAAATGAGAGTAAATTCAAAAGGTGAGCAATATTTTGATGTGTGGCTTTACCCTATCTTCTCACAAGTTAGAAAAATTCAGGATTAACACTATTGTGGATACTTCTAATTGATGGTCAGTCTGATCAAAATTTTTCTTCAGGGAGGATAGTTGCCATTTGCAGAGCGAAGTACGAGTCACGTGCAGGCTTGTTGTTGAAGCTGATGTCCATTTTCCTGCTGAATATTCTGCTGAGATAAGTGACAGATAGGTCAGAGTGCTGCTCTGCTCATCTCTGGAAAATTTCATATTCCTGCTTTGATTTCCCGTTGTTTATTTTTGAGAGATTACTTTCTTAATAAAATCTGTTCATGTGGAAAGCCCAAGGGAAATAGTGAAATTGAATAAATTGAAATAAATAAATCTCCACCCTGGGTATGGTTTCCTTTGATCTCTATGAGAGCACTGATGTTCAAGAAATTGTTGAAATTAGTATTATGGTAGAATTTTTTTTTTAGAAATAAAGACAAAACTGCTCCACTGTTAACAGATGCTTTGATTTACCTTTAAAGCTTTAATCTGTTTTTTCCTTCACTGACAGAATTTTTCATGATAGATTTACTGTGGATCTTACATAGCAGAAAGCCTATTGAAGGCCAACAGATTTCACACATTATGTGTATTTTTATTGGCTGCTGTTATTTTAGGCAGATAATCACATTTTTATTGCATCATAATTTGACATCTATAAATGACCTATGGAAATCTACAGCAAAATATTTCACCTTTCATTTATTGAAATAATTATTTCAAAATATTTCACCTTTCATTTATTGAAATATTTCACCTTTCATTTTATTTCATTTATTGAAATAAATAACTTATATGTGGGCAACTGTTGGCTTTATTGGAAATCAGTTAAGAGGAAACAAAGTTTCTCTAAATAAAATTAATGAGTCCCTGGGGAGATGCAAGTGTAAATGATCTTAGCTTTCCAAAGAGCTGCCTCCAACTGAGTTAACCGGAAGTCACAGGTGATTTTAGTTTAGTGCTAATCTCTAGGCCCATCTTGCTTTTATTAAGTGCATTTTTACATCTAAATTAGTTTACAGGAAAATTTCCCTAAAATAAGGCTTTTCTTTTTTTCCAGCGTCAGAATTAGGCACCAGTGAAGAGATAAGTTCTTATCTTCTTTTAACAAGCTTTTTATTTATTTTTCTGTGAGAATTGAGATTGGATAAAAGATTATAAGGATTAACCAGCTGAAAATGCAATACTCATTCCGCAGCTATGGGAGAGAAATTTAATCTTTATGTCTACTTAGAAAGTGTTCCAAAACTCTAAGCAATTTTCTTCATTTCTGATGTTAGGCTCTGTAAACAAATGTGCAATGTAATAGTCAATAAAAGGGTTCACCAAATGCCAATGTTAAGAATACATTGTTTTAAAGAAATTTGTCTATCCACATGTCTTAATTTGATTGCAATACAATATATAAAATTTTGCATTCTAAAGGTTCTTGGCATTAGAATTTATTTGATTCTAATAATCAGCATTTGATTATACACTCAGTAATATTTCTTGAATTATTTTAAATGAATATAAAATTTAATTCAATATAACTTTATATATGCTAGCTTCAATGAGTACTACTGAAATTTTTACTTATTGACATTTATAGAAAGATTTTAATTACTAATAATGAACCTGTGATGCATTAGATTTCCAGGATGTTTCCACTGAAACCATTTCATTTATCAGATTTTTGGTATTAATTACTTAAAGATTTAAATTTTCCGTCTTATATTTATAAATTATTGAAAGATTTATAAGTTATTCTAGGGGTTTCAGATAAGAAGTAAAGATAACTTGCAATCACCAAAGAAAGCAAGATGATTGTGTAATTAAATAAAATATAGAAACTGAGTGCATGACAGTAAGTCCAGCACTGGGGAGGCTGAGGCAAGAGGATCACTGAGTTTGATGGCAGCCTGGGATACATAGTAAAATCAGAACCAGCCTGCACAACATAATGAGACCCTGTCAAAAAACAAACAAACAAACAAATAAAAAACCTAAAACAATAAAATAAAACATTGGAAATCATATCTTTATCAAAACTAAAGTCAACCAGATTATAATGTTTTGATGACATTTACCATTAATAAACATGATTATTTCAAACACTATTAAAATTTTAATAAAACAACAAAAGTGTAACCCTTTAAATATTCATTTTGTTATCAAGATTATATTCTTCAGAGTCAGACATTTCCTAAAAACCTCATCATGTTTTTTCTATTGTAAGATATCCCAGGGTCCAGTCATTTAATTTTTTAAAAAATGTTCTCAAAATTCAGCTTATAAAAACATATAAAACATATCAAATTATAAGGAAAGTAGAAAAGAGTCAATACTATAGATACCTTGTAGGCCGAAAGATAAAACTAGGACAAACACCTCCAAATTTGTTCTCCAAGCTGCCTTCTTACGATAGGCTTCTCCCTCCTAACAAGAACACTCCTAGGTCTTCAAGGCTTACTGCTTCCATTCCAGTGTGTGCAGCCTTACACTATTATTTTAAGCAATCACCTTCAATAATTTACCTTTTTAATCCTCATGCCATTTTTTTACCATAATGTTAAATTTACTTTACTTTTATTGTCAAGATTTGCTCTAATATCTTGAAATTACACAACATTAGATTATTTCCTTTTCCATACTTGAGGAACTATCACAAAGTTCCAATAATCTTTCCATATAAGTTAAGTCTGTGATCATTTTAAATCAGTTCTCAAATTTAAATACCAAAGTGTCGTCATGAAAAATCACCTACAATGCTAATTTAATACAGCTGTATATGCTTCTTATTCAAAAATTTTGGAAGAATAATAAAATAAAGTCAGCCTTTAAGAGGGAGGATAAAACCATTCTTTGCATCAGTCTTCCCAACAAAGTATAATTCATGGTCAATTGTTCAAAATCCATTTATTTGGAAAATTTGAAGAAGAATAAGAATACCATAGAAAATTTATCTTAAAACCTAACAAATTCTTTTAATTTTACACATCATGTTTCCTGATGACCTTCTAATTTTCCTTTATTTCTTTCCTTGATTTTTGCAATCTCAAAACTTTCTCAGATGACAATTATCCAGAAAGTGTAGGTGGTGGTGATTATAGGAACATTGGTAAAGTGTGCAGAGTAGCCTTTTGGAAATCTTTATTTCTCCAAGTCATTGTTGAGTATCCGTCAAAATGTGCCCTCATGACTAACTACTGAATGGAAAGGAAGAAAGAAGAAAGTCAAGAAGGAAGGAAGAAATGAACCTAGCTCTTTGGAGGAGTTCTGTGTGAAAATGGATAGAAATGATACCAACGTAACAGCTTTCTTGTGTTTCTTATTCCCATATGTAGAACTTATTTTACTTGGAATAGAAACTTTTAAAGACAACAGTATTAGCAACACCACCACTGATACAACTTGCACGCCCTCAATAGTCAAATAAAAACCAGACATTAAAACAAGAGAATGATAGCAGAGTCCTGGGAGTGTCTGAAATTGAGTCATGAAGCGGCAAATGCTTTTGAAAAAGCACAAAACATTGAGAAGAGATATAAAGTGACATTGAATGTATTGTCATGGGGATACAAGTACCATTACTAAGAGTTGCAGTCATTCAGAAAAGAAGTCACATTTCAGAAAGACATAAAAATTGGGTAGAAAATCAAGGTATGTTGGAAATCTGGTGTAGACTAGTATTTTTGTTGAGAAAGTAAGGATCTAGTTAATATTATTAGAGATGAAGAATAAATACAATGTCAATTTTAAAATATTTTTTGTCCTCATTGTTTTATTTATTCTGGGAACCATGTGCTCCTGTTTACATTTTGTTAAGTAATGTAGCATAAAAAACTTTCAGTAGTATTGGAAAACTGAAATGCCATGGAAAGTCCTCTGTAACAAGGTGAGATGGAGAAATTTTCTGTATTAAACTTGGAGAGAAAAAAGACAGAATTAATACAAATTCAGATTAGTGTTCAAAGTTGGGGAAGAGAAAAAACTTTTATCCTATCTTCTCTACAAGGTCTGTATGTTTGTTTAAGGCACAGGCTTGTTAGAGAAGGTTAATAAACAGATGAAGAATGCTGAAATTAGTGTTGCAATGAATAGAATCCTAAAACCTTATATGGGTCAGTGTTGCAATTAGTGCCTTTATAGTAACACTAATCCGAACTATTGCCGTATTATTTTCTGTAGGCTTCACTTTAGATGAACTAACTAATTAGATTAGCAGATTTAGAGTTTGAATGAATTAAATAAATTATAGAGTGCTGACAAGAGCAAAATCTTAGATAAGGAAATGCATACAGAAGATATTTTTCAATGATTACTTGAAAGTGAATAAAGAAAAACAAAAGTAAATTACCTTGTAGATGGGAAACAAAATGACGGATTTAGCAATCTTAGAGGCAAAGCAACTTCTGCTTTGAGAGATATTTGGTAAAATATAGGATAAGGACACTTACACTGAAGTATCCAAGGTTTAAAACCTTGACTGGACTAATCTTATTTTGGAACTGGGCAAAATTAAAACTTAGATGCTAAGATTTCAGAATATGCAAGGTAGATGGGACAACTTTGAAAAGTAAAAGTATGATAATAGTGGGGAACTCCAAGGAAGGAAAGGTGTTTTTTTTTATCCTTGGCTTTATTATTGACTATTTATTGTCATTGGTTTTCATTTTGTATCTTTTATTACTAAAATGCAAGAATTCAGTCTCAGTTTACTGAAGGATCTAGTGGTTACTCCAAGTGTAACTGATTTTCTATTTTAAATTTTTTTCATATTAAAATCTAAATATTTTAACTCTACTTTTTGTTATTAAAATATTATTTTAGTAAGAATGAGACAAAATCATTGTTAAGACAAAATAAAAAGCCAAAAGAACAAACAAAACAAGACACATTTGGGCCCCTCTCCTTCTGTAGTATCTTGTTTCTGCACCCTGCTCATGTGAACCCAGGACTCTCTGCTATGTCCTTTCCTGTCCAAAGGTCAGTCCCACATCCTTCATTAACTCCCATCCCAGATGTCTCAGAGAATCCCATGACTGCAAAGAGCAATGTTACTCTCTCCCTGTCACATTTAGTCTTATATCTTTGACTATCTTAATATAAACTATTGTAATTCGAAAGCCGAATATTGATTTCAGAAATAGAAGCAGGACCTTTGTTTGTGAGACCTGTGACACGTGGTTAAGTGGTTCACATTGGCAAGGAGTGATTTTGCCTCCAGTTTTCTTTTTAGTTTTTTCTTATTACAGAAAAAACATTGTTGTTACTTAAACAAAAGTATTTATGGAAAAATCATACTGGTTTAAAACATAAAAAAAACTAATAATGAATGACAATATCATTTTCTACTCTGCACTTAAATGCAGAACAAATAGTTGTATACAGCAAGAAAAGGTAACAGACAAATTGAAGCAAATTTTCTATTTTTATTAAACATTCAAATTTATATGTTATTGTAGGTATAATATCCTTCAATTTAAGTTTGGTAATACAAATAGGGAGAAAATTTACTTGTAGAGATTAAAGTGTTTGCAATTTAAAAATTTCCTCTTCCTTTATTTTCTTATGCATATTTCTATTCTTCTGTTTATTTGTTTTTAATAATTCAATTTCTGCATTTTTAATAGTGCAATGTAATACTTCTGGCCAAGCCAGACTGTATACAATGCAACCCATTTATTTCTGCTTAATAACTTTGCAGTGCTTTTGTGTAAATAATGCTTATATTTGTTCATATGGTTTATGTCAAAAATTCCAACAAGGAAATAAAGAACTGTTATAATAACAAATCCCTAAGTATTTCCTGAGACAATCTTATTAAACACATTATATATGCAAATTCAAATCAAACAATAATCATTTTCAAATAAAATGCAATGATTTATGTTACTTAAAATTGAAAATTAACCAGAAAACTTCTGTTAGCAGTCTTTCAACACATACTTCTGTTTGTGATAAATTAAACTTTATTCCTTTTAGAAGTAAGTCTTATAAAAAATATATCCATACTTCTAGAAATAAAATTAGATTAAGCAATATTTTCAAATTTTAAGTCTTCACTCAAAGAAATGAGGAACATTCATGACGAATTCATCAAAATTATGAAAAATTACTTTCAACCATACAGTTTTTGAAAAGAAAATTATGTCTTGTCTGAAATAAATTGTTAGAATAGATAGTACTTTAGGACTTTGTTACTATTAGTAGTACATATTGAACTAAACAACTTAGGTAACAGCATATATATCTCTCATTAATAAATATTTTACACTTTTGTTTGGTTATAAGAAAAGATACATAGCTTTTATTTATTCACTTGTAAAAGTTTTTGGTGTTTAATACTTATGAAGTGCGAAACGCTTTTTAAAGTGCTTTGACCTGGAAATGTTTGAAAGCTTGTCCACCTGAAGCTTAATTTCTGATGGCATGTACAAAAATAAATGAGTAGATAAGTCATTATTCTGATGTAAAACAGCATGATAAATTTCAGAGAGATAGTTCGGTGTATAGTAATGGGTTTGAAAGATGGACTATGATTTTAGGAAAGAAGTCAGGAAATGTCCTTCCCTTGGCTAAAAGAAAACAGAATCTCCACAATGAAAACGAGCCAGCACAAAGAACACCAGCTAATGCGTAGGCTATTAAACCGGTGTGCGTCTATTTAAGGAACTGAATAATTTCCAAACTGTGAAGGACAGAGCAAAATCATGGATCCAATTTCTGTCTGATGTTTGAACCACAGTGTGAAAACTGGTGGCAGAAATCTGAGTTAGAAGACACTGAGTAGAGGAGGACTGCTCTACACCAAGGTATCTGTCTTGATGTGCAAAGTTTTAGATGCCTGTTAGAAATGAAAACAGTGATGTTCAGTAAACTGTCCAGCAGACACATGAGCAATGCCGAAGAGTCAGTACTGCGACGCTGGGAGCAAAGGTCCCAGTCATCAGGGTGTGGGAGCTATTTGGAGTCATGGGACTCTGAGATCATCTGGATGGGAGTTAATGAAGGACTTAGGACTGACCTATGACAGGACAAGAAGGGACAGCAGAGAATCCTGGAAATGAATGGACAAGCTTCGGAAACTGAGCGTTTACCAAAAGAGAGGGACCCAACTGAAGACAAAGGAGGTGGCAGTGAGCACTAAGATAGCGAGAGAGCAGTGCGTGGTGAAGAAAAGAAGCTTGCGAGGAGCAGACCAGGACAGAAGCTAGGTGGGCTGGGCTAAGGCTTCCTTGAAAGCAGAGGAAGCTGCAGAAGTGATCTTGAGGTAACAGCATCCGTGGTCACTGTAAATGCCAAGGTAACTTAGAAGCTGAAAGTTGTACCAGATTTCTAAAATAAAATAGCTCCTTGTAATTTTTTTCTATGATGATTTACTTCCTCCAAAGGATTACGTAGATAAAAATAGACTGCGGAGTTATAGAGCCTGCTGTGCCATTTAATTATTCATGAGCATACTCACTACTTTGCTTTCTTTACAAAAAAGTTCTAAGGTTGGAAAATGAACATGGCTATAGATAGAAATGTGTTTATGTGTTCTTTTGGCATATCAAATTAAATGTGGTGACAATACATAGTAGAAGATGTTCCATAATAGTGCAAAAAATTAATACATAAAGTTCATTGATTCTGACTGGTACTTTAGACAGTGGCATGGGATACAGGAAAGTAAAGCAATATTTAGGTAATCATAAGTTCTGAAGAACTACCTTCATCTCCCCTTATGAGTGCTCTCATGAGTGTCAAACTGTTAGTTATAATTAGTGTTAATACTCAGATAGAGGGAGAGTAGACTGGAGATAACCCCAAATTTGCTTAAAAAAAACTAAATAGAATAAAAATATTTTTTTAAAAACAATAAAAACTCCAAACTTGATAGTCTTGAGATGCAAATACTCTAATTTGTATAGCAAAAGCACATTATAAAAAAATTAACAATGGCTCATGTAGGAAAATATTAGCAGTTGAACATACCAGTAAATTTTTAGTACAATATTGTTAATAATTACCACTTGTAATATTCACATCTTCACATATTGAACACAGCTGTTTTAAAAAAGGATATGCTAGTTAAATTTTACTGAACACTTTTCATAAATATATCGACATCAGAGATTACATAAAAATAAGATTCACATGTCATATTAACAATGATGTGCAGACTCAATGTCTCTAGAAAATTCCATAACAAAGCAAGATTTTCCTTATTTTACATTTTCATAAAGTGTTTTACTCAATTTCTAGCACTGCCATAATAAATACCACTAAATGAGCAGCTCAAACAGAAAGAAATTTACTGTCTGAAAATTCTGCCAGGAAGCAGCCCTAGAGGAAGGTTTGGACAGGGTTGATTCCTTCTAAGAACTGAGAATCCCATGCCTCCCCCTAGCTGCTGGTAGATTGCTGGCAATTTTTGACATTTTTTGGATTTCAGAGAAACCCACATTTCCATTTCTATAGTCACATGGTAATTTTCTTGTGTATTTCCAAATTTCTCTCTTTCATAGAAATATCTCTCATGTTGCATTAGAGTCCATCTTAATGGGTTGTTTAATTGGATCAACTCTAGAAATACCCTATCTCCAAGTCATGTCACAAATAGAAATACTACAAATCGCAGCATCACCGTATGAGTTTTGGGGGAATGCCATTCAAAGCATAACCAGCCACCTCACTTCCCCAATACTCACATCCTATTTATCTGCCAAATGTATTTGTTAACTCTGACAATCTTTATTCTTTCCATCAACTCTTAATTTATAATCTCATCTGAAAATCATCTTAATCAAGTATTGATTAAACTTGGAATATTACTTATCCTGGAGCAAAATGTCTATATGAAACAGGGAATCAGACATAAAATCTCTTTTGAAGATACAACAAGGGGATAGAAATTCTCATTTCAGAAGAAAAAGTATCAGAAAACAAAAATACAAGATCATAGTCCTCAAACAAGTGCAAACACAGGCAGGGTGAAGCTAATGAGATTTTAAGACCCGAGAATAATCTACTTTGGTTTGGTGAGGCTCTATATCTTGTGATCATGGTGGAGTGAGCGCAGCTTTCGAGGACCTCACCGGCCTCCTTTCTCTCATAATACACCTCTTTCCCTGCTCTCAAGGCCCTAAATGCGAGCTTTCCCTGTGAGTCACTGTGCCCTGGTGGAAAAGTCATTTTTCCCTATAGGTTTCTGTCTTTGAGTCATTTTAATTTCATTTTAATTTATCTTAATTGTCTATCTGTTTGTCCAGCTGGTTATGTTTCTGCCACTATAAATGTGTATAAAATTTAACTGGCCTTCATAAGAGTCAGACAGGGCTAAGATATGACAGAAGAGGATCTTCCCTAGATCATTCCCAAATACCTACATCCCCAATTCTACTTTCTGTGTCATGCTTCTATTGCATGATAATATCTAACCACCATAGCAAATAGTGGTCCACTCTTGGCTCTCTTTGAAGTGTGTATATCTTAGTAGAAATAAATCCTTCAAATTAGAATACTGGTTTATTTTTATCAAATTGTTTTCAATTTACTTCATCCCTTTTTCACTTAATTGCAAACAACAAGAAGAAACCATACAATGGCTTCGACATGTTGCTTCAGAACATTCCAGTTCGTCACTTACCAATTCTATCTTCCATCCAATGAAACATGTTTAAAAAAGTAACTTTTAGAGTCTATATTCAGATTCATTCATTTTTATTCTCCTGATACTAATGATAATTCTGCCTAAGTGAGTTCTGATCAGAATTATCTTTCACATTCATGATTCTAGCAACAACTTTCTCATGACAATCTGTATATTATTTGGAATAATGAACATTCTTTGTAGTTCTCTTTTGCATCATCATCAAAGTTGATCATAATGTCCATATTTCTGGGAAATTTAGCCTTTTTCAAATCATGCACCTTGATACTCTTTCAGCCTCTACTTATCTATTTCCAAAATTGTTTTGTTTTGTTTTCAGATATTTAGTATAGCAACCCAATATTCAGAATCAAAATTGTTAGCTATTTGGGATTTTATTAATGTGTCACAAATTTATTCAATATAAATTTATTATCTCATACTTCAAGAGGTGAGAAATACAAAGTTAAAATGTGAACAGTTATGATTTTCTTGAAGCATATGAAAAAGCATCTCATCCAATTACCTCTGATGTTTGTTGGGAATCAGTGGAGTTTCATTTTAGTGGACTCGAACATCATTCCAGTCTCAGCACATAAACTACAGGAAATACTGAGTTGGGTCTGGTGATGTATCATTATTTGATGGAAATGATGTGCAGTTACATAGAGTCAAAGTTCACTTTGAAGTAGATGTGGCTGAATTCCGATCTGCCGTATCCCTTCAGGTTAGTATGTGTTGTGCCTCCATCTACCTTCATCTGTTTGATTTTTATTGTCCCCACAAGAACAATGTAACCTTCTTAATAGATTATGATGTAGTACATCTAGACGTCCCTTGTACATCTGGGTATTAAATCCTTGTGGATATGCTTCGTAGCTTGTTTTAATATTCTCCCTGCTTCTCTTCTTTCTTCTGATGTGGCTTTCCTTCAGTCCCATATGGTAGTACCATGCATTCAATTTAAACAAAAGTCGTTGGCCAAATGTTAAAATGTCTATTAAGTATACAGATACTTTTTTGTGTGGTTTCCAAGAATTGAATTCTTGATGGGGGGGGGGGAGGCACAAAAATATATGTGTAACACCACTTACAATTTCCAAAACAGAAGCATGCATAGTGAGATTGGGAATTCAGGCAAGTAAGAATTTCTTCCTTCAGATTCAGAGAAAGTTACGTGGTAGAGCTGGAAATAGACGGTGAGTGGGAGTGTGTCTGGTAGATGACACATTGTGAGCCCTGAACAGTCAAGTGAGAACGTGTCGTGGCATCTGAGTAAGTGAGAATTTAGTGAGTGACAGGTGGTTGTCAATGCTAGAAGAAAAGTAAAACCTAAATTGAAAAATATTTCAAGTCATCTGAAATTTTCATAGAAAGATAGCTTATTACTCAGAGAAATGTGTACAGTGAGAGCTGAACCTACTGTATTCCAAAAGAGCAGTTCAGTTTTGACCCTGACATTCAGAGTGGCTGACATCTGTCAGGCCAATTTGCGCAAGGAATAACTGAATGCATTGAAAAACTAATAATTTATTAGACCCACTAAAAAAGTGAGGACATGGAATGTTGCTCCTTCAAAATCTGGGAAGAGAAGCACATCCAGTGGAGCACAGATCGACCCTGCTTCCTTGAAAATGATGCTGCAGCAGCCATAAACAGGGAAGTTCGCTGCTAACACTGGAAATCAAGTCATGGAGTCTGAGCCCTGATGTCAGATGATGCTGGGAGAAGTCGTTTGGAGATGGAAACTGAGAGGGCTCCGTGTTCTCCTGACACTTGTTCTGAAGAATGTCAGCAGGATTTTATTAGGAGAAGATGAGAGAGCAAAACTCTGGTAGGCATGAAAGAGAAAAGAGGGGTAATCATTATGAAAACCTCTCAGAGCATCAGTGTGGACTATCTAAAGTGCCATACCAGGAGGCTGTCCCCGAGGGTGTTCTGTCACTCCAGCCCCCTCTCATTGTCTGGTGTTTCCCATGGAGGGAAGTGAATCCTGTCTACTGGGGTCAGCTCTACAAGAAAATGGACAGTAAATATCGCAACCAGTTCAGTGAATAGGAAAGGATGGGAGAAAATTACAGCACTTGTGAATGAAAGAGCCCTGAGACCAAACCCACAGACAGATGTAGTTGAAAGAGTATGCAACACTTACTTTCTGACATCTAACCAATATGTCATCTTGATTCCAATAAAATACCCCTGCGTAACAATTGACAGATTTTCAAGACAGAGAGTCTCTGAAGGGGAGCTCTTTGAAAATAACAAATTCAAGAGGTGATAAAAATAATGCTATAGATTTGACACTTTGTGTACCTAGAGTTGAGGTCAACATAAATTGCAGTGTATATTAAACATCAAGAAGAGCACAGTCTCAAGAGATAAATCAGCCATCATACTCATGGAATTGCACTTTGGAATCATCAAAATAATTATTTAAAACGATGATCAGTATATTAAGATTATATAGAAAAAATAAAAAATACCCCAACAATAAACATATCCTGTAAGCAGAAACAGGAATTCTAATACTCAACATAAAGAAAATACTAGACATTACAAGCCCTGCAACATAATTGAAAACTCTCCTCTGTCTTGACTGATTATAAAGAAGAAAGCAGTCAGCGAACTGCAAGATGGGCTAATAGAAATTTTGCAAGTTGAAATGGAATGACAAAAGTGGTGGAAAATAAAAAAGAAAATAAAACTTCAGGAAATGCAGGCCATTATCCAAAGCTATAAAGCATACCCAAGTGGAAGAGAAGAGAGAAAATAAGTAATTATTATTTAATACTTTCTGAAATTAATGGCATATACCAAACCACAAACAGAATAGTACATAAAATGCCAACTAAAATAAAAGCAAAAGGGCAAATTTATCTTGAAAGTTGTATAGTTATTGTTGTGATACTGAATAAAAAAATGGAGGTACAAAAATAACCTGAGTGTTCACTGAATTGTTGGCAAGAAATAGAAGTCCCCCACAAACATCTCATCATGGTTAATTCTATGTGTCAATTTGACTAAGCTATGACATGGAGATACTTGGTTAATCATCAGTTTACATGTCAACATGAATATATATTTTATATAAAGTAAATTTAAATGTGTAGAACTAGTGTATCACATTAACCCAAGTCAGTGAAGAAAGGTTTAGTTTCTCCAGGGGAGAGAGAAAACTGCCTCCAGACTGCTTCAGTGGCAGGCGTAACACTGTTTCCTTCTTAGGACTGCAGCCTTTCTGCCTTGCTGATTTTCCAGTTTGTCTCTCTGTCTCTGACTCTAACTCTGTCTCTGTCTCTCTGTCTCTGTCTCTCTCTTTCTCTTCCTCTCTCCCTCTCTCTCTGTCTTCAGTCAGCTTTCCCTCTCTCTCTCGTTGCATATATTTTTCCCCTCTTAGACACACACACACACAGACACACAGACACACACACACACACACACACAGATACACACACACACACACACACACACACACACACACACACTATCCTGTATATTTGGTCCTCTAGAGAGACCACTCTGCCTAATAGACTGTCTTTCCAGTATGTATCCAGGTATTTTCATATAGATATCTTTGATTCCACCAAAGTATATTATCTGTATTCCAATAATACAAATATCATTTCCACTAACTCTACTTCTAAATGTACTGTCAGGATCAATATTCAATATCATTTGTATATATAAAATATATAGTGACACAAAAAGTTCAAATGGCTTGAAGTCTCACCTTACCTTGAAGTTTTACTGATTCTTCCATAACAAATATATTTGCATCTATTACATAATTTCCATAATTTGCAAAAGATCAGCTTATGTAACATATTACAAATATTTTACTTTTCTATCATGTTTCAGATACCTTATGTTGAAGTAGAAATGACTCTTTACATCCTAGTGATTTGCATAGTCAGAAGGTTACATGCTTACTCTTTTTTCCACACTTATTATATTCTTCTAAATCTTATTACACATTCTTATTCACAAGCCACCTGTGGATCCTCCCTGGGACCAAAGATCAAGAAGGAATACTGACTGGAGTGTCCTGGTTTTGTGTAGGGAAAAAATGGAAATATTTAAATCAAATGGTTTCACAGCACCTTCTCATAAAATGTTCGTGCCACATTTACACATTTGCTCCCATTTCCTCAGCGGAAACAGGTAACTTGTCTAAGCCTTTACCAGCTTCTCTTGAATTTGAAAAAAAAAATAGAAATAGCACTTTTGCAAATAGGAAGGGGACAGAAAGTTGAGAGGATTAAGAAGGGAAAGGAGAGTTAATGGGTGAAAAGAATGAATTAATAGATATTGTATGCATGTACAAACTCTCCAAAATAAACATAGTCATTATATGCTGCATATATGAAATAAAAAATTTAAATAAAACAATTACCTCACATGTAATACATAGATTCCTAGCCGGGCGTGGTGGTTCATGCCTGTAATCCCAGAACTCTGGAGTCTGAGGCAGGAGGATTGTTGCAAGTTTGAAACCAGCCTGAGCTACAAAGTGAGCACAAGGCCAGCCCGAACTGCATAGAAAGACCCTGTCTCAAAAAGACAAAAAAAAAAAATAGATTCCTTATTAATTAACATGAGTTGGCATGTGCAGCACATTAATGTACTATGCCAATTGCTAATAGTTTATTTGAAATAAAAAAAACAATGTATAAAGTTGATATATATTTTCTTGTGAAAGGGAGCACTGTAATGGAATTTTAGCCAGACATTGATGGGCTGGGACGTGGAAAAAAGAAATTCACTAAGGGTATAAGTTTCCTAAGGCGGTTATAGGAAATTACCAAACAAATTAATAATTACTAAAACAAAATAAAAGTATTACCTCATGGCTCAAAAATCAAACCCAAAATTATTAAAGGTAGAAACACAGCTGCTTTTAGGCTGGTGCTTTCTTGGAAAGATCCAGGAGAACCATTTCCGTGTCTCTTCCCGTTTCTGATGGCTGTGCTTGGCCTGCAGCTGATTAATGCAAACATGAAGGCCAAATCTTTCCACCTAAGTCACATTTTTCTCTGTGCGGTGAATCTTTTTTCTCATCTTTATAAAGATATGAGTGAATGCATTTAGGACTCTACTATAACTGCAAAGAAAATCTTTTTCTTTCCTTTTTTTGACAAGATGAAATATTATTCAGTGTATCAGGAATAAAGGTTTAAGTGTATTTCGATTGTCATTTCTCAGTCTAATACATTTAATCTACCTCTTTTTTCTTGCTTTTTTTGGCTCCATGACTAGTTCTTTAGCCAAACAAACCCTTAAGTTTTTTGACACTTTAACCACAAATGCAGAAAAACAGTTATGTTTACAACTTGTCCTTTAAACTACAGAGGCAGGCCATTTCTGAATCCCAAATTCAGATTTTTAGAATTGAGGAACTTATTTTCCAAGCATTTCTCATGAGTCCAATCCATGTCCAATCTAGGTCTGCCATTTTTCTGAGTGGACTGCTGGACCTTTTCCATTGCAGATCATCAATTAGGAAAGAAGAGCTAATGGGCATAACTGCAAATATTCTGAAAAGCAACTATCACCTTAATGTCAAATGCAATAGTCTGGAGAAAAAGTATTGCTACATTAGTTAGATCTTTAAAATAGCCTTAATATTTATTTTGTAAGATTTTATACTTTTCTAAAACTTTATTGAATTCAACTCATTACCATAGAAGAGCTCACCAATAAGGTTAGTAATACTGTTTCTGATGAATCACATCTCACAAAATCACATTTTGTTTCCAAAAGTTAGTAAGATGATTAGCTGACCAACTCAGCTGTTCCTGGAAGGTAAAGCATTTTGATTTGTGTCAGGAACAGACAAGTGCTTGGACAACGAATTGCTCCTTCAGGTATTGCAAAAAGACTGATTCATCAATATATGATGGCCTGTATATTGATTCATACTATGCTGACACGTCACCATACTAAAGTCCTGTAAAAGCAAACTCCATGGGAACCTACATTTGAATGGTTAATGCCACAGTACTTTACATATCACAGAGAAACCCTACTTTAAAATTCTACCACATTTTATTCTTTCCTGGTAGAAGAATCCCTTTGCAGTTCAGACATTTTAACCAAGTTTTCTTAAAAATAATAGTGCTATGTCTTTATATATTATTTTCAAAGAAATTTCTTTATATTAGCTTTTTTATTTGTAGAATATCCTTGCGAGATGAAAAGAGTTATTTGCATTAAAGATAAAGAAAAATGAGACAAAAATTAAAAGGCTGTTCAGTGACACAGTCTGAGAAGTAACTTTATACAGAATGGGATGATGTTGACATTTTCTTCAAGAAATGCCCACTGGGGAGAACAGGGTGAGCCAACAAGATCTAGAGGTGGTTTTCAGGGACTGTCATCCATAGGAAATGAGAAAGGCCAGCATCCTCCTCAGAGAAGACTAAAAGGCTCTACGGCTATAAGGCATTTGTTCCTTCCTTTTAACCTTGTTTCAGGTGAGCTTTACTCAGGCAGAACATAAATTCCCTGTGTTTAGTAAACTACAGTGGAAAAAAAGACTTTTTATGATGAGTACTATTTCTATTACATTGCAGTACAGTGCATAACATATCACGAAAAAATCCTCGTGATTGAATTTAAGTGTACAAGGGTGTGATCAATACATGTTGAGTGCCTAAATTTTAAAATATTCATTACAGTAATTTTTTTTAGTTAATACCTTTCAAAATATTGCCTCTCTAAATGACAGAATTCTTTTTTTTTTTAACCTCTTACCTGGGATTGAACTCACAACCTTGTACTTGCCAGGCAGGTACTTATACCACTGAGCTAAATTCCCCCTTTTCCTTGGTTCTCACCACTTTCTAAAGCAGTGCTGAAAGTCCCTTTTCCCGAATGTCTTGGTGAGGTGTGGTCAAAATATATTGAAAACTACTGCCAGGTGCAATCCATTAGAAAGAAAGGCTTCTAAAATCAGTGGGTCCTATTTCAAATTATTCATGGGATCTGACGCCTTTCAACTTCTGACTTTTAAACTCAAAGTAACCATGAAAGCTAAATTTTGAACAAATTCAGGGATTAGAGGCAGCCATGACAGCTCAATTAAAAACATCTAATGAATGAGAACTTCTTGAAGGGATTCAGTTTAACAATAGCCCACAGCTTCTTGTCCACCTCCAGAAGTGATTCAGAAGATGTGGCAAGAAGGTTGGGATAAGTGTGTTGGAAGGAAAGAGAAGAGTTTTTTTGGGGGGAAGAGGAGATTAATGCCAATGTGTCTTTTACCAAAATAATAATATCCACTGTATATTTCAATCACACTGCCTATAATACTGTATTATTTGCTATAAGCTATGTGTCCTAGAGCATATCTACAATTTTCTATCTCATATAACTGACATTTTGTAACTACTGAACAACTCTCCCCAATTTTCATTCTACTTTGTGTTTCCATGTGTTTGACTGCTTGAGCTAACTGATTTGACAGTCATCCTTATTTGTCATTGTTTCTTCCCCCATTTCTGGCAACAATATACTTTGGTTTGGTAACATTAAATGGAAAAATTTCACAAACAAATGAATCCTGAGTTTAAATTTGCCAGAGGAGGATGACTGAATTGTGTGCCATTCTGCTGCTTCACCAAGGCCTGTGCATCCCCTTTCCCAGTATCTGGGTGCTTTATATGCTATCAGGCCATTAGCCACTTAGCCAGAGTATCAGTGGTCAGATCACTGCCACCTTATCTCAGTGCTTCTGTTCAAGCATCCTTCCCATGGGGCAGCTGACCTCATACTCGGTCACCATGGCCACATCGTCCACCCATGACTCTCTCCATTACAGCACAGGGGCTATTGTGTCTTCTTAACTCACCACAAGCAGGAGAGTGAGCAAGAAATTATTTTGAGGCACAGAGTTTGCATTTGCACACGTGTCACCACAGTGTATAACCAGAATTGTTCTCCTTTAGGATTAGTCATTAATAATTACTCTGCCTAATTTATAAATGTATTAATTCTATCCTACATACGAACGCATTGGGAAAATGCTGTATTATAGGATTTGACACTATTTGTACTTTAAAGAATCTGCTGAATGTCTTGCACACTGACCTCTATAGCTAAAAATGTGAAATTAGGCAACAGGTGTCCTTCTGTGACTGACAAGTTTCTCTTCCCATAATGTCATCATGTTGTTTCCATGTTGCACATGACAATTTCCTCCTGTTTTCAAGGCTGGATAGTTCATTCTATATATGGGCAATATTTTCTTTATCTTTTAATTATTAGATAGACATTTAATTCATTCCTGTAGTTTGCATTTGCAAGTAACACTGTAATGAGTATGAGAATGAAAATATTTCTTTGAGATACTGATTTCAGCACTTTTGGAAACTACTCAGAAGACACATCACTAGATCATATAGAAGCTCTATCTCTTACTCTCAGGGAAACTCATTATTTTTTCCACAGTGGTTGCACCATTTTATATTACCACAAAGAGTGTTCAAGGATTCCTATTTCTTCTATTTATGAACATTTATTATTATTTTTATTTGTCTATCATAATGGCCTTCCTAACTGGTAGGAGAGTATATCTCTTTATACTTTTGATTTATACTTTGCTGAGGACTAAATGATAAGAACCTTGTAAAATCTGTTCATTTGTTGTCTCTGGATAAATACAAATTCAAATCATTTGCCCATTTATAAGTCAGTTTATTTGTATTTTTCTACAATTTTATGGGAGTTTTTAAAATATATTTTTTACATTATTCTCTCATGAGATAAGTGAATGGAAAACATTTTTTTTTGTTTTAAGTGGGTTACCTTTTCACTGTGTTGAGAAGAACCTATTTAGTTTGCTATAACCTCACTTGTCTATCTCCAGTTTTCTTCTTGTGGATTCATAACCAAGGACTCATTGCCAAAGCCAAGGTCGAAAAGCTCCCCTCTCCTACATTTACAATTTCAGGACTTACGCTTACCTGCTTAATGTAATTTGAGGTTTTATATATTACATGAGGCAAGGTTCCAATTTCACTATTTTTCATATATCCAGTCTCTCTAATACCATTTGTTGGAATATCTTCTGTTTTCTTCACTAAGTATTCTCAGAATGCTTATCAGAGGTAAATTAGGTTCATCATTGGGGTCTCTCTTGTTCAAGCAGTGTATACTCTATCTGCCTTATTGTCAGTACCATGTTATTATTATAGCTTTATCATTGGTTTTGAAATGAGGAAATGAGATTCTTTAACACTGTCTCCTTTCTCAAGAGTATTTTTGGGGGGCTGGGGATTTAGTTTAGTGCCTTAAGTGCCTGTCTAGCAAGCGCAAGCTCATGAGTTCAATCCCCGATACAAAAAAAAAAAGAAAAAAAAATGAGTAATTTTTGGTCTTTTCTAATTCTATGCAAATATTTCAACATTTTCAGAAAAAATATGCTAGTGCTTTAACATAGAAAATTTATGCTAGCATTTTTAAAGAGGTTACCTTGAAATTGTCAATGCTTTGCGGACATAATAATTACAGAAAGATGGTGGTATTGTGGCACCATGATGAACAGAAAGAGTCCTTCAGATGGAGAGAAAGTGATCAAACAGAGTCATCATGAAGTGAGTCAGATACAATGCTCCAGAAGTTCCTGCTTCCACAAAAACAAATGTTCCATCCTGCATATTTTAGAAAGTCTGTTTATAGCATATGAATTTTTGTATTGATCTTTCTCATTTAAAGAAAGTTCAGTAAGACATTTTAAATGCAAATTCTTTATAAACACAGAAAAAGTCAGAGACACACTGTGAGAAATTTTCTCCAGGAAAGTTTTTTTTTCTGGGCTTGGTAATAATTTATCTTCCAAATATAATATGATGATTGAAAAGGCAATAATAATGAAAGCTAGTGGTAAATAAATACAAGAAATGTCCAACACCTTGGTCATTAGAGAAATACAAATTAAAAGACATTAAAATACTATCTTACTCCTGAAAGAATGATATCATCAAGAAATTAAATAAAAACAAATGCTGGTGATTCTGTGAGGTAAAAGGATGTACACTGTTGGTGAGAATGTAAGCTAGTAAAATCAATATGGAAATCAGTATGGAGATTTCTCAAAAAATAAAAATAAAAATTCACTCAACATAGCTATTCCCTTGCTATACCTCTTTCCAAAAGAGATACAGACATCATTTTACAATGGTACACGCATGCCCGTGTTTATAGCAGCAAAGCTTATAATAGCTAATCTTGGAAGTGACCTACATCTCTATCAACAGATGAATGGAGAAAAAGTGTGGTATCTATGCATAATGTAGTACTACTTTGTCACAATGAAGGATTAACGAGTTATTTAAGGTAAATGAATATACCTTAAGACTGCAATGCTAAGTAAAAATAAATCAGATGCAAAAGCTTAAATAATGCATGTTTTTTCTTATATCAGAAATCCAACACATAAGTAAAGAGTAGAATGAGACAAATAATAGAAGTAAGGAAATAGACCATTGACACTAAGGAGGGAAACAAGAGATAGAGGAATGGGGAAAAGGAAGGGGGAGGGGAAAATAATTAAAATGTACTGTGTATGTGTACCAGCAGAAAGAATGCAAATATTATATACTACCAATATGTACCAGTAAAATTTTTAAAATACAGAAAAAACAACCAAAATTCCCACAAGCTTATATTTGGTAAATAAAGTGCATCCAAGCAAAACATGATACAATATCACTCTGATGATTTCAAATATTTTTCTACAGTTTCAAAATAACAATGTACACAACTCTATAGACACAGTTCAGTTAACACACATTTTTACAAACAAGATTTATTTGTAAATGCAATTTATTAATAACATCTACTTTTAGATTTTTGTTACTGAACCCTCAGTTTTCTTCTTCAGGTGGATAAAAAAAGCTGTCTGACGCAATGTAAAATTTATCGTTTGCAGGTGTGTAACAGTGGAGGAACTCTTGCTTATTGACTTTATATTGTGTTTCCATAATTGATAACACTGAATTACTGACATCTTTGCCAATGGACTGTAGAGAATGAATTATAGATTACCCCATAATTCATAGATGTAAATTATGTATTTCTTTCTGTTAGCCCATACAAATTTTAGGTTGAAAAGTCCTGTAGCCCTAAAAAATACGAATTTTGGACTTCTGACATTTGTGCAGGTATCATTGCAAGCATCACTCACTCTCCAATATGTCAGGCCAGTCGACTGCATCTGTCTTTTCCCTATCAAGTACTAATTGCTGCTAGGTAATCATCAGTGCAGACCCTGTGCTTCAAGGACAGCTCCTTGCTTTTCTGCTAATTCAGCATGTATATAATATACACCGTGTATGAGGTAAGAATTATTGTACATAACTGGATCACATCAATAAACCAAAAAAATATGAATCCCCACGTCCACAGAAAATGCATTCTAGCACACTTTCACCCAAGCAATTTGAATTTGTACTTATTTGCTATCAGAAGGATCTAATTTTACCATAACTCTTCATAGAGTTAAGCAGAACAGGGAATATAGCTTAGCAAAGACTAAAATAAATAAGTATGTCAGAGCACTAAGAGAGGCCAATAATTTTAAGAATTTTTCTAAATACGATCTGTTTTAATTCTCTCAGCAATTGCATTTCTCAGTAAGGAGATTGGGACTCCAGGTGATTACACAGCTTGCGTTTGATGTAACTGAGTTAGAGCTCCTGCTTTCCTGTTTAAATCTAGTTCATCACATGGAAATGCATGCTGTGATTGTTTGTAGCACAATTATTTCCTTAGAATACAAACGAGCACCTAGATGATACTGATCTGCTTTTATACGTTGTTTTAAAATACACTATTTTACACTTTTTCTAAGGGACAAATAAAGAGTATATAAACATTCCAGCCGGGAGTTTAGCTCAGTGGCACAGGTGCCTGCTTGGCAAGCGTGAAGTCATGAGTTTGAGCCCCAGTATAAAAAAAAAAAAAAAAAAAAAAAAAAAAGGATTCCAATGCTCCCTTTCCCCAAATAAAATTTTTATTAATCATGTCTCGATTATCCTTCTTAATTTATTTTCCTCAGATCACTACCTGTCAGTTCATATTTTGCTCTCACTGACATTTCCCTGGAGGTCTCTACCAAGGCCCTGACTTCCTCTCTCAGGAAGGCTACATACATCATGTTTGATATCTTCAGATAAAAGTACACAAAGTCTAAATGCTGCTTATCTCATCTGTATTATCACACATGCATGATTAAAGTTAAGATCTTATTCATTTTCGTTATTGACTTATCAATTGATGGATCATACAGAGCAACTCGGAGTCAGTGTAGCCTCTAGCATGGTCCGGGACACAGACTGGAAGCTCAAAGCTAGAAGAGTGTAGTTAAACTACATCTGAGAAAAACACCTAGAGAGAAGTTACTCTTTGAGCTGGGTAAATGGGGGGAGATACTCAAATTTAGGTGTGAACGGAGAGTTGGGGGAAAATGGAAAAGTAGAAACAAATCTAAACAAGGTTTTGGAGAGAGAACAGAGGGTGAGGAAAAGCTTCACAGCACCAATTTCCAGGAGGAGCAGCAGAGAGCAGAGGGAGTGATGTACCGAGAAAACACAACTAGAGGAAATCAAAAGACTATGAGGAAGTGGACCTGGAATCCACACGGCACACCAGCACTGGAGAAGTATTGTCTAACTCTTACACTGTAATCACTGTACAGAGCAGAGTTGAGGTCATAGTACATCCAGTAGGGAGCCACGGTGACTGATACCTGTCTGAGTTTACTGCTTTGGCAATGAAAGTCCTTACATTTTCTTGGCTCTGGGTTCAAGAAACAAAGTACACTGAATCTATGGAGGTTGGGCTGGAGAGCTCTATTGGCTCTGGAGGAGAGCTTTTCAGGACTCTGCTAAGAGCCTTGTGTTGTCTGAGTGAAGCAAGGTTGATTTCCACTTTGTCAAATTGCAAAAGTATCTACAGCAGGTCCGGGGAGAATGAGCTTCTGTGTGTAGCTGTATGCAGTAGCTAAATTCCAGGTACTAGTGCAGAAGAGAATGGCATGAGAAGTTTCAAGAGGTATCTCTTCCCTGTCGGTATGGGGAGTCACAACCCTCATAGCACTCAGCCCTAAGGAGTCCTAGAAAACAGCTACTGGTGTCACATCTGCCCTGGGAGAACATAGAGAAGCTAACACCAGACTAAAACACAGAGTGTAAATTTTAATTTCTGTGCTAGCTGATTCTAACTGGCATGATAGTTGTTCCTTACCAATGGCTCTGCTCACAAACTGTTCTCTGTGCTTCTCAGCTTAGAAATAAAAGGAGAAGGGGAAGGAGGCATGGATAGGATACAAACTATGCCCTTTCCACAGGGTGTGAAGCCAAATAGGTCATGGAAATAGGATCTGTTTGCCAAAGGTTGAAACTTTTTCTTTTGTCCATACAATTACCTTTGGCAGAAAGAAAATTACTATTTTCTTTATTAAGACATAAAGAAATGATTATCTTTTTAAAAGGTATTATCAACTTACTTAAAAAGACAAATCTATATCTCAACTTTGTTTATTTTTCTCTATATCACTTTTCTTTGGTCTTTTTATTTCCCCTATACCTCACTTTTCCTTTTCTTTTGATAGTTAATTCAAGTCAATTTCAATATTTAATTAAAATCAGTTAATATTGCGTGCCTGTGATAGGACTTTAGAGACTCTCAAGTAAATAACCTATTTGTTGCCTTAAAAAATTAAGAGAAACTTATCCCAAATCATCATCGGAAGAAAAATAATAAATATTAGAAATAAGTGAAATGGAAAGTTTTTAAACAGAATCAATAAAACAGACAGTGATTTATAAGGAAACACAATAAGAAACTCAAGAAAATTCAGCAAAAACAAATTTTTTTTAAAAAAACCAAGTTAGTAAAATAGTTAATCCAAAGATCATTAGGGAATATTTTCAAAAACCCTATATCACTACATTGGATGATCTAGAAAAAAATTGAAAGATTTCTAAACATGTGATCTCCCAAAATTGAACAAAGAAGATTTTAAAAAATTGCTCAATGATAAACAATGAAATTGAAGCATAAATACAAATTAATAAATATCAAGACAAGTCTACTAACAGACAAATTCCCTGCTGAATTTTACTAAATGTGGAAAGGAAAACAAATATCAATAATCTTTAAACTGTCCTCAAACACATTCTACAAAGCCAATATTACCCTGCTACCAAATCTGATAAGGATACAATAAAACTGTAGTCTAATATAACTGATAGGCATGATTGTAAAAATCTTCAAAAAATTACACAGTGAATTAAAAATAGCACATTAAAAAGATTTTGCACATTGATTAAGGTGATTTTATTCCAGAGATGGAGTTTGGTCCAATATTCATGAATTACTAACTATAATATATCTCACAAATAGACTCAAAAATCAAAATCACCAAATTATCTCTTTACAGAAAAATCCTTTGATAAAATTCTCCACTCTTCCTAATAAAAACTGAAGAAACTAGGTATGGAAAAATCATACCTCATCATAATAAAGGTGGCATACAACAAAACTTTGCTAGCATCTTACAAAAATGGTAAATAAAGCTAAAATATTTTTCTCTAAAATCAGAAACTAGACCAGGGTGTCTATATTTACCTTTCTTTTGAATATAGCATTGAAAACTTTAGACAGAGAAATCATACTAGATAAGCAAACAAAAAGGAAATAAGTCAAATTAATTGTTTTCATATGATAACAGTCATCTATGCTTAAAAAAATAGGGGATCTTCCAAGTCTTAGAACCAAGGTAAATTCAACAAAATAACTAGGTGCAAAATCAAGATGCAAAAAGTGTAACTTTCCTGTACTTCAATAAGAAACTGGCTGAGAAAGAACTCCAGAAAATAATGCCATTTAAAAAAAAAGCTAAGAATAATCTCAAGTAAGAAATAAGTGTTCTAAGCACAGAAAATTACAACACATTGAGAAAAGAAATTATAGAGACAGTGAAGATAGAAAAAACTCTCCAAAATCACAGATTGGGAGAGGTATTATTATTGAAATGGCTGTAGTGCCAAAAGAAACCTAACAATTTAGAACAATCTTAATAACAATACAAATGATATTCTTCATACAACTAGAAAAAATTCTAAAATTCATTTGGAATCACAAGAGAACCAGAGTAGCAACATCCATCTTGACCAAGTAAAGCACCAAAGCATCAAAATGCCTATTTCCAAAATATACTGCAAGAAGAATCATAATAAAATTGAGATGGATTTGATTCAAAAATGGACCTGTGCACAAAAGACTAAAATAGAGTATCCAAAGTTAAATCTCCATGTCTACAGACATGGATCTCTCCATAGGAACTAAAATATGTGTTAAAGAAAAAGAAAATTCCTCAATAAATGGCAATACAAAACCTGGACTTTTTTTTTCAAAAACTTGACTTTTGTCTGTTCATAACTGAAATTAAATATCTACTTCTGATCAAGTATAAAAGTCAATTCAAAATGGGAGCAACCCTGATGGAAAACCTGAAATTTGAAAATAGTAGAGAGAAATATGAGAAAAACTGCAAGATATCGTGTAAGCAATGATTTCTTCAACAGAAATCTAATAGCTAAGGAGTCACTGAAAATAATTGACAATGGGAATACATCCAGTTAAAAAGCATCTTCACAGAACAGGAAACAACCAGTAGGAACAATGGACAGCATAGAGACAATCTTCACCAACATTCATCTAACATGGGATTAACATTCGAGATATATACAAATTCATGACAATTACCATCTTAAGTAAAAACGATGCACTCAATAAATGGGAAAGAGGCAACTCTTGTCAGAGAAATGCAAATATTCAAGTAAAAACTGTGCTGGAATTTGACCTCACCCTAGAAAAGTGACCATTATCAAGAAAGCCAAAAATAACAGGGGCTAGAGAGAATGTGGGGAAAATGAATACTTTTACATAACTGATGGAAATTTCATTTAGCACAATAAGCATATGAAACTATGCGTGTTCTTCAGAAAATCAAAACCAAAAAGAATTATCATAAACTGTATATATCACTTCTGGGTACATATCCAAAGCAATCCAAGTCAACTTACTATGGAAATATCTACCCATGCTTATGATATTATTCAATTACATATGGTAAATATCCATGTAAATGCTCCTTATCAGACAAGTTGGTAAAGACAGTGAGATAAATATTGCTGAGTAAAGCTCTATTGCATATTGCATTTTACTCAGCCATAAAAAGTCATGTTATCTGCAGGAAAATAAAGTTGAAGATCATCATGTGAAGTAAATCAGACTCAGAAAGAAAAGCATCATATATTTTCCCTCATTTGTGGAATCTAGGAGGAAAAAAAACATGCAAGCAGGAAGGAGATTACTGGAGAAGAGGAAGAGAAAAATAGGACACGGGAGAAGGGTAATACAGTGTAGTGTGTGGCAGAAAGGAGGGTGTTATATGCATGTTTAAAAATAAAAGGTATCTAATGTCTCATAGGCACTGATAATTAGAAATCACAGAAATGTATCAAAGTGAATTTGAGTGCAGAATATTATTTGCATGCTTAATACATAAGCACTAATACATTGTTATAAAATTTAGCCACACTTACAAGTAGCTCAAAATTTTAAAATTTAAAAGAATCATGTAATATACTCTATAGTAAGAATAGAGCACATGTAATAATTTCTACAGCTGAATATTATATGACATTTTAATACATTTATTTCAAACATATTATAGGGAATATATATCTTCTATTTATGTGAAATTAGAGAAATGTCATGGTTTTTTTTCCTTAAGTCATGAAATATGATTTAAAAATAGCTGACATGGGCAAGAGATTCATCCACACTATGTGATATCATTTGATACCTTAATTAGTTTCAGATACAATGATTTTAATGTAGAAAAGAAAAATCTTCATGGGAATTTGCTATAAAATGAAAAAAGTGTATAATTATTAAGACAATATAAATTCAAGATTAATCAGGCACACACAAAAACTGAAATTCAAATTAATACTTTTATAGAAGATCTTTTTATTTTTATCTTGGAATTTTCTGTATATTTAGATGAAATGATCGGTTTATAAAATATATGTTTGATGATATTCAAAGAAACATGGTATTTTGTAAACCAATACTAAAGAATCTATTATTCTAAGAATAGCGTTCACATTATCCTCTGAATTCTACACAAAAAGCCATAGAGGAAAAGCAACACAGGCTAAGAACAGTGACTTTTTAAACTTCACAGGCATACATCTAATGACTCAGTTTAATTTAGCAGAGTGTAGTGTTATATTTGATGGTGACAATGCTGCATATTTGTGGATACCATTTCCTGAAGCTATAAATTCAAAAACATGTGGAGTGGAATTACTTTGAGGTTCTTCTAACAATATGGAAAAATGCAAGAAATGATTTTACCCTTTTTATTTTTTGCATGTTTTCTAATAAAGTTTATTTCGCCACGTGCTTCACTGTGGCAGGGAAGAAAGTAAACACTGCGATTACTCAGCTTTCTGCTAGCACAGAAGTGATGGTAATGATTGCGGACCCTGAATTCAGTTTGGATTTAGGGTTTTAGAACTGTACAGTTTATACCACGAGAGTACTGGTCACAGCCAAACATATTTGAACCTCCTTTTTTGTTCTTTTAGTTTGGGTTTTTAAGCTAATTTCACTTTCCCAGACATTTTGCATCAGTTTACTAGCAGGAGAAAGGCAGCAATTCAGTCCTGCTATTTAGCATGAACATTTCAATGATTCTGTTTTCTGTATGATCATCAGTATTTTCCCTCCATAGCTGGAGACCTGCTGAGATGTGTATTTAAGTGCAGGTCACAATATTAACTTTGTGCAGTAGGAAGAGAAAGCTATAGCTTTTCATGTTTTAAAGTCTTTTCTTCTAGGATGCTGATTGCAAGCTAACGGTAATAATTTCCATCTGGTGTGTGTGCGCCTGCTCTACGCCCTCATTCTCGTCTTTCCCTTTGTGAAGGAAAGTTGATGCATTTTCTTCAAAAGCGTTTAAGTTCTGTTCTTGTTAAATAATACAAATAATAAAAATCATTGTAGGCTCACAGAGTTTTCATTTAAAAATGCTTTAATTAAAAAGTCAATAAAGTCATGAATGTATAATTTTCTTACTAGAAAACAAA
Source organism: Hydrochoerus hydrochaeris (assembly GCA_004027455.1). Lineage (NCBI taxonomy): Eukaryota > Metazoa > Chordata > Mammalia > Rodentia > Hydrochaeridae > Hydrochoerus > Hydrochoerus hydrochaeris. The sequence continues at coordinate 929,848 of PVLA01000049.1, forward strand.
TCTGAAGAGCTCCTGTGAGTTCATTTCATTTCATTTAATTATTTCTTAAGTATTAATGACTTGAAAACTCTTGAGAAAGGATTTAAACAAACTTGTAAATGAAATCAAGGTTATAATTATTTTCTTTTTTATAAATAAATGTTTTTGGAGGTGTTAGAAATACAAGAGAAAGAGAGAGAGAAAGAGAGAGAGCGAGAGAGAGAGAGAGAAAGAGAATCTGTACAAAATCCTACAGATAGATATTTATTTCCTGTATATGCAATATGATTTGTACAGACAAAATACTGAAAGTTCCAAACTAATCTTGCATTTCTGACTAAATCACATGGTAGAGGTTGTAGAAGAGTATTTCAGTATTTTAATTCATGAATATAAAAATGTTATTTTCAAAAAAAATTGTTTCCTAAAACTTCCAAAAGCAATCAACCCCTTACAGGTTTAATCTACAGTGATACAGTAGTTATTCAAATATTTTTCATATTGGGCCACCCACTCCACTTGGGACCCCTTCTGGTTTTTTTTTTAGACAGAAGCTCTTCTTTCTCTCAATAAATAATTCCTACTCTTAACCTCAAAAAATATTTGTCATATTATTTATGAAAATCCAAATTTGTATACAGAGAGTGGTTCAGGAATACAGTCAATATAGCTACTGAATGGTAACTATTTGACTTTTTGAATGGGTAAGTCCAAAGAAAATAATTGTTGACATGTTGTTTTGAAAAAAAAAATGTGATAGATCCATTGTACCTCATACAGTAAATGATCTATTGGCTTATAATTATCTACACTCATCTGGTAGGTTTTCCACAACAATTCAGAATGTAGTCATACCATTCAGAATATTATTGTTAATGCAAAGTATTTGGAATAAACATAGGATCAACAAAAGGACTAGTGTATTATGTTGCTCATTAATTTCTTCAAAAGTAGTTTGTTGGATATAACATATTCCTTTTGTATGCAAAATCCTTTAGAAATACACACTCTTTTTGCCTTATTTGGTTTTACTGAGACAGCCAATATAACATTGCATAAAATATACAAAGGCTTCATCAGCATTAAATTATATGACTCCTTAGAAAATGTCCCTAAATCCTGCAGTGCTACTTTCTAGATAATTGTAAAGTGGAAATAATGATGCTTCTCAAAGAGAACCTGATCTTGTCTTGTATTAAATGACTCAGCCCCTACAAATCACTTAGTAAAGTCTGGTAAAACCAGTAGAAAAAGCTGTATAGGTAGTGTATCTTCTTACTCTTACTTTGGAGTCTGATAATATTATCCTGCTATTATTGATTTCAACTCTATGAAAATGATGCATGTTTTTTTCTTCTTCAGTGTCATAATCAGTGCACATTCACATCCTAACACTGAGCATATGGCACCACTGATTACCATCTTTTTTCTGTTTTTCCCCTCATACCGAGTTTCTGAAAAGATAATCCTATCTGTCTGTGAAGTGTATGGAGTCCCTGACACCTTTCAGACAGGTCAGAGTGAACTGAATGCTCCTACCATAATAGTTTGAAATAGCACTTTGAGTTTAGTAATGCCGTGTGTCGAGAACAGATTGAGCATCACAGTAGTAACTGTGAATACGGCATACAGCAGAGGAGATTTATTTGTATTTTAAATACTATCAAAATATATTGCATAACAAATTTTAATACAGTACTACAATTGGATGCTCTTATTGTGCTGTCATGTTGAAAGAAATGTAATGAAAAACCAGATGCTTCTTGTGTGTTCAATTTGATGAATAGCTGTGTTTTCTCATCTTATATGAGCTTCCTGCCCTGCATTATATCTTACATCTGACTCTATGTCTGACATAGTGATACTTTTAAAATTAATGCATAGTGATAGGGTGAATGTGTATGTAAAGTTAATGTTTGGGTTTTCTTCACATTATCCTAAGTTTATGGGTAGTTTTACTTACATATTTTGCCCAAGAAAAGTCAATATATATTCTTCTACTCTATATATTCTTTGTAACATTTTCTGTCTAACTTTCTATCTCTTTATTCATTCATTGGTTGCAGGTAGATAGATTCATAGACAATCAGCCACAGATAAATATATTCACAAAAATTCAAACAATTTCTTAATATCTTTGAAAGAGCACAAACTTAATAAGACAGGATATAGAAGTGGATACTGGTACTGCAACTAGATTTTCAAAATAATATCAGTAAATTGATGATAAATACATACATTCAGTTGTTTAGTGGCAGGATAATGTGTAAGAAAAATATCATAGATGTGGAGATATTTAGCAAAGGTGCATACTAGAGAAAAGAAAGGGGATTGGGGGAGGAGAAAGAAGAGCATGGTGGAGTAAGGAGCTTGGAAATGGTCAGAGTAAGTTATACACATGCATGGATATGCAAATTTTAACCCACAAAATCAATACAAACTAATAAACTAGTTCATTGTTTACAGGCAGTAGACATCTGAATGTTGAATAACATAGTGGAGTAACATGTAATTCATCTCACATTTTATTTACAAAAGAAAGAAATGAAGGCAAACAGGAAGTGATTTCAGCAAAATTCTTGCTAGTAATTAGATTGACCCAATAATATGGTCCACTGTCTCTGATTTTCATGGACTTTAACCGTAAATCTATGGGGGTAAAGATGGGGGATCACATTAACTTTAGACTCTATGGGGGTAAGGGTGGGGGATCACATTAACTTTAGACATCGTGAATTCATTATATAGACTATCACAGCTTTAGGAAATAGTCTTCTGGAATAGTTCAAAGCCCTCATCAGGACATGTATACATTAATTTGAGCATACAATAAAAGTGAATTACCATTTGTGTGTGAAAGGAAATAGTTATGAAACCAACACCGAATAGTTATAAGACAAGCCCCCAATTCAAAGGGGTGCAGTGGAACAGATTATGGAGTCTTATAACTGGCAAATGTGCTCCTCTAGTTATTGAAAGTTGGACATTGCTTAATAGGTGTAGAGGAGACATCTTTGGGTGGAGAATGCAGGTTTAAACATGGAAAGACAGAGGAAAGTTTTGTATTTTTAGCATCATATTGCTAAAGTAAAACTTAAAAATATTTTACAGGTTAAACATTGTAGCAGGTAATTGTAGAGAGATACAAATGCCTTGAATCGCAGCTTCATTTTTGTATTTTAAAATTGACATGGAAATACTTTAGGTTTTCAGGAATAATGCAGATGACATCATTTTAAGAGCCACACTTATTAAATGTTTTACAGCAACTACTTTAAAAGTTAGTTTGTAGCACTTAAAAATCCATTGCCACTCATCATTGATTATCTTTATTTTATAATAAATACTTATACATCTACTTCAATTGCTACTGATGTGAATAGAACCTTTCATAGTATAAGATGTGAATGGTTCGTTTCAGGTTTTAAAAATTACCTGAACAAAGGTGAACAATACACTTTATTCTTCTCCCTCATAACAATCTTCAAAAATGTTATTGCTATAAAGGGCAATGTGTGTGAAAGCTTTCTATGCCTCTCTTTTTAATGTGGTATACTTTTCGGCTTGTTGACATATTATTCTATAACAATAACATTATTTTTTTTCTAATTCTTCCTAATAAGTTGATACTTTCTGGGAATTATTTGCATAAGATAATGAAGTAGGATTAGAAAGGAATTAGGAGCAATGTTATTAACATACCCTCTGTCTTAACTATTTTTCTTGCTGAGACAAAAAATCTTAAATCCAAAGTTAGATGGGAAAGACATTTAACTCACAGTTTGTAAGGGTCTCGGTTCATAATCGGTTGGCTCGAGGGCAAGGGGACATGGAAGACAGAAATTATAGAGGAAAAGTTGTTCCTAGTGGGAAGAATATAGCAAAAAATGCAAGGAACGACCACAGGATCGATTCCAGCATTGCACACTGTAGATAAGCCACTGCTGAAAAGGCCCCACCTATGACTATATAAGGCTTTGGGGGGACATCTAGACACTAGCCCTAACAACTTCACATACACTCACTGGTCCTGTGGTCTTACACTAGACATAAGAGGAGGTATATTTATTTTTCCTTAGTCATAAAAACAAATTAAAATACAAAAGAAAAAGCTTTTCTCATTTTTCTTTTTTTTCTTTCTTTTTCTTCCTTTCTTTTAGAATTCTGTATTGTTGCTACCCCTTTTTTTTCCTTCACTTTAAATAAAAGTTTAAAAATGTATAATTGTTATTGTAAAAAAAAAGAGGAAATAGGAAAAGCTATAAAAGATATAGCAGCATGTATGTTTAGGTGTGTGGGATTGATAACCATTCTTCTAAGTTCTTGTTGGATTGTTGAACAGATCTGTTTGCACTCTCACTGCTTGAGCGTCCACTTTGTGTGCTTTAATTTTGTAACTTGAAAAACTATTTCTAAAAGAACAATATGTAATTTATCAACCAGTGATTTCTTACTGTTTTTCTTCTTTTCTTGACATTCTGTAATATTTCTATCTTTTTTCTGGTTTTTTTTTCTCTTTAAATAAAAACAAAATACAAAAGAAGAGAAGTGATTGCTCAAATTGCTGTTTAGAAAAATGAATGTAACATTGCCTTCAAAATTGTTATCTACAAATCCAAAAATATTTTAATGAATTTCATGAAATGCCTTAAAATTGTTTCATATGTGTTTTTGAGCATCATCACAATTTAATCTAAATAATTTAGAACTACTTTAAAATCCTTAATAGCTTCACATATTTTAATTCTGATCATGACATTTCTAAAATCTCATTTTAATTTGCATTCCTTTCTTCTAAATCAACATGTTTTTATCTTGTGGTAAATTCTGTTTATAACTTGAAGGTGATAATAAAACCACATCTTACTTATTGCTTAATAGATCTTCAATTTAGAATCAGTGCACTTAATTTGTCTGTACTTGGTCTAAACAAATACTATACTATAAAGGTTAAATTTGCTGGCACAAGTAAACAAGTAATCCTAATAAAGTCTCACTAAGTAGAAGCATATTTTCCACATTCAGATTTTGAATGAATTAGTTTTTCAGAAATAACTGAAGGGAAATTAGTCATATTTTCTTGGTACACTGTGTTTATTAATGCAAAATTATTTGTTTGGAATCAGATCAAATCAGATTACTGCTTTTTGACATAACATGTCCATGTATTTATGTGCTTTTAACATGTGAGCATGCTTAGAAATATTAAGAGGTGATGATCCTAGACATAGATCTAAGCACAAACAAGTTATTTATGATTAAAGTTATAGATACAAATTAAATTCAAAATGTATTTTATTAAATGATGAAGTTGAAGACAAACCAAGCACTCCTCAAAGCTATCATATTTGGTAGCTATCATTGAATAATATACATACATATATTTATATATCATTAAATAAAATATTATATATACATTATATATATGAAAGGAAAAAAGTAATTCTAAAATATCTAAGTGTGCTTAATTTTTTCATTGTCAATGTGATTAAATAGTGGTAAGATATACTTTTTTTCTTTATTTTTATAAACACATCTACAGTTACAACTTTGCTCTGAAAACGCTGTTATTTCCCTGCCAAACAGGTTTATTCAAATCTGCAGCCTGAAAAGCTGGTGTCCTGTAGTTAATCTCTCTGTCTAGCTACAGTTTTCATTACACTGCAGACAGCATTTTATTCTTTTCATTCATTGACCACATCATGACTGCATACTGCTTTCTTCTGCTATATTGCTAAATTTCAAGCAATCACAAATTTCATGGAATATTGAAAGTACTTTTAGAAGCTAAAACTGAAAGTCATTAATTTTGCAGTTTTTACCAAAATTTAAAATATTTCTCATGCTTTATATTTGGTACCGTAATTACAGTTATAATGAACTGTGTAACTGTGGTGTGGGGTATATGAGACAGCAGGCCCCGTACGATAACCAGGTCCGAGTGCACATTTATACATTTCTGCAGGAACTGAATGTCTGGATATCATCATTGCTGTCCCAAATTCATTTTTAAGTCACAGAAATAAACCTGTAGCCATCTTTGAGGCAGACTCATCACTTCCGCCCATGCAGAAAATATAATAGTACTCATTTTAGTCAGGGCAAGAGGAGGGTGAGAAGAGCTGAAGGAGTCTGTCAGTTTTACAGGGATGTGCACTTCGTGCTAATCTTTCCCTGAACAGTCTATCGGGGAATAAATATGGTGATCTATGATTTGAATAGGATGAGATTACTTTATTCAGTAGCTTCACTGTTTTATTCCCTGGATGAAAACTAGCATCAATTGAAATGTATACAAACAGATAAATCTCTGAGTCTGTCTCTGCCCTCTCCTCTATATATAAAATTTTAGGGTTTTTTGACTCCTTGTTTCACTCCAGTACTCTTTTTTATGAACATAATAAGATGCACTAGTTCATTTCAAGTCATAATAAAATGCCTAGTTGAATTACAAGCACAGTGTGATGATATAAGAACATAATGCTTTAGAATAAAATTAGGTCTTAATTAGGTCGTGAGACTGCAGCTCTGTGATGGATTTGGTTTTTATAAGAAGAGGAAGAAAGGCTGGGGATATAGCTCAGCAGCATAAGTGCCTGCCTGGCAGGCACAAAGTCCTGAGTTCAATTCCCAGTACAAAAAGAAAAAAGAGAGAGAAAAAGAGACCAGTGCTCTCCTTCTCCTTCCCTCTCCCTCACTCCCTGCCTTTCTTCTCTTCATTGTGTGACAAAAAAGAGAAATGTTCCAACCAAGAAGTGAACCCTCATCTGAAACTCAAATAGCAAACACTTTGATTTTGTGAGTTTCAGCACCCAAACTAGGAGAAAGTAAATTTATTGTATTGAAGTAACTTGGTCTAGGTAATTTCTTATAGATATCCAAGTGAACTAAACCATTCTTCGTGTCTTTCATTCCTTAGACTCTACCACCTTAGGTTTTTCCCTCTCAGTATGGGCGACAGGCACAGCCCTGCTTTTCTGCTGTGGATTGTCTCTCCACATTTGCTGGAGGAATTTTCAACCTCTTAGGTTCTTGCAAATCAGAAGATAGCATTGGGGGTTCCTGGTGGTCTGTGTACATAGAGAGAGGGCAAGCAGAGAGCTGGAGAAGGTGCTTTGATCCCACCTCTCCTCAGAGGGAAGGATCCCCAGTTTCTCTCTGAACTAACAGAGTCAGTCAACTGAAATCTGAATTTCCTTTTGAAAATTTTAGAGCTTGGCTTCCCATTGAGAGCCATATTCCTCATTAACATTTTTAATCAAATGTTTGCAAAATAATTAATCAATCTTATATTATATATATAGTGATTTTTTAAAAATTAAATCTTCCTGAAAAACTTGCTCCTCTCTCCAGAACTTTCTCTGCTTCTGCCTCAACTTTGGTCTCTCTGTTTCACTAGTCATTTTTTCTCAAACACATTTGCTGCATTTTTTCTTATTTTCTTGAGTATAATTCTTATAGTATGTCAGGCTTCAGAAATCTGAAATTGTTCATATGCATAGTCACTTTTGCAGGTATTTCTTATAAACTTATGTTAGACCTACTGTACACATTTGACGCTGATAATCTCAGATTCTATCTACTAGACTCACAGTTAACAGCATACCTGTCTTTCAAGCAGAAGTCTGCTAGAAATCTGAAATGTGCATTGACTTCTATACACACACATACACACTTCAAACCCTATGGAACCTGTTTCTCCTTCTGTCTTCTCCTACTCATTAAGTGGTTTTGCTTTTATTCTCAGCATTTATATTAAAATTCAAGATCAGCATTCTATCAGTTTATCTTATCGCTTCCACCTTAGAGAATCCATCTGCAGCTACCGAAGGCTCCTAAATGAAGTAGGTACCAGTTCATGAGCTGGTCTCAAGCATCATTATCTCTCAACTTGACCCTTGTAATAGTTTCTGTTTCATCTTCTTCTTCCCTCTTGCTCACCTCCTGCCTGTTCTTCCCAAATAAGCTCTGACACAGCCATTTTATTAGAAACCCGAGTATGTCTAGCAGTGTAGTTCATTCCTAGCACATACAACAACTTGGGATTTCATCTCCTATACCAAAAACAAGAGAGAGAGAGAGAGAGAGAGAGAGAGAGAGAGAGAGAGAGGCAAATTTTATTAGGAATTTAAGGACCAAAGAAAAATTCATGAATATTGCAACACCCACAACTAGAAGAGGTTGGAGGATGCTGTATTCCCCTGAATTGAGAAGCAACATTATCTAAGATGAACATGGAAGTTAAGCAACATTACTGGCCACATAAATGCGTTTGACTTACTTAAGTGTGGTTCTTATCTAGGGAGTCCCTTAGATGTACAGGATTTGGCTTCTTGGCTTTTTTGATTAGCTCAGTCAGTTGTAAAAATGCCTCCAATCTTAGCTTTTAGTTTAATTATGTAAGAGATTCAGATCCAGAGACTTACATTCCACTTACATTCAACAACTTACATTCAACAACATCATCTAACTTATAATATATTCATTTCCGTGCTCATTCATTTTTTATCCACATTCTATCTAGCAGAAAGTCTCCTTAGGAGAAAAATATGATCAGTTTTTGTTCTCTGTTCTGGCCAAGTAACCAAAGGCATCTTTGCCTTAAGGTTGCATTACATCAATGTGACTTCCTTCATTTAGGTTAGTGCCCAGCATAAATCCCCTAGCTGGCATCCACACCTTGATCTGCCTGATTCACCTCCCTTTACTATCCTGAACTAGTCTCCATTTTGCTGTCAATGCTCAAGCTATTCGTTACTCCTAAAAGTCCTCCTAAGATGCCATCTTCTTGCCATCATTGCTGTCTGTTGCAATCTCCCTCCGGGTGCCTCCCTTTCCTTTACTTACCTGAAATTTATGAGGATCAGCACTGTCCTCTAATACCAACCTGCAAGAATAGGAAGCACAAACGAGACAACACAACTTCAAGTCATCGGGACTCTAAAGAATAACACTGTAGATCTTAAGGAAAGAATATTGAGAAAAGCAGTGTGTAGTTTTCACCAAAAAAACACATGCAATAGTAAAACTTGTAGAGAGCCCTTTCTGACAGAGAGCCTCTTTTTCCTCTGAGTTCTTCTTGTAAAGCTCATCCTCACTGACCTCTCCCTCTTGGACATCTCGTTTTCCCAAAGATTCGTAACTGCCCTCCAGACCTGCTACTGGCTTAGCTTCTTCTCCCTCTTGCACTGTAAAACACCTTGGGAATGAGTGTCATGATCAGGGACATTTTTACTAGGTGTTCTCATTTCTCTTAGCATTCAGGCAGCAAACCCTTACAAAATCTTTTCTTTGACCTTCTTATTTCCCAGGGAACCCAGGAAACTGCTATTGATACTAATGCTTTATAACCTCTTTTGTTGAACCACTTTGACAAAGAGCTAAGAAAGCCTTTTTCATTACACTGTTGTCAGGTCTTTTGTATCATAGTTCTGTTCTGAAATCATCATCTGGGCATCAAAATGTAACTTCTCTGCCAGGAACACAAGTGTGAAGTGATTTGTTGTCGATGTTGATTAGAAGGCAGAGATGTAAATAAATGTTGTGTATTTATATATCTATTAAATGAAGTTGTAACCCTAAAGCACAGCTCCTTAGACACAGAGAACAAGAAGAAAAAATCAAGGACAAATATGTTTGCTGAGAAATACAGCCTCAGCTTGAAGAAGGAACTTACAATTCCTTTATAAACAGGGATACAGTGGCATTCTATTAATGAGATATGTACATTAGCACTTTGTTTTCAACATGATCTAATTTGGGGAATTATGATGGAATGTTTATAATAATGCAATAAAATATTTAAAGTATTATACTTTATGCAATAAAATAAAACATCATTAAAATATCATTAGCATATGATAAGTATTTGTTTGCACCTCACCTGTTATAATCCAAGAATTCTTACCCAACAGAGAGGGTCATGTGTTCAACATTTAAATTGTGTCCTATTCAAAAGCAGACAACACAATACACTTTTCATGAAAAATTTAATTTAAAAATTCAATGTGCCTATTCTAACCAACTGAGCCCTCTTTCTTGGAATAAAATTTCAAACTCTGCTAAAAATAATATCTTCAGTTGCAGAGTCTCGGGTTCCAAAACTCAGTGTGAAATTCCTCCACAAGAACAATTTCCAAATCAAAATCTCTGCCAACCAAAAAGTGTATTCATTTGTATGTGTTCCTTGAAAGGAAGAGAATATGAATAATCTGCATTATGAAGAATGACTTTGCTTTTTTTTCCATATTCACCATGAGCAATATAATTTAAGCATGCTTGTTTATCAATTTGCTGTAATTATATTTGTCAGAAAATTCATATTTTTCTTCATACTTTTGACTATTCACAAAACATTGCTTGGAAATATACTACTGTGTCCATGCATCCTAAGATTAGGTGAAATTATAGTAAATACTTGGACGTGAGTAAAATTCACATATATTATGGTATTTCAAGTACAAATTTTAGCCACATACTTTAGTGTTAACTGAGATGGTTTCTATGGTGATAGTATAAATTTGAAAATTTTGGATAACAAAACAAGAACTCAGTATTAATTGATAAGTACCTATTCTACCCTAAATAATCATGTCATATTATATACTGTAAGTTATAAATACTTAAAAATGATGGAAAATGTTCTGCTTTACAATTATACAGATCATTTTCAATGGCTGCATATTTTTAAAATCAAGAGGCCACTATAAAATTCAAGGCTTCATATTGGTTTATTCTTTCCATAAGCATGGAATATATTTTCTAGGATTTGTTATGTGTAAATATAAAACATTAAAAAATAGTTTAAACATACAGGATACTTTGTTAGTTACAGGAATTTTTGTATGAGACTGAAAAATCTCCAAATCTTGATTTGTTAAACTATTTAAACTCTAGTCTTTAATACTATTGAATGAGAGTATATCTATCTATCTATCTATCTATCTATGTATATATATATATATATGTGTGTGTGTGTGTGTGTGTGTGTGTGTGTATTTGCCTTTTAGAATAGATCTTCTCCAAGATGTTACTCAGACATCCAGGCTTCTTTCAGTGTAGTGGGCAGTTTCTCTATCTCAAACATTTTGCTTTCCAGTATCTGAATAAACAGAGTGCAAAATGGTTCTATATGTCAAGTTTACAAGCCTTTTACTTCTGTCCACATTGCTTGTCCTTAGGATTAATACTGCCATCTTTTAACAGTACAGAGCCTTGCAAAGTCTCCCTATGCTCTTGGGGAAATGAATCCAGATTGGTAAATATCTAGTTAGTTTGATCAAAATAAAAGAAATACAAAGAGATTGGATAAGTCCCCTCACTGAGCCATCTTTGTATAAACTGCCTGTGTGTTAATTAACAAGGAGCTTCACTATACCATTGAACTCATGGAAAGGGAAATTAGGAGAACAGAAAATCTTATTTATAAAGGTAAGAATTTACCTGCACTTTATTGGTTCCCTTTCATTCTACAGAGCACAGGTCAAAATAAAGGGCAAATGTCACTGCTACCTAAACTATTCTATAGAAATCACTTTGTTAAACATTAACCACATTCTTTGAATTCTAGCAGTTCAAAGTACTGACAAAAAAAATTAAACAAATGACTGACCTAGACCAATTTTAATTGCTAAAAAGGATAGAAATACTTTTTTCTTTTCTTAAATATGAGACATCAAAGTACTAGAAAGAAATAAGACCAATCTGCATGCAAGTTAGCCCCTTATTGCAAGGAAAAATAATCCTCTCAAAATATATTTTTGCTTTATTGAGAATAGATTCCATTAGTGAAAAGATAAAATGAATATTTTCTCCCAGATTCCTATAATGAAGAATCTGTTAACACTGGTCTTTTGGTCTTTCTCTACTACTTTTAGTGTTGCTATTAGGAACTCTTGTTTTGTTTACAGAACCTATATCAGCTCAGCCTTTTAACAAATGCATTTAAGACTGTTCTTGCCAGTCTGCCTGCTGAAGCTGACATTCCTGCTCTTGCCCTCTGCAATTTCAGATAATGAAATGCTCCTTTCGGCATGGCAACCATGTCTTTCCAGAACATTCGCTTAATAGGAACTCTCTTTATTCAAAAGATATTAATTCTAACCTGTACCTCTAAACTTTTTTTTTTCAGTGTTGGTTTTAGATTCACTGTCATTTTCTATTTTTATATGAATTCAAACACTATATTTTCTGACACTTTGGTGCTATTATTCAATATATATATATATATATATATATATATATATATATATATATATATATATTAGCCATGTGACAGTCCTTTCCTAGATGCTAGGGCACAGATGAAGCAGCACTACAAAAGTTTCTAAAGATGGAGAAAAATTAAAGAAGTTATTACTTATAGTATGCTAAGTTAAAAAACTGTTTTGATAAATTTTTATGTTTTCTTTAATTGATGCATTTTATAATCTTCTGAGAATACTACTTATTCTCTTTACAGATGAAAAATTTGAGCATCAGTTTGAATAAGTTCCCTGTGATTCCATATCTAATTAGGAATTTTGAAACCTGGCAGCCTAAGTCCTTCAGCCATGCAGACCACCTTTCTATGATCCTAAAATCTGAGATATGGTGAAGGAAAAAATAGCCAAACTTTGTGAGAACTAGTAACAGAGAATCAAGAAGAAACAGAGTCTAAGGTGGGAAAGTTGGTGCTGGGGATCTGCAGAAGCAAACTTGTTTCACAAGGAAAATGGAGACTAAAGTTAAGCATTAATTCTCAGGATTGGGAAATGGGGCCCCAGAGAGATCTGAGATAAAACTTTAGGAAAGAATTGGGAAAATTCAGTGCTTTGACTTAATAGAAACTGCATGACAGATTCTGTTTCCCAAAATCATATATTAAAATCCTAATCGCTAGTTGGGCTGAGGGTACAGCTCAAGTAACAAAAGAATCTGCCTGGCAAGCACAAGGTCCTCAGTTTGAATCCTGAAACAACAACAACAACAAAATACTTAAAACCCTAACCCCCGAAACCTCAAAATATGACTGTATCTGAAGATAGAGCCTTTAATGAGAAAATTAAGTCAAATCTATATAGGTGAATCCTAGTCCGGTGACCACACATGGAGAGGAATAAAGCTTGGATGTGCACATATTGAGTTAAGCATCATCATGAAAAACCACTAAGTGGCATTCTCAGGAGAAGAAGAGCTGTCCTGTGCACAGGTACAGGAGAAAAGCAGGTGAGGTTCCAGTTCCAGGGCAGCCAGCCACAAGGCAGGGTGAAAGTCCTCAGGAAAAATCAGAGCTATGAACAGCTGGAGCTTAGGACGACCTTCCTTCGAATTACAAGTACCTGCATTTCTGGAGTTTAAGTCATCCAGGATGTGTTATTTCATGACAGACAGTAAATGAATACAGTGCTTGAAGAAGACGCTTAAATAAAAAACGACTGTTAAAGTCCAATGTGGAGCCACTTCTAGAGACAGAGGCAAGGTGGTAGTTTAAGAATTTCATTTCTGGGCCGGGGATGTAGCTCAGTGGCATAAGCAACTGCCTGGCAAGTGTGAGGTCATGAGTTTGATCCCCAGGACCAAAAAAAGAGGAAGAATTTCATTTCTATTTATACACTATACATTTAAAACAATTTGTAATGTGCTGCATAAAATAGTGTCTAGAACTGCAATGTGAAATATCAGAAAGCTCAATGTGACAATAAAAATGCGTTTTGTAAGTTAAACAATGCCAATAAAATGTGTGTTTTATGTGCATACAATCTGAGGATGTGGTACATGAGTTTTACAGTATTAGATTAACACATTGATGTACTTGTAGGGTTATTTTAGCTTATTATCTAATTTGTTATTGAGGATTATTGTAAATACACATTCTTGGGAAAATAAAATGCCATGAGAATATGTTATTGTTATTGTATAATCCAACCAAGTTTCATGGTTTCAATATAATCTCAAAATAATTTCCAAAGAAATGAGATGTAGTTTTACAGTACCTTGAGGTGACGCCTACAAATAAACAATTTTCACACCAAATCCAAGAGGTATTAAATGTTTTTTTTAGTACATTTAATTTAGTTTTTTGTTTTTCTGGGTTTTTTTTCCATGCTAGAGATAAAACTGAGGCCTTGCCAATTCTAGACAAGCTCTTTATTACTGAGGTGGATCCCAAAGTTCGTTTTAATTTTTTGTTTTGCTTTTGGTACCAGGGATCGAACTCATGACCTCACTTGCCTGGCAGGCCCTCGTGCCACTGACCTAATCCCCAGCTCTCACTCTACGTTTTTCATAGTCTAAATTGTTGAGAAATGTGAAACAATATGAAAGGTGTGCAGAATCTTTTTGCATATCTGAGAATTTTTTACCATCTCACTTATTCACTTGTTCAACATATTCGTACTTTACGCCTCTATATCCATGAAAATTGTAGCAGACAATAGATCACAAATTTGAACATATTTAAGAGAAAAAGATGGAGGTCAGTGAAGTGGTTGAGAGGTTCTGAGCACAGTTGAGAGCACGTGGGAATATAAGAAACTTTCTGATTTGATTAGAACTCACAAATGGTTTGTTTGTTTTTGCCACATCACAGTGGGAAGTAACAAGCGAGACAGAGCTATGGTGCAAGCGCAGGCAGTGTGTGCTGCGACACTGCAGTCCAGGGCAAGATTGTAGCAATGGAAAGAACCACACCAAAGCAGAGCGGCTGAGAACTTCTAACAGCTGTCTCCTCCTGCCTGGTGACCTTCTACCAGTGCTTCCCTGTAGCCTGCCTCACCAGAAGCAAGGCTGTACACTGAGATCCATGGATATCAACCTCTGGGTCCAAAACAGAAAAGCAGAAGTAATCAAAAACCAAGTGTTGCTTATTTTTAATACTTATTTAATATATTCCACACATTGTACATCCATAGAAGAAAAAAAAAGGTTAAAATCTGCATTACGCCTCAAATAGATTCTTTTTGCCTCAATATACATAACAGTGATATTCTCACAGCCAAAGATGGTAACAATCAAAATGTTCAACAGCAGATAAATCATACGCAAATTATATATACATATACAATGGGACCCTATTTAGTTACAAAAAAAATGAGATCCTGATGCATGCCAAAAGAAGTACAAATCTTAAAAACTTTATGCTAAAGGGAATGAGCCAGCCACAAGATGATAAATATTGTGTAATTCTGTTTCTACAAGTTATCTAAATCAGGCAGCTTCACAGATACAAAACATAAAGTAGAAATTGCCAAGGGTTGGAACAGGGAATTACAAAGTTGTTTGCAGTTCCTATTTGGGATGATAACAAAGTTTTAGAGATAGATGTTGGTAGTATCGTACAGAATTACAAATGTGCCAAATCTCACTGAATTGTTCATTTTAAATGGTTTAAATGATGAATTTTAGGTTATAAATATATACCCCCTTACACACAAAATCTGTCCTCAAGTAAGTTACTTTCAGTCAGGGAGTTAGATTATAAAATCTGAGAGTCAAGAGATATATCTTGAAAAGAATTCAATAAAGCAGTGAAAGTCGGGGTGGGGTATGGCTTAGAGGCAAGGATTAAAATTTTAGGGAAACATTTAGGGAAAAGATAAAATAGGATAAATCTTCAGGATCCAGAGAGTCTGTCATTCTCAGACCTAGAGGAGTACATTGAAGGTAGCCAAAGCATCACTGGGAATTTCCTGGGGAAAACACATAGAGTAGACTTTAGAAACGAGGGAGAAAGCTGACAGATGAAGAGATTACAGAGGTACCAGGTACCAAGGTGTCCTAGGGTATTTCCAGCTTTCTGAAAACCGTCTTTTTCATTCTGAGAAAAAGGAGAATTCATTGGAGTGTCTTGAGCAGACTTGTATTTTAATGGAACACAGTTCAAAGCTCTGAGATGTGTTTTTGTTCCTGTGTTTTACAAATGTATATATCATGCGTCAGAAATTCTAAGACCTGTTCCTACAAAACTAATGAATGACCGTGTGCTTTCTGATTCCATTACATTTCTCCATCCTAATTCACTACTCTTCTTCATTGCAGCACTTCAAGGATTTCAACATAGGGTTGATGAGAAGTTATTTTAAATTAATTATCACAATTCTAGGCAGCTGATGTTATTTGACTTTCCTTGAGAAAATTATTGGAAGTGTGAATTTAAATATATCCATAAATATATGCAGTCACTGTCACATATTTAAATACCATATATAAAGTCTGAAGAACTATGTCTAAAATGTTAGACTATAAATTAAATGTAATATATTAAAATTATGCTGGATTAATATGCATATACATTTTGTATGATGCAGATCAAAATACATTTGTGCATATAATAAGCATATATGATTACACTTGTAGAAATACCTGTGTATATTAATATGGCCCATACCTAAAAATACACTTCTAAATGTCATTTGGAAACCGTAAGTGCCTGATAGAGAGATGTGAGCATAAATTTATTTGAAAGTTATCTGAGCAACTCTTATATGCCCCTGGAATTCGGAACTATTCACCTGAGACAGAAGCTAGAAGACGAAAGCCCCAGGACTGACTGGTGGGGAATCAAGCAGGGGTAACTTCGTAAGATTTTCTTTTCAGTCTCTAAGGTAATGTTAAAATGTTTAATACTTACTTTGTAAACTTTTGTCCTACTTAGTTTCTATGCATGTATTTCTCATGAGTTCTGCAATGTAGACAATTACTGTTATTTCATAGCATGCCAGGAAAAGGCAGTCCTATTCATCGACTTCCTACTTAGTGCTTTTTGATCACAAATGTTAATTTTACAAATCTGTTTAGTCAAAGATATAGGCATCTGATTTACTTTTAAAGAGCCTATTTGAAAGCATTTCATACAAATTATCAGCTCTTTGGAGAGCACTGTAATTAACTATAACAAAAACAGAGAAGACTGAAAGGGCTGATGTATTTCAGCAAATTGCTTAAAAGACAGTAATTTGATGGATGCTTCAAAGACTTTTAACTGTAATGAATGGACACACGATACAAAAACAAGCGTGGGGTTTGTTCCAATGGTGCTTCTCAGGCTCCCAGTCACAAGGACACTTCCCTGAAGGACACTTCCCTGAGTGCTGGAATTCTTACTGAAGTATCAATTTGTGACAGCGTGATTTGAGATAGTTCTTAGAAAAAAATTTAAAACCAAAGTTTTGTGCATAAGTATTTTGTTGCCAAACACTAATACTAGACCAAAAAAAAAAAAAAAGTTAAGAGCCAATAAAATGATATTTTGTAGGAAAGAATGTTTAATTTCACCCCCTATTATGATTATGTTCACAGGCAACTTACATTGCATTCTATTTTCAGAGAAAGTGAAGAATTTTGATAGCTGTGGTTGGTTGAAACTGCCAAAGACAATTTCAAAGATGCCTAAGAGACCTTACTAATTACTACCCTTGCTAGGATCCAAAATTCATCCCTCTGAAAGTATCAACGAAAAATCTGGTAATACAGGCAATAATGACTATTGTATTTTCCTCAAATTGGCAAGAGCCCTTTCCTTCAGCGCTCCTTGTTCTAGTTCTAGTTTTACCCTTTTATATGGGTAAAACCCAAACTGTTGTTTTATACAGAGAAACCAAGGGAGATACAATGGTGAATGGAAGGAACCAAACACGGTTACAGTGTCAGTCAGACCCAGCGTCTTGTGAGTGCTGGGGGAACAGCCCCGCAGGCCCCTTTCCGCATCGGCCTGGCGCACTTCTAACCTGGGGGGTCATGCAGACGTCAGACCCCTGTTCCCCACCCCGATCATCACAGGCCAGGCCTGTCCCTGCTCAAGGGCAGCTTAGCACGGTCGGGGCTCC